>CM045758.1:174843004-175340320 GCA_025200525.1 Camellia lanceoleosa | reverse complement strand
GTAATCCGAATTATCAGTGGTCTCAAAATTTCAAAAACATCGTTTTGAGATTTTTTTTTTTTTATCTTAGCAGTAAGATTTATTTTCTTACCAATAAAATAATTTTTCAGAAAGCGTGTCAGTCTAAGTCATTTTCTTATCGCAGAAAAATGTCAAAACGACGTCGCTATCTTGACATTCCGTAAAGATTCTCGAAAGTTCTCACGCATTCGGAGCTCTCACACATTTTTCCTACATTACATTGTCAATTTTATAATTTTAATATAAATATATTAATTTTTTTTATTTTAATTTTAACTTTATTTTTCATTAATAATTTATTAGTAATATAAATAAAATTAATAATATTGTCATATTTTATATGAAAATTTATATTTACGTTATTTATTCTTTTGTATTTTTGTAACGCTCCTACATTAATTTATGTCTACCTTACACGTTTGGGATGAGTTTAAATAAGTCACTTTTTTTTTTGAATTTTTTTTTAGTGATTTTTTCCAAAATTATGTCAAAATTTTTACTTTTTGGTTTGTCTTGAGAGATTTAATTTAAAAAGTAAAAAAAAATGAAAAATATATAAAAGGCCAAAATTAGTATAAAAAGTTCACTAATTTTTACTTATTTTTGTTTTTTCCAAATTTTTGAAATTTTTTAAAAAATAAAGTTTTCGAAGTTGTCTCATCGGGCAAACTAAAAATCTAAAACCTTTTTAAAAATTAAAAAAAATCACAAAAGATTTAAAATAAGTACACACAAAAAAAAAGTAACCAAGTAAATGTGAACGCCAAACTCCTACTAAAAGAAAGGTTAGTGTAATTATGATAAAATTGTCAAGTTTATTGTATTTTTTAAAATATCAAAGGAGGTCATTAATGTAATTTATCCAAAATATTAGAATGAAATATTATCTTATTAAATTATTAAAAATAACTTTCAATAATTAAATTTATTTTAGATCGTCTTAGTAGGGTTTTTTTTGGGGTTGGAGATCTTAGTTGGTCTCAAGTGACAAATTAAATAGCTCAATGATTGGAAAATGTTTTAGATTCACAAAATATTTTTAACAATTTGGCCCATAATAATGTGGTATGATAGATGTTATCATTTGATTTGCAACATACTCAATTGTGTAGGGCTTATCTTCCCTACTACACCATTGTAGCTGAATTTAGGAATCCACATTGTGGGTCTATAGCATTTCTTGATGATTATGTCACCTGTAACCATGTGTTAGGTACATATACACCCTCTATTATATGCACCCCTAAGTTATATCATTTTTATTTAATTATGATCAATTTTTTTTTTTTTTTAGTTATAGCTTTATTTTAATTATAACTTATGAAAACTTTAGTTATGCCTCACGTATTATTTGATTATGATTTTTATTTTATTTTTTAGTTATAGGTACATACTGTATACCTTTTCATACCTTTTGAAGGGTGAATGTACCAGAGACTTTTCCTTTCAATTTTGTGCCTACAAATTTTATTTGATATGGAATGGCAAACTCACATGTAAATAGGGTGAATTACATTTTGTCCCCTTATGTTTGATTACTTTTTTACTTTGACCTTTAAAATTTATTTTTTTTCTTACTTTAGTCCTTTAAGTTTCAAGTTTTTCTCACTTTTACTCATAAAGTTAAATTTTATTCAAAATTAAGCGATTAATGTCATGATAACTACCACATAAATATATTATTATATTAGAATTTAAGTTTATGTTAAAAATGAGTTATACATAATAAAATATTTTTTATGCCACGTGACTATTACTGTGTCATTTTCTGTTTAATTTTGAACATAAATTAGTTTTAGGAATAACTGGGAAAAATTTGAAACATGAAAAGCCAAATTAGGAAAAAATAAACTTTAAAAATTAAAGTGAGAAGTGACCAAACATAAAAGAGGCAAAGTATAATTTACCCATTTATATATGAGTTTAAGTAAAAATTCCATTAATGACAAAGTTGTACATTTAAAAATTGCAAAATGATTATAAAAATTTTAAGTAAATATTTAAATCTTCTTTAATTTTGATATTAAAAAAAAAATAGATAGAACTCAACTTAATACAAGTTCAAGTCAAATAATAAATAGATTTTTTAAATAATTTTTAGGAAACTTTTTTTAGAGTCCTTGGTATTAAGATTTTGTAGCGTAACAAGATGTGCATAAAGATGAGATAGACAAAAAGGGCAATGTTGAGGCGCTCATTGTAAGTGGGGACAATTATGCGGAACTTATTCCTCTCGTTTGTCTTCCCTAGGCGGCGGCAGTAATAAGTTCAACAATTGCAACACAAATGTGATCATTAGCCTTGAAAATCTTCTTCTCGATGGAAGAGAGCTCGAATTGAGCCTTGTTAATCGCAGGGCAACACAACATGAGACTTGATCGGAGACCAATGGTAGAGATGGCAATGGACCGTGTAGATTTAAAGATGGCAATGGATTGTTGTAGATCTGGAGGTGGCGGCTTGAGATCATTGTAGATCGACTTCAATATATGTGTATAGAGAGAGAGAGAGAGTGAGAGGTTTTGTGTTAGAGTGGAGAAGAGTGAAGTTGAATCAAGATTGGGTGGGTATATATGGGGGTGGGGTGAGACTTTAGACATCACAAAATAATATTATGAACCTCTTTTATTACTAAAAAATTGAAGAGGGACCTTAGACTAATTTTTTTTAATTTTTATCAAAATATAAAGTTCATATATGTTTGAGTTTAAGAGTTAGAGATGCCTGCTAGGCTACTAAGGAAATTATTAAATATTCTCAAGTTTCACGTGTTTGTACTCTAACCAATCATCATTCAATATGCCCATCATGTTCTTCAATCACCTAACACAATATTCCACATACCCACATTTTCCACCAATCATAATACTATAGAATATCACATGTTCATATTCCAGAATTACTAAATAATCACCTGCTACTAATAGGGAAGACTACTATGAACGCTAACTATTTATTTTTTGTAATAAGTGTATATATATATATTAGTGGTAGGTATAAACACAAATTATTTATGACTTACATTTATTATTTGGGAATGATTTGAAGGAGATGTTTATTTTAAGGATAAATTACAAATACATTTTTTGAGATTTGTTTAAAATATGGATAAAATTAAAATTAGTAACTACTCTCCTATACAACAATAAACTACCATAATTATTAATTAAAATATATTTTGATATTATTAAAAACTAATAATTGATTTCAAGATTTATTAATTTAAGGGTTCATTTATTATGGGATTAAAAACCTGAAAGAGCATGTGTATTTTTCAAAAATATATTAAACAATTTGGATTTTAAGCAAACATTAAAGAGTATATTTGTAATTATCGTAAATTTAAAAGGGCAGACATGGTGAATGAACACTATCTGTTGGGACTTAAGGTATGTTTTTTTTGTATTTTGATTTTTAATTTTATATTTTGTTTTCAAAAAAATACAAGAAATTTGTTTGAATATTAATTTTTCAAAAATAAAAAAATAAAAAAATGTAGCCAACTGTTTCTCAATATAAAGATAATTTGTCATTTTACGTTTGGACAGTTAGGAGAGCAGTTATCCAACCCTCAGATATCCTTTTTTAATTACTAATCCACGTAAAACACTGGATGGATGGGTTGTAGGGTGAAAAGCCATAGACCTTCTCAGGTCCATGAAAAATGAATAAAACATTGTCAAGGAAACTCTGAAAAAATAAAATAATAAATAAACAGTTTAGCTTTTCTCCAGGTAGAGGAACGACTAGACTATATTGTTAGGCCTTAGATTCATCCCTCAGTGTTTTTTTTTATTATTTAACATTAATTTTTTTATGTCATGTGTGAATCGTCTATAAATAAAAATAAAAATAAAAACATATTTGATAATTGTATCTATATGATTTTTTTTATTATATTTGTCTTTAAAAAATTTAAATAGTTTACTTTTAAATCATATTTAGCATTCATTTTTTAAAATATAAACATAATAAATATGACTACGATGATCCAATCAATCTAATTTATTTTCATAACAATTTACACACAAAGTCTAAAAATAAATCATAAAAATAAATTTTTTTAAAAAAAAACATTAGGCATTTTTGGATTTATTTCACATTCACATTTTATATACCTACAATGTTCATATATAATAGGAAATGTGATCATAAAGTTTTTGTCAACAGAGAGCAGGTACTTCTTTTATTTTTTATTTTTAGGTACATTTGAAAATAAGAGAGCAGGTACTTCTACTCCAACTCTTTGTGCTTTCCACCTTACATTCATGTCCTCACCTCACTGTCCACAGACTTGATAAAAATAAAAAGAAAAAAATATAAAAAAAAAAAAGAAAAGAAAAAAGACTAGAGTACCAAAAGAAAAGAAAAACAGACCCTGGTGGGTTGACTCACCCAAATTTCTTTACATATGTATATACAAACTAGAGTACCAAATGCTACGCCGTGTATGTGTGTATGGTGATTGAGGGACCTTTGTAGTCCTTGGTTGGATTCATTGTGAATGGCCATTTTATTGACATGCCATCCAGATTTAAATACTTATTATTAGATTGAATCATTCAATCAAAAAAAAAAAAAAAAAACAACCAAATTGAAGTATCCAGAAAATGCAATATATGAGTCAAATTTATCTTGGGTGTTCCTTGTGTTACACCAAATTTGAATTACGCTACCTTTCATTTTCTAAATATTTTTGGTTCATTTATTGTTTTGATTCTAGGATTGCAGAATTGCTTTGTTAGACCTTGCTCAAATTCAAGCATCATTTATATAATTTCATGGTTGAATAGAAGAAACATAATCTTCTATTTTCATTTTTCTTTTTTCCTGTACAGAATCATCGATAGAAATTATTGTATTTCAAGATTTTTAATGATATAAAGTGTTTTAAAATATAGAAAAAGACACATGGTCTTGTATCAAAGTAGTATGCTCTCCAACCTCTACAGTGGAGATTCCGGATTTGAGCTCCATGTAAGGTGTTAAAGATGATTCTCTTTTCTTTTCTCTTAGATTAGGCTAGTATACGTTCTAACGAATAAAAATAAATAAATAAAAACGGATGACAAGGAAATTTAGGGACAAATGATCATTGATATAAACAAAAGTCCAAATCTGCAATATTTTCAGACAATCTAACAAATTTTGGTAATTATTGTTTTCTATTTTAAGGATACATTAGGCAAGCTCAACCAAAAGTTCGTTTCTCTACTTCATATCGTATGCATTAACCAAAACCAAAACCTCTACCAACTCCATTATTCTGTCTCTCTCTCTCTCTCTACAGAATACTCTATGAAGTCTTCTCTATAAATACCCTTTACCCATCTAAAGCTTTCATTATGACAAACATTCTTATATCAAGTTTTCATTCATATAGCTCTTGGAGTTCATAAAAGATTAGCTAAGAAAAATAACGGGGACTACAATGGCTCAATCTCTGAGCTCTTTCATTCTTGTAACCATCCTTGTCTTTGCTCCAGTACTTTGCTTTGCTGGGAAGAGCAGTGGTGGCTACCTCTACCCACAGTTCTACGATCGGTCTTGCCCCTAAGCTCAAGAAATTGTGAAGTCTGTTGTTGCAAAGGCTGTCGCCAAAGAAACCCGCATGGCTGCTTCATTGCTTAGGCTCCATTTCCATGATTGTTTTGTCAAGGTTAGTCAAGCAAGCAGAGCTATTAATTAATCTACTAGTTTTCAGGACCCTATAATTACCCATGCATAAGGTTACAGCGGTTCTGGCTTCGATTCTTGATGGCATGCCTTGATTCTTGATTCGCAGTGTAAAAGGTATAGCATCTTGATTTGCGATAGCAAGAATCGTGAATTTTTTATTTTTCGCACAATTTGAAAAAAAATTTACTGATATGCATATTTTTTCCATAATCATATTTATTGGGTTTAAAATAAATATTGATAAATTTTTGTAAATTTTTAATTATGATCCAATATATTTCATATTTTTAAATTATTATAAACTGAGTTTTCTACATTTCATTTTAATAATTAATGACTTTATATTATACAAAAAATCAATCACTAACTATTATACATAAGATAAACAATGACAAAAGTAAGAGAATAAATAAAAGACTAAATATATATATATATATATATTTCAAGCCAAATAGATAATGATTACATTTAGTATTTGTATTATTATTATTACTGTTATTTTTATTATTATTATTATTATGATTTTCAAACAATATATAGATAGACGCACACACATAAAATGGTTGAGTAATAGTAGTTGAATAGAATAGCATAGGTCTTACAACTTCAACAAATCAATAACATGTTCTTCATTTTCTTTCTTCTCTCTCTATCTCTTTATCCTCCCTCTTCTCTTTGTCTCTCTTCTCTCATTTTCAACTTTTTTTATTGTTGTGCTTTTTCAAAAGAAATAGTTCGGAACCGTTACGTAACCGTGCGTAACAGGTTGTTACGGCTGTTACAGCACCTTTACAACCGCTATAGCAGCCGCTACGACTGACACATTTGTGAATCTCAATCACACTGCAAAAGCAACCGTAACGAGTGACGGTAACCACCACAACCGTTACGTAACGGTTGCAGTCGTTTTTTAAAACCTTACCCATGCACTACATTTTATTTTTTTTAATAGACAAAAATAACTATTAGTTGTTAGATTAGCTATGGAGAAAAAATGTCTACATGTACATGTGATGGGTTGAGATGTGCAATGTAAGCGGTAGTTAATTGGATTCGAATGTAAAGCAAAAATCAAAATATAGAATGTGTTTTGAGTTAAAGTTTTACTTCAAAACTTGACCCTTTTTTATTTTTCTTTTGAGTATTCATTGTTTTGCCTCGATTAGTCTTAAATACATGTGGTCTAGGGCCCTATCCCACACATATCAAGTAAGTGCTTGGTAACCTACACTTTTTGATATGCATATCATGGCTCGGCTAACCTTTTGGTTCCAAAAATTAAATATTATCTTAAACCATAAAATTGCTTGTCTAAATTATACAAAAGGAAATATTTAGGGCTTTTACCCCTAGTCCTCGGAGTATAGATAGTCTCCCTATCCCACTTGTATTGATCTCGCTTTTACCTTTAATCTGCCAAGTACATATAATCCCACTATTAATAATTTAACAGGAATGAGCGGTTAAATTGCCTCCAACTAATCTCTTGAGATTAGTGCATTACTAACTTTGGTTTATGACTTTGTTAATTAAATGCAGGGCTGTGATGCATCAATACTTCTAGTAAGCACTGAGAGCATGCTGAGTGAGAAGAGGTCGAACCCTAATCGGGACTCGGTTCGTGGGTTTGAAGTCATCGATGAGATCAAATTTGCATTGGAGAAAGAGTGCCCTCACACTGTCTCTTGTGCTGATATTTTGGCTCTAGCTGCTAGAGACTCCACCTCCCTTGTATGTCTTGCGTTTTAGCTAGTGCCAATTTGGATGAGATGACCATACTACCCTTACAAGCTATGCATAATAGCATCTGTTTTTGAATTGTACAATGTCTTGATGGTGGACCTAGCTGGGAGGTCCCATTAGGAAGAAGGGACTCCAAAGGTGCAAGCTTGAGCGGCTCCAATAACAACATTCCTGCCCCTAACAACACTTTCCAAACCATCCTCACCAAATTTAAGTTGCAAGGACTTGACATTGTTGATCTTGTGGCATTATCCGGTAACTATTCTAGTTTTCGTGTGTTTTGTGACATTTTTTGAAGAAGAACCAAATTGTCGTCCTTTATAAAAGATTGGGCCATCTAGTCCAACATTTTGGGTTTACCATATAATTCACTTTAATGATTTGGTTTGTTCATTTTCTAATTTTCTGTCATATTGGCCCTATTTGGGAAGTGGGTTTAAGACTTTTTTTAGACTAAAATCCACAACAAGACAAAATATACTAAAATAGTCAATAAGACAAAATGTCACATTAAACCCATAATTATTTCATTTTTTCTCTCGCAAATATCACATCGAATTACAAAAAATTCCAACCATCTTCTCAAACATAAAAATTTTAGCCTATTAAAATAACAAAAAATTAAAATAGCCAACTTTTCAAACGAGGCTACTGTGTAGATATCTATGAAAAAAAACTAATTGATTTGATAATCATAAGCACATAAATTTATTACATTTTATTTTTCAAATTATATTTGTTGTATATTTTTTGAAAATAACCTATTGTTACATTTTAAACAAAAATAAAATAAAAATTGCCAATGCCAGAGTCACACAATTGGGAATGCGGATGCACCGACTTGAGTAGAGGCGTACAACCAGGTGGCAATGGGCTAGCCGACTTCACGCTTGACCAATCATATGCCCAATTCGTACCCGATGCCCTAAGTCGTGGTGATCGAACCTCTTCTTCTTGGACTTTGTCACTCCAACAAAGTTCGATAACAACTTCTTCAAGAACTTGTTGGCTTCAAAGGGGCTTTTGAGTTCGACCAAGTTCTAGTGACAAGAACCAACAATCAATGGAGTTAGTGAAGAAATATGCAGAGAATTACGAGCTTTTCTTGAGCAATTCGCCGATCCATGATCAAGATGGGAACATCTCTCCTGACCGGTCCAAGAGGAGAGATTGAAAGCATTGAGAAAAATAAACTCTTGATTAAGACCATATGGTAATCTGACGGCAATAAATATCTTTATGATTGTATTATGTTTGTGTATTTCTCTTAAGAGTTCAATTGTCTATTTGTTGTACCAAGGGTTGTAACTTGTGGTGGCAAAATAATAGCATTTTGGTTAATGAGATTGTGGGTGTTTCTCTTCAGTATAATATTGGTTGAAAATGAGTTCTTAATTTGAGTTGAAACTTGAAATCAAGTCCCGGGATTGTTTTGTATTCGATATTTTATTTTTTATTTATTGCAAGTAACCATTTAAAATGAATGGAAAATTATTTAAGGAAGACTCATAATACATATGGTCTTATTAAAAACTTATGTTCCCATAAGTCTGTGAAAAGTTTGTTGACATATTTACCCTCAATATTAGTTGTTAATATCATAAATAATAGAAAATCATATATAGGAAATTAAATACTATATCTACATAAGCGTAGCGTAATGTGACACCTACATAAATGTAGCGTAGCGTAACACCTATGATCTATGGCAACATTCAATTTCCTATTACCATAGATCATATTTATATGAAGCGTAGCGTAATAACAACATAAATTAACAATATTTTCACATTCAATTTAAAAAAATAAAAACTCACTAAGTTTGCGAAACGTAACATGACACGTTACGTTACGTTTATGTAGGTGTCACGGTACCATACATTACGTTTATGTAAGTGTCATGTCACCTTATGTTTATCTGAGATCTTATGAAATACATTTCTATCTAAATAGGACTTAAGACTCTATAAGAAATCACACAAGACTTAGCCTATCATAAGTGTCTGAAAAAGGACTCATAAATAAATCTCCCTAAAATGAAAAATTTTGAACTAATTTAATTTTTTTAAGGAATGCACATATTCTTTGACAATAATAATAAGATAAGCACCATAAGTAAAAAATATTTTTGAAAAATATGCAGCTTGTTTGTTTTGGTTTTTTATTTTTATTTTTTATTTTTTATTTTTCTTGAAAATCTTTTTTATAAAAACAAATTGGTGAAAAAATAAAAAACACTTATCATACCATATGTTTTTCTCATTTTTTTGGTGAAAATATTTAAATATATTTTAATGTTTATTTTTATCAAATTAAGAATAAAATTTGAAAACAAAACTATATGAAGATTCTAATTTCTAGCAATAATGCTATGAACTTAGAATTTTTTATTTATTTATTTATTTTTTAATAAAAAACACTTACAAAAATAATGTGTAATTAAGATTTTTTTAAAATTTTTATTTTTTATGTGTACTACTGTAAATTTCGACTGCATATCACTTTTTGAAATAAAATTAGAGTGTTGTTATTAGCACTTGCCAAAATTCTTTGAACCCCCCATTTTATAATTTTTTTTTATTACAATTATACTCTAAAGTAAAATTACATTAAAAGATATTATTAAATGAAACACCCACCTATCAATAAGAACTAATACTCTATAATATTGGACACCCATCCCCACCCCCACCTCCCCCTCCAACTCCAACTATACGTATTCCATGCTTGTAAACCCTAAACCTATTACTTTTCATAACCAACTAACATAAACCCCAAATCTATTATTTTTCATAATCATCTTAAATCACAGATGTGTCATCTTCATCACCATTATCAACGCTATTGAACTTGAAAGTTTTGCTTCAAGTATAACATATACTTTATCCTTTGTTGATCTTGGTTTCTTGACTATTAGAATTATGTTTGGTGTCTGATCTTGAACATAATCCTTTAGATTCAATACATAGGTTACGAACATTAATGCGAGATAGTTAATCTTTGTTAAACCGAATATTATCTTTATTTTCATCATTGTTGAACGGAACAAAACCATTAGTTTTGGAATTTGTTGAAATGAACATCATTTTATTTTCTTTTTTTTTTTTTGTAGCTCATTTTGGAGCTTGGTCATCCTATTCCACCCATAGCAACTAATTGGAGGCGGTACCATGACCCTTATCGGCTAGGAGGTTGCATACAGTTCGATTCAGTGCAACATTTCAAATCACTCATCAATTTAGACGTAGCCACAATTGAAACAATAGACCTGGATGAGGACTAATGTCATATGAGTGAGCTAGGAAAAAGAATTAGAATGGATTTCAGTTATATAATTTTCTTTGTTAAACTAACTCATAATGGAAAAGAGTGAATTTGAATGGATTTAAGTTATATATTTTGAATAGATTTAATTCATGTTATTTTAAGCTGTGAATTGGAATGGATTCAAGTTACACAGTGATGAACAAATTTTGTTCGGACATACAGTGCTGACAGGATCATTATTGTTCGACAAAACAGTTATGAACAAAATACATTTTTTGACTACGATGGTGAACAAATTGTTTTGAGCTACATTTAGAATTGATGGCGATTCAAGCGATGATTACATTTTCCTCATCTTGCAAAGCGGTTATGCAAATCTAAGTAGAAATTGGAGTATCTTCGATCGATTTGATAATGGCGAAGATACAAAAAGTAATGAAGAAGATGATGATGAGAGGATGAGAGAGGTTATTGATTGACGTCTGGAGAGCATTTAGAAGATGAGAGTCGTCGGAATGCTTCGTTGGACCAAGGCAGCGTCAGTGATGGAGGGTTGGGGTCCAAGAATTCTATACTGGACCAAAGTTCCAAACTTTGAAGATTGAGTGAGTCAGGGAAGGAGAGGGATGAAAAATTAGGTGGGTATGCATTTCATTGTAAAAATATTATGAATATAGGTAAATTTGGTAATAAGTAGAGTGTCCAAAAAAATATTATTAAAATTTAAGATTTAGAATTGGGGTCCAAAAAAATAAGAGATCCAAAATTTTTTGATAAGTACTAATGGTAGCACTCTAAGGGCGTGTTTGATTGGGGGATTATTTCTTGCATGGATTGTAATCCGATAAATCTAATCGATGTTTGTTTTTAGTCGCCGGACTCCATGTCGATCGGACTCCTAATCCCATATGGGGATACCCTTGTCGGGGGTGTGGGATAGTATTGGTGGGATTATTCTTGTTTTGGATTAGAGGTGAGATGACCATTTTGGCCATTTTCTTTGTGTTCTTTGTTGTGTTTGATTGGACCATTAAGTGTTGGATATAAATATTGAAAAAATATATGTTTCAAACATTGAAAAAAAAACTGGTGCTAAAAAAAAATATTGAAAAAATTTATTTTATTTCATTTAATTATTTATTTATTTATTTAATTTGTTGAAATAATTTTTTATGGATATTTTATTGATGTTTTATTTTAAAATTTTGTTTATGTTTTATTTAATTTAATTATTTAAATTTAATAGATGTTTTATTTAATTTCATTTTTTGATTATTATTTTTTTAAAAACAAATTTATTTAAAATCTTAATTAAAAAATAATATATATTTTTATTGATATTTTATTTATTTTTATTTTTAAAAAATAAATTTATTTAATTGTGTAAAAAATAAAATAAAATAATTTTTTATTTAATCTAGCTAAAAATAATTAAAATATTATAGATATGTTTAATATTGTTATTACTTAGTAAACAATTTAAAAAGGGTAAAATAGTCATTTGTTCATTTATCCTATCCAGTCCGTCCAACCAAACGTTGGATTCACTAAAAATAGTCAGGGATTAGCGGTCAACATCTAATCATGAAAAAACAAACAGCGTCATATCCAATCCAACCAAATAGTTGAGGATTCAGATCAGGGACTCAAGTCGAAGATTCTAATCACTTTTTCAGGTCGCCAATCAAACACGCCCTAAAATTATTGACAAAATTTGATAGTTATTATTAATTTTCTTCTTCTGAATTTCTAATATTTTTGGGTGCCTAATAGGTGTCTCACTCTCACAGATTCAACTGCAGCTGCAGACGATAAGTTACGTCTATAAAATCTCTGTGCATTGAACTAAAACCCAGCCAGCGCTGGGTTTTCACGTACGCACTTGATTCTTCCTCTTCTTCGTTGCTGAACACAATCAATCACTGATCACAGCTACGAATGGCAAATCACTGACTTTGTAGCAAGCTCAGACTCTCTCCATCATACACTATGCTAAAATCAGCTTTCTAGGTTTGCAATCAAGCACTTCAAAAAAAATAAAAAAATAAAAAATGAGGTACTCTCGAATCATTTCTCAATGCCTTTCACGCCATTGCACAATCACATCTCAGAACCCTAGATATTTACCCAAAAATTCACACACCTCAACCTCTTCTACAAACTTTCCCATAATCCCTTATTTTGCCCGCTCGAGGATTCAATCGTGGAATGATCTGTACATTGCGGGGCAGTACACATCGTCCGCGCAAGTATCGATGACGGGTCCTCCGGAGAGAGTACCGGCGATTGTGAATGAGATCCCTGGACTTACTTGGCTCGAGGTTGCTAATTTGACGGAGTTTTTGAGGAAGAAATGGGACAAAATTGAGATGCCGGTGATGGCGGTGATGATGCCGGGGATGGGGTTCGGCATGAAAGGGGCGGTGAAGGGCGGCGGTGCGGCCAAGGAGGAGGAGAAGAAAGCAGAGAAGACTGCGTTTGATTTGAAGCTCGAAGGAGGGTATGATGCCGGGGCTAAGATTAAGATTATTAAGGAGGTTAGAGCGTGTACTGATTTGGGGTTGAAGGAAGCGAAAGATTTGGTGGAGAAGGCACCTACCCTTTTGAAGAAGGGGGTAACCAAGGAGGATGCGGAAAAGATTATCGAAAAGATGAAGGAGGTTGGCGCAAAAGTGACGATGGAGTGAGGTAATGAAGTTATTCTCTTTTATGATTTAGTTTCTGTCTTGTGTTGAATGGATTGAATGCAAATCTATAGCATCCAATTTTATTGGGAAAGTCATGTTTTTTTATTGTTTTTATTATGCAATGGAGTGTACTTTTTTGGTTTATCAATATGATTTTAGTGCTATTCTCAATCCATTGTGTTAATAAGTGTAATCTATATGACTAATTTTGGGTAATGGCTTTGTATGTGGACGCTCTTGAGATGTTGCTATGATGGTTATACTCCCTAATGTCATTCCAAAAGCCTTATCAAGTTCAGTTTATCTCTAGTGTCTTTACTTTTCTACAATGTTTGGCAGTACTTTGAAATATTGATGAATACATATCCTAATATCTGATCTTGATTTGGATGAAATATGTGCTTATGTGAAGATGAAACAGAAGAAAGGGGAAGTTGTATTAGTTGTAGTAGGACCTTCCTTGAGGAGTCTCTTAGTCAGGTTTATGCTAGGATTATTGCCTAGGTTGATACAGGGATATATGAAAGTCAAGATTTGAACATTATCAGAATATTGTGGGTGAATGGAGGGATAGATGCCAAAAATTAATGGTTGCAAATCTCATCAATTTAGTTTTGTTAGTGAGAATGTTTTGCCTCGTGCCTTTGGATCAGAATCAGATCTGATACATATTGGTATGAATCTTAAAAAACTAGAATCATGTCAAACATTAATGGTTGCAAAGCTCAGATTTTATGCTAGGATTATTGCCTAGGTTGACACAGGGATACATGAAAGTCAAGATTTGAACATCATCAGAATATTGTGGGTGAATGGAGGGATAGATGCCAAAAATTAATGGTTACAAAGCTCATCAATTTAGTTTTGTTAGTGAGAATGTTTTGCCTCATGCTTTTGGATCAGAATCAGATCTGATACATATTGCTATGAATCTTAAAGACCTAGAATCATGTCAAACTTAAAATTCTGATTCTGAATAGTACCAAATTATTACGTTCATTTGAATTTTGACATGATATTCTCCAAATAGGCGTTGGTTGCATTAGTTGTGTTTTGTTTTTGATAACGATAACAGTGTCCTAGGCAGGGTCCTTTGGGCTTACCCAGGAGGCGTAAACCTAAGGATCAAGCGACACAATCGCATGGTCCGGGAAAATGAGAGGAGCAGACAAGAGTGAAATTTAAGTTGGGCATGTAGGGAGGATACCCACTGACCAACTAGACTATCCCCCCAGTATAAAATTCAAGATAAAATTCTTACATACCTTGTATGTGATATATGTAGATCTAAATAATCACAAACAAAAGAATGCTCATATTGTTGATTCATGGGCTTAGTTGATCCATCATTTGAATCATTTTTTGTACCGGTAGAGTTTTTGTATAGATAGGTTAGGTGTTTTCTTTCATTTCTTGTGTGCGGATGGCATCCTTGGTTCTGTTATTAATACTTGCAGGAGAAAAAAAGAAAAAAAAGAAAAAAGGATGCTGATCTTTTCATCATCGATAATTGAAACCTAATACTAAAAAGTGGTAGAACTTAGATATGAATGAATCAGAACCACCAAAGAATTGAAGGCAACATTTAGAGATAAGTATGCATTTTCCCTGTTCTGGGGATATTTATGTATTTCTTTTTGTATGTTCAAAAGAAAAACCTCAAAACATGGAGATTATGGGTTGTGTGTGTGGAAATGAATAAGGAGAGAGTGGACAAGTTTGAAAAGTGTATTTTCTTTGTTATAGGCAATGGGAATTGGCTGAGATTTTAGGTAGATGTTAGGTATGGGGGTTTGCCTTTGAGGTCGAGTTAACCTGCTTCATTTGGGATTGTGGTTGGCAAGGAGTGATAATTGATTGTATAGAGGGAGAAGGAGATATGGTGGCCCGGAATGTGGTTTTTGGACTTGACTTAATTGGTAGCTAGGGATGATTAAGGAATCAAGAGCATTTGATGCAAGTGGGAGAGGATGAAATTAGGTGGATAGCTTCCAAGGTTGGGAAGTTCGAGTTGAAGCCATTTTATAGGAAGTTAATTGAGACTGATAGGAAAATTTCCCCGTAAGGGAATTTGGAGAGCCATAGGCTTTCACTGTCCTTTCTAAGTTTTGTTTTCTTTGCCTGGTGCCTTCTCATTGTTGGAGGATTCTGAGGTTGATAGCTATTGGAATGTGTCTCACATACTTTGAGTTGCCTTATTTGTATTGGTTATAAGGCTTCAATTTTTCTCTCTTTAATACTTAGGTTTTAAGAAGAAGTGTGGGCTGGACTTTTCAATTTGGTATTAGAACTTGGTTGGGCCAGTGATTGGTGTGCCGTTTGTCCGTGTACTATATGTTGTTGTTCAAGAGGTGTATTGGAATGTGTCCCACATAAGCTTGGAATTGCTCTATATCTCTGTCTTTGGTGATAAGGCTCGGGTTTTTCTCTCCTTATTACCTAGGTTTTAGGGAGAAATGTGAGCTAGGTTTTTCAATTATAACTTGCTTAAGAGAAAGAAAATCATCACTAATTGGTGTTGCTTGTGTAAATTAGCAGGGAAATTAGTGGTCATTCTATAGGAGGCTTATTGAGGTGGACGTAAGATATTTTCCTTCTAAAGGGGTTTGAGAGCTTAAGTCCCTTCTAAGTTTGCTTTATTTAAGTGGGAGGCGTATCATGGAGAAGATTCTGATGATTGGTAATTTGATTTAGAGATATAAATCATCTATGCCAATCCCTACTTCACCAGTGTTGGTACTGCATGTGTAAAGAAACAAGGGAGTTGGCGGAGCATGTACTGGTTTACATTGTTGGGTAGCTGAGGATATTTGTTCTTTCATTTTGGACTGGCTTGGAGTGTCATGAGTGTTCCCTAGAACAGTGGTTGGCAAAATGCAATGCTGGAAAGGAGATGGGGTGAGCAAGAGTAAGGGAAAGGTGTGGAATGCAGCTCCTTTGTGCTTGATGTGGTGTATTGCAGGGAGAGGAATCATCATTTATTCCTTTGAGAGTGTAGAGGATTCTTTTGTACGTATGGAAAACATATCTTTGAGGTTTTTATTTTATTTTTTTCATTTGGTGTCAGGGAGGGTAGATCCTTTCCTTGATGGGTGTTTGGATTTTGTTGACAATTTTATAAATAGCACCAACTATATATATGGGGCTTGCTCTCTCATCTTTTTCCTCCGCCTTCCTCTCGTAATGGACCCTCATCTTTTCTTTTCTACTATGCTTATCCATCCATCAGTGACATCCAGCTGGGTGAGTGATAGTAGCTCCTGTTTAGTAATAGATCTACTTCTGCTGCTCCTAGTATAATTTAACAAAAAAAAGCACGTAAGGATCTGGAATACTAAAATAACCTGATCAGGACCATATACAGCCCGGTATTACTAGAAAGGATAGTCGTGATGTCTCTACATGGCTTGCCAGCCTGATTAGTATGGAGCTGAAGGTGAGGGTTTCCAGTGAGCCTCTTTCTCTTCCTTTCCCTTTTAAGTAAGGATTAGTATATATATTACTGGTGGATAGCAGCAACTTCATATGTAGGAGATTCCAACCTGTTATTGAGTGTAAGTGGAGAATGCAGCTCTAAATGATAGGGTTGATTTTCATTTTGTTGATGGTGGAGGAAACTTAAACCCTTTAAAGTGGTAACATGCTCTTTATATATCTAAGCCGAGCTTTTCATCGTAGGTGTTGACTCAAGAAATGGTGATCAGACACTCATGCTCTATTTGGTTCAATGAAATGGAATGGTCATTCCTTTAGCTCCCCTATGGACCTGATCATTCTCTTACAATGGTGAATGATAATTCCATTTGCAATGTATCTTCATTATATTTTTAAGTCAATAGACATTTTAATGGAATGATCATTCCATTCCAGCTCGTTCTAATGAACCAAATACTACCTTAATGCACTCCTCTATTTCATACATCTTGTTCTAATTCTATGTGCCACATCATCTTTGTTCTTTCTTTCTTTATGAGACTTTAGGGTCTATAGTATTTTTCTATAATTCTAAGTTAAAAGTTTACTCTTGTTTCGTTAAATAAATATATACCAAGAAATATCCTGTTGTGTATTTCTAGCATGTTCATCCATAACCAGTGCAAAAAATAGTGGATTTAGGGGTGATCCTTGTTGCAAAATGTATGTAAGTATCCTAGATTTATTATTCATACTCTAATTTTGATAGTAGATTCTCATGTCTGGTGTCAAAAAAATGAACCAATATCACTCTTAGACCTAATGTGCTTGGGCTAGTTGAAGGTTCTTGCCTTGCATTTTGCTGGAGGGTTTTTGGATGGACTCTTCTTATACATCATTAAAGGAATTATATACATGTTTTCCATGCTCAATTAAAAAAATCAAGGCATTTCTTTTTAGCTATGTCAGTGTCTGATAATCTTTGTGTGTGTGTGTGTGTCTTGTGGCTTTTTTTGTGTGAAATTTTGCCAAAATTCTTCTATTAGACCCTTGTTCATTGAAAATGATGACTTAATTTATTTTGTTTAAGTAAACTCACTAAGAAGAAAACATATAATTGAGTAAGGACAAAGTAATGTCTTCTTTTTTTCTTAGACAATATTGCTAAAGTAACATGTACGGTGAACCATATTAAAATATTCTCAAAAAAGTAACATGTTACTTTTGTGATTACTAACATGTTACTATGAGTGAGTAACATATTCTTGTCAAATAAGGTAGCTTGTCAAATAGAGTAACATATTCTTTATTCTTGTTTACATCAACTTCGATGGTAATAATTTTATTTTTATTTTTATTTTTTAAGAATTTCATAGTTAACATAGATTTTATTTGATAGATCTTGATAAGAGAATTTTAAAAATACTAATTTTATTAAAAATCGACATTTACATAAAAAATTATATTATTTTAAAGTTTAATATTTTAATAATAATTGTATGTGTTGGACTTTTTAAGAAATTTTTTTTGTGCTTATCCTTAATGCATTTTGACCAAATCCTTTTTTTTTTTCCTTAGATTTCTTCATAGAAATGCAAAAGGCCATATCAATTGTCAAACAAGAGCAGGAATAGGTGATGTGGCGCATTGGAGTTACTGATGGCAAGCATTGAAGATTTGTGCGATAATAACTATAATGCTTGAGTTTTTTTTTTTTTCAATGCTGCTTTTTGATGTTCCATTAACCTTTTCTTTTTTGGTCTGATATTAACTTAGAAGAAGCACGTTTAATCTCGAGTGATATTTTATACATCACACGTTTCTTTCATGAAAATGATTTTCAACAATGGATTCATTTTGTTCAAAAAAGCATGCAATTGTGACTTGTCTACCTCATCACAAATGACTTTTCACCGTTTAACGTCCACAAGCTTTCCTTCAAGAGGGGGAAATGTTAGATAGACCAGGTTCCTGGTGTATGTTGTGATAAATTGATAATAAATGGCACTTCAGTGATGCAGTAAAGCTTGTTCCTATTTTGAGGTACCTTACAATTAAATGGACTCTATTGTGGCATTTCAATCTCTTATCATGCTCTTTCAGATATGGGGTTTTACATCAACCCTTCGACTAACTGAATTTGATCATGGCAGATTTTTGTGTACAGTTGTGTTTTTGGGCAATGTGGCATATGTTGTATTTTGGAGACTATTATCAAGAAATATTTACAGACTTAACTGCTCCAAAAGGAGAACAAAAATCATTTTGAGCCAAGAACAGTGATTCCTCAATTAGAAGCCTCACAACGGATGTTTCGCAACAACCAATTTGAACACCCTTTCCGGCCATTTACTGAGTACCCTTTCTGTCGATTTACCAAGTTTGACTCGCTATTGGAAGGCGGAATCAAAACATCCCAAGTATGAAAAGAGGGAGAGTAAATAATATTTTGGAACTCTATAATTACTAATTTTTTATCTAGGAAAAAACTATCCTTGTTGAAGTATGAAAATGACAAAGCTAGTAATTGCCCCATTTCAAAAGAATATTAATGTAATGTGATTGTATTGGAGTATTTGGATATGTTATCGTGTCTTTAAAACATATTTATATAATTATTTTAAGTTTCTTATCTTGTGTTTTAAAGTTACATTTAACAAATTTCATGAAGTTTTAGCTACTAATTGATAGTTGACATAATTCAACATAACTGCGATGACAAAAGTGCCTTGGCAAGGAAGGAGTTTGTATGAAACAAGATTTCCTACTTTTTATAATTTTTTTAATATTGCAAAAATCTCAGATACTTGAATTTAATTAATTAAAAACTTATTTTAAAAATTGACTCATTAAATAATATTTAAAAAAATGGTTAAAATCAAACATGTTTTAAAACCAAATAAAATTAAATTACTAAATCTTTTGAGTGAAATTTGTTTAAAATCTACTCAAAAGTAAATAAAATTTTAAGGTAGTGACTTTGGTCCAGTCCAAGATCGGATTGGACGTCTTTGATGAACTGTGAGAGCCCATCACGGATCCGTTTGATAATTGAACCGTTCAATGTAGAACTTGTCGAGTACTATATGCCTGTAAAAAATCACGTTGATCGGATATCGATAGCTATGTAAACAAAACAATTTTTTTATCAATCATTAATTTTTTCACCGTCCATTTTTTTTTATACAAAACTGATTTGATCACATAGCTATTGATATCCGATCAACATGATTTTTTATAGGCATATAGTACTCGACGAGTTCTATACATTAACAGTTTGAATTATCAAAATGGATCCAAAAAATAGACCCCATAAGCTGGACTGAACAGGTTCAGCCTTGATCTCAACTTGAGATAAGCTGGACCCATAAACACCTTTGGCTCAACTCATATCATTCACAACCATGTCCCATTGCCAATGCCAAACCCTATAAATAGTGCTCTACTATTTTCATTTTTCAAAATTTTTTTTTTTGGTATTAAAAAAAAAAGGGTCATGTAAGGGGTTGTTTGGGATGATCTAAGGCCAAGTTTGACAAGTTAAAAAAAAGTTCAAAAATTACTCAAAAAGTTAAAAAGTTATCACTATTCACTAAAAGTCAAAAAATACGGCTGCATAATTCTTAATCATAATTTTCCCCTATACACTAATTTCTATAATTTTTTAATATACATTTTTTCATAAAATGTCAAAAGGTTAACCCAAATATCCATATTTTTTCTCTCAACTTTTTAATACAAAAAGACAAAAAGTGCATTTATTTAAGACACCCCAAACAACTCCTAAATAAGTATACTTTTTGACTTTTTATGAAATATGAATTGAATTTGGATTAAGTTAGAAGTGATGTAATTTAAATAAGATGATGTAACCTAAATAAGATAGTAATTTTTTAACTTTTTAATTTTTTTAAAACTTGTCAAACCAGCCCCAAGTTTCGTACCGGTTAAAATATTACCTGAGGCAATATACAAGGACACAGACGGACGATGGAGAATCAAACCAAGTAAAAACATTTTCAAAAATGTTTGGGACCTCTAATTTAGAGGTACCACTAGTAACAGCCAATCATGTGTTTTAATTTTTTTATTTTTTTTATTTTTTCTTTTCCATCTCATTAAAGATGAGTTTAAAGATGTCTTTTTAGAGTTCTTCAGCATGGTTGAAACATTTTTGAGCCGATCCATAACCACTAAAACCAACCCTCGGGACACTATTTTCTGCTATGATATGCTTTTGCCCATTTTAAGGCTGGAAAAACGATACGGCACCGTTTAGTGCGACTTAAACCGGGTCGTCATCGATCTGTTTTAAAACCTTTGCCCACCCTGATCACCAGACAGGGAGAACCGTCATTCGGAGACGAATGTCGGCGTTAAAGTCGGTGAACTGGCAATGGGAGAACGCCACCGCCGGAGCTCTGGCCGGACTTGCTACTGTCTCTTTCTCTCACCCCCTCGATGTCGTCCGCACTAGGTTTCAAGGTCTCTGTCTGTCTACGTATATATATATATTGAATCAGAGTCAATTCGGAACTTTTATCATGATTTGCTCTTTTTTCTTCTTTTTTTTTGTGTGGTTGTTGGTGTGATTGATTGATTTATTTTCAGTTAGCGATGGCCGAACCTCCAATCTTCCCTCCTACAAGAACACTCATCAAGCCGTCTGGACTATAGCTCGTACAGAGGTTCGTTTTCGTTTTCTCTGATTTCCTCAATTCATATTTGCGAGTTTCCTAGGGTTTTCGTTTACTTTTCTCTACATGAATTGAAGCTTCTTGCATTTACTGTTAGCTGAAAACAAAATCCTACAACCATAAAACAGATATATTACATATGTGTTTGAGATTTTGAAGTGGGTATATTACATATGTGTTTGAGATTTTGAAGTGGGTAAACTGGTTTTGCTAGTCCAGTTTCATTCAGTTTTATTATCAACCCCTGAATGTGATGGAGGACAAGTAATGTAGCCTTGCATTTGGAAGGCTTGACGGTACTGCTGAAAAACGCTGAGAAATTTGTTTCCTTTTTCCCTCATCCATTCTTAAACCAGTTAGTGTTTTGTTCTTTGTTTCAGGGTCTCAGAGGGCTTTATGCGGGTTTTTATCCTGCAGTTCTTGGATCAACTATCTCATGGGGTCTGTATTTTTTCTTGTAAGTGCCACTTTGTGTTTGATTTTCTGTATAATAAGTTCCACTCTGTCCGTGTTTGCATCTGTATCTGTATCCGTGTTTCAGGGTCTCAATGGGCTTTATGTGGGTTACTTGATTTTGCAGTTTTTAGTTTCGAACAAAATTTAATCTGTGAACTATAACACTGCAAAATTCATAAGCAGCTTATTAGAATAGATTCTCCCATCACAATTATAACTTTTGATGGTCCTTCTTAATATCAATATTTGACATTTAAAAATGTTACATAGAGCAAATTTTGTGATAACATGTATTTATCAAAAAAAAAAAAAAGTTTGTGATAACATGTAGTGTTGTCTGTAATAATTATCTATTTACTATTCTCTTTGAATACCTATAGAGGAAGTTAAACAAAACCTACTTCAACCAATGTTTCAGCCTGTACTCTGTAGGTTCACGTGGTTTAAGTTAGATTTTTATTATTTATTACCTTGAAAGATATCCTCATCTAACTCATGAACTTAAAGGTTTGGTCTGTTTGTAGCTATAGTAAAGCTAAACAAAGGTATTCAAAAGGCGGTCAGGAGCTAACCCCAGGTCTTCATCTCGCTTCAGCTGCAGAAGCAGGAGCTTTGGTCAGTATACGAACTCCTGTTATTTTTTATTGGCAACATGAAAATTTTATTAAAAATGAGAATAAAAAAGTAAAAATAAAAAATAGCCCAAGGAGAACAAGAAGTCCACAAAGAAGACTAGAAAAAGAAAATTAGTTACAATTGAAGGACAACCTTCCAATCTCTAGAAATCAAAAACAAAGGCACCCCTTGAAGGGAGTTGATACCGAAACCCAAAAAAATAACAAGTAACATTACTTCTTCCATATGGCATCGGTATTGAGCTTCCTATGAGCCGAAGACCATGCAAAAATTTTAACTTTAACAGGCACATATGCTTTCCAAATCTACTTATGAAGGAAAAATGAAACATTAGGATCATCAATAATCACATCAAAAAAGGCTAACAAGTGAACAAACTCGATTATTGGACAGACCACAATCTTTTATCACAAGAATCACGATTCAAGCAAACCCCTTCAAGAATGAACTTCTGTTTGACTTGGCAAAATACCCTAAGGTCCATTTAGCTGACTTTCTCTGTTGTTCTGCAAGAGTGTCATGTAAGTTGCTTATTACCTGTGGGGAGTGTACTGTTTCCAATATCTGTTGGAATCAGACTGGATTCATACTCTTTAATGAAACTCGACCAAAATATATTTTAATGAAAATCAAGGTTCTGGAAAATGTGCATGTATATGGGACTTAAAGTGGAATAATTGTCAGCACACCATAATGAGACTGGTCCTTGGAAAGTTTTGAAGGGTCACTGCAGTTGAAATGTTTTTGTTGAAGTGCCTTGGTATCTGGTTATTTTCTTGTTTGGAGCTGTGCAGCCACAGTTTGTGGGTACTTAAGTGAAGACAGAATATGTTCTTATTATGTTTTTAGTCGCTTGGAGTGCCTATGTTACATGTTCATGCGGTGCAATTTGTGTTCTATGTTTTGTAAAAGGCAATATTATGGAAATTTCAGGTCTGTTGTTGCACAAATCCCCTTTGGCTTGTGAAAACAAGATTGCAGCTTCAGACTCCTCTTCATCAGGCACATCCATATACGGGGTTCCACGGTCTGCTTCACATCTTACATTAACTTCCTAGTAGTGTGGTCTCTGAGATATCCTTGTTTCCTTGTGAGTCTCAACTTTGTCTATAAATATTAGAAATCAATTAAAGCATAACAATTCTTTATGCTCCAAATTAACAATCATCTTATGTTATCGCCATAGACTCATATTCTTTTGCGATCACTTGTTTCATTAGATTTATTACCCTGTGCCCTGTGTTCATGAAGTGTGCTTTTGATTGTATCATACAACATTTTGTTTTATAAGAATTATCATTCAACATAATCACACACTGTAAGTTGTTATTTCTTAGATTTTTTTTTAGCTTGTTTTGTTTAATTTTATTGTAGTCATTAAGTTTCCACTTGTTTCCATGGCAACCTTTCACACAGTCTTTTATTCATGCTTCTTATACATATATACATGCATTCTTATGTTTATAAAGGTACATTTATGTGTATGTGTGTGTGGATATGTATTTTACTTACCTTTTTGGTCTTGTTTCTATAAATGTGTAATTTCTTAGGCATCAATTTATATTTCAGATGCTGTAAAAACCATACTGAAAGAAGAAGGATGGAGCGCATTATATAAAGGGATTGTGCCAGGTCTCTTTCTGGTAAGATAGTTTTTTTTCTTCTGGATATGTCTTTTATGTTCCTTTGTCATATTCTAATTCAATTTATGTTATTGAGCATACAAGTGTAGATGATTCATTAAATCATCAGTAGAAAGCAGTTGTGAGGACCCGCTGGTCTGCTGGTGGGCAGTGCAAAAGCTTTCTTGTGTTTTACATTCGTTCAATTTGCCAATTTTTTGTTGCTTCAGCAGGTTACTCATGGTGCTATTCAGTTCACAGCATACGAGGAGCTTCGGAAAGTTGTTGTTGGCTTTAGATCTAAAGAAAGCGAAGAGGAGTTGAGTGCTGCTGAACTGCTGGTAAGTCTTATATGGTACTGCTTACGAGTTTTTAAACAAATTCTCTGTATGAATTTGTGCTCATTCCAACATTTTTTTTATTATTATCTCCATTTGTGTATAGCATGACATAGAAATCTATTTATCAAAAAAAATAGCATGACATAGAAATCTGGTGGCTGCTTCAAAGGAGCTCTTTTGTCCTCAATAAATGAAGGAAGCTGATTGTTTTCTTCACTAACTGTATCCTCAATAAGATTTAAGGTTTATGGATGGTTGATAATTTTGTTTTATATTGAAAGAGAGTTTCTCGAATATCTTGACAGCAGGATGAAATAAAGGGTTTTGTGCCACAATGAAGGGGTGAAGTGTAGGAATTTGGGATGAGACATTCAGGTTTTGGGGATAGAATATGTATTGATCAGTGGTTGGGTTTGGAAATCAGAGATCGAATCTAGAAAAAGATTAAAGAAAGAAGGAGAAGGTACAAACATATACGAGGCCTTTCAGGACTTCTATAAAGAAGAAATAGAACAAATAATAAACCATTATATCACAAATGTCAAAAGCATTTAGGTTCAGCAATGAATAAATCATCCATAAAACTAAAAAACAAAAGAACCTATTGTTTTGTTTAAGCAATTATGTAGTATTATTATATGCCCAAAGGCTGCACCTAAAATTCTAGGTAATCCATGTAAGAGATGTTTTTTTGTTTGGATAAATATAAGAGTTGTTGTATGATTTATGTTAACTTTCTTCATTGTTCTTTTGGGTTGGGTTGGGTTGGGTTGGGGTGGGGGTGGGGTGGTGGTGTAGAAGCTGCTGCAGATTTAGTATTGAATATATGTTGCAAGGTTTTGAAAAGCGGTTGCAGCGGCGGGGCGTAAAGGCCATAGCGTAATAGTTGTGGTAACCGAAACCGTGATTTTTTTTATTTTTTTGCACAATTTGAAAAAAACTTATCGATACGCATATTTTCTTTTCAGAATCACATTTATTGAGGTTTAAAATAGATTTTGATCAATTTTTGTTAGTTTTTAAATATGATTAAATATATTTCATATTTTTAAATAACTGTAAAAGGTTTTTACATTTTATTTCAATAGTTAATGACTTTAAGAATAATTGATTTTAAATATCTACAAATTATTTTTGACAAATACTTGAACTAATTGAATAAAAAATATTCACAATTATTAACTGAAATGATTATAAAAATAAAAGTTGTGCCATTTTAGACGACACTTTATAGTTAACTAAATAAATTTATTTACAATTAAGTATTAAATGAAATGATTATAAAAATAAAAATTGCGCTATAAATAAAAATTATTTTTAAGCTACTGATTTTAGTTATTTTTAAAGATATTTTTTAGACAACACATTATAGTAACAAAATTAAAAATATTTACAATTAAATATTAAATAAAATGATTATAAAAATAAATACCACCACTGTTTATATATTTTTTATTTTACATAATAATTTAATAAAATAAAAATTTAAAAATAAATTATAAAGAAAAAAAATTCATATAAATTTTTTTTCTTTGAGTTTGGATCACTTGAGTATTTGTTCTTTTTATTTTATTTTATAAGTTTTTTTTTTTGGAAAGAAAGTTATTCAGAATATTATAAAAGTATGTACTAGTTTGTAACGGACTGTTACAACTATTACGGTACCGTTACAGTTGTTATGTAACACCGAAACGGCCATTACACATGTGAATTTTCATCACACCGTTATAGCGGTTGTAACGAGTGGCGGTAACTATTACAACCGTTACTACGTAACAACATTACGTAACGGTTGTAGCCACTTTTTAAAACCTTGAGATGTTGTATTCCTCCTCCAGTATGAGAAAGACATGATTTCCTTGGATTACTGAGGTTATAGCTTTATAAAGGCTGACAGGAGCAGATGAATCGTTGTACAACGAATCCCAAAGAAGCATGTTAGTGGTTTTATTTTCATATATGAGTATAGGAAGCATTAAAAATTAAATATGCACCTTCAAAAAGCAAAGCTGGTGGAAAAAATTGTAGAATGATGTCAGAAGCTGAGAAAGCTCTTTTTGTGGAGTTGGTGCTTTATGAAAGCATTTTATTGTTGGGAGTCGATGTTTCTTTTGATTGTATTGGGGTCTTATTTTTGTTCTGTTTTTTGTTTTTCTTTTTTAATTTTTCTGGTTGTATATGAGTTGTGGCTCCCTCAGCCAGTTCTCAATTTACTTTGTCATTGTTCAAAAAAAAAAAAAAAAAGTATTTTTGCATTTGGCTGAGGAAGGAATTTGGTAGAACTGGTCCATGAATATTAAGGATCCAAGAATAGGTTTCTGGAAAACTAATCAGTGTGTTTGGTTTGAGTTTTCTGGATTAAGTTTTTTGAAAACTGAGTTTTTTGGTTTTCGTATTCTTTTGTTTTTAGTGAATATTTTTTAAATTTTAAACATTTTTTTTACTTTTTTAGATGCACCTTAGTTAGAGGTATCTAAAAAGTAAAAAATGAAAAAAATATTTTAAAAATTAATAAATACATAGAAATACAAAAATATCTTGAATTCTTGTATTTTTTTCTATAATTTTGGTATTTAGTGTATTTTTAGAAGAGTTTTTTTACAATTTTATTTCATTTTTAGGTGTATTTATGTTAGGAGTGGTTAAAGAGTTACAAAAGTACTTAAAATATTAAAAAATTGATAAACAAAAAAACACGGAAAATAAGAAAGTAGAATTTTCTGAAAAGTGTTTTGGAAAACTGGTAACCAAGCACAGTATTGCTGTAAGAACAATTCAAAGGAAAAGGCTCTTGCCTAGTGTTTTAAAAAGCGCGCCTAAGCGCGAGGCGCAACAAGGCGCAGGCTTGCGCTTCAAAAAGTCGAGGCGGTGCAATACTCAAGGCGCAACAGGTCGAGGCGAGGATTTTTTCGAGGCACGGGCTTAATGGGCTTTACCTATTTTTCTACTCAATTGTTGATTAAGTGCTTTTTTGTGAGTATACCCACAGGAATTAAAACTCTTCAATATAAAATGACCAAGCGATTGAAAGAGAGTAGAAAGTGATTAAAAAACCCTAGGTGGAGAAAATTAAAAAGCGTCGAGAAAGTGAGAAGTCGACACTACTTCGGCTTCTTCTTCAAGTTCTTCTCTTCTTCTTTGGTGGTTCTCTTTCCCTTCTTCTCTTCTTCGATGGATTCTCTTGGTTGGGTTATCTCTCTACCTCTATTTTGTCTTCCTTTATTTTTCTTCTCTTCTTCGATGAGTTCTCTTCATGGGTATGCCTCTGTTTTTTCTTTCTTTATTTTTCTTCTTCTTTTCTTATTTTCTTCTCTTTTTTATGGGTTCTCTTTAAAAGTTTGCCTCTATTTTTTCTTTATTTATTTTTCTTCTTTTCTTCTTGTGTTTTTTTGCTGGGTTATCTCTCTATTATGCTTGTGAAGCTTGATTTATGATTTTTGGAATTCATATATATTTGTTATGTTGAAAAAGTTTGCCTATTTTATAATTTTGTTTTTCTTCTACTACTTGCGCCTTGCTTTGGTGAGGCGCGCCTCACACTTAGGCTATAGGAGACCTTATCACCTCCGTGCGCTTAGAGCTTTTTAAAACACTGCTCTTGCCCCGTATTAGGTATCAGATCTTCCAGTAATAATTTTGGTCTGCTTGTTTAAATATGTTGACCTTCCATTTCATTTGCTCATGCAAAGACTTTCCATTTGCTTATAAGTGTGGGGCCCTCTTCTGGTTCCTTGCTTAGTGATATTTACAAGTGTATTCTGTATCTCTATCTTGAATGACTATACCTTCTAATTATTTATTGCATTTCACAGAATACCATTGACTATGCTACACTGGGGGCATCTTCTAAACTAACTGCTATTCTTCTGACTTACCCGTTTCAGGTGGGCATTTTTATTTGTATAAAGGATTCATTATCTGTTTGTTGTTCATTGCCTTTTATTCTGTTGGGTGATTTCAATATTTTTTTTTTCCAGGTTATTCGATCTCGTTTACAGGTATGAAAATAATTCTGAAGTTGCTTTGCTGCTTTATATATGTTGTCACATTGTCGAATTTCCTCAAGTTGACAGAGACCAAGCTGCTAATGCTGGTGGATTCAGACAACTGAATACCCTGCAACAACTATTGAAGTTGTTTGCTGATGCATAGCTTGTTGATTAACATTTTCCCCCACCTTCCCTGTAGCTAAAATTTTGTATATGCTTCCTTAACTGCAGCAACGACCGAGTAAAGATGGAATTCCAATATACATGGATAGTTGGCATGTCGTAAAGGAAACTGCAAGGTGATCAGTGTTATATACTGTCCCTGGCCCCCCTGGATAGTATAGACTCTTAAATTGGATCTTTGGCAGGACCCGTTTTCAATTTGGGTAACTTGGGGGATAACACTTAGAAAACCCAAAAACCTGGCCATGATGTATGTTAACCCTTTGAACTGCCCAGGTGCTTGGGAACCTGAAGACTTAGGCTTGGTTTGGGAACAGGCTATTTTAGTAACTTTTTGACTTTTTACGAAAAGGTGTGTAGAAAAGTAGAGAGGTGATGTGATGTGTTTTAGTTGGCTTTTTGGCTATTTTAGCCACTTCCCAAACATAGCTTTAGTTGCTTTCTTGAAAGGATAAAATTCTTATACTGGTGATGCACTTGAGTTTGAGAACAGGATATTCAGAATAAAATGCAACTAGCTTTCAGCAGGCAATCAGCCTAACTGCTAAATATAGTCCGTCTCTGAAAGCAAAAATGTTTATATGCAAAAAAAGTGCTTTTTCTGATTCAATGTAACTTTTGATTTTCCACATTAATGGTTGTAAAATTGTTAGAATTAGTCTTATTTAGAATTATTAAAGAATTGCTGTTGTAAGCATTTTGCACACCTTTTAAAAGTCATTGTATTTTTTCTTCTTTTTCTTCTGGTATAACTTATTTATAAGTTGTGAATTCTGTGAGAGATTTACGGTTTTCAAGTCTCAACATCACATGTGTTTTCATTAGTATGGAGGGATAAACTGACTTTTTTGTTTGAGTAATGCTAGGATACCAAATTTTCTACCAAACAACCCATGTGAGACATTTGGTCATTTGTTTGGTAAAAAATTTGGGGCCTATAGCGTTTCCTTTCTGTTTTGGGAATGGAGATGTTCACTAGTTTGCTGACTTATACTTTGTCATAAACCTGTATGTTATTTGTGTCAATCTAATTGTATTTCTTTTTGGGCTTCGCAGGTTTGAGGGTTTGCGGGGTTTCTACAAGGGCATCACTGCAAATATGCTGAAAAATATCCCTGCAGCTTCAATAACATTTATTGTGTACGAGAACGTCCTCAACATGCTAAAATTTACAAGAAGGAATGATTGAGATTTTTTATTCTCGTCTTTTGCATTAAAATTCTTTTGGAAGTGACTGTCAAATTTAGATTATGAATGTAAAATGAAAAATGGACATGAATGACACGTATAAAAAAGTTTTTAACTGCATAATGTAAAGCACATTCATTCATAGCCTACTTTGTTCAACTAGATGGTGGTGCTAGCTGTGCCGTCATCTTCATTGCCTGAATGACAATCTTTGAACGTTTTCTTTCGTCCGCATTGTTTATTTGATGATATTCTCGTTTCTCCAGAATATGATTCTCACGTTTCCCTTTTACACCCATTGCACTCTCTGTGCATACCTATACCATCATGTTTTTTGAGAGAAAAAAAAATAAATAAATAAATAAAGATGTAAATTGATGAATATGATATTGACTTTCTAGGAATGCACATTTTAAAAGGCCAATACAGTCTTCAACCTCACATTTCATGATCCCCAATCGCTGTATGACCTAAAAATGATTCTAAACGGGACTGATTGCTTAAGTTTTTGAAGGGACTGCTTGAAGGTGGCTCAAAATGTGCTCAAGCTGGTGTGTCTTGTACTCTGAAGAAGTCTTGAGAGAGAGCACTTAAGCCTGCTTGTGCAGGTTCATGGGTGCTCAAGAGGGTGGCATTTTTATGCTCATAAAAGTCTTGAGTGGCACACAGTCAGAGCGCACCTGATAGATGCTCAAAAGGGCTAGGGCTAGTGGGTTTTGGAGCTTGACCTAGTTTTGGGGAAACTGAAAAGTTTTGAAGCCACACAAACATTCATTGAGCATTCCTTGCCTTTCTAGAGCCTCTGAAGATCTAGGGAAGGTAATCTGTGTCTTGTGTGTTTTGATAAGAATCACATACACTAATCAATTTTATCAAGCCGATTGTGATTAGAGCTACATGAGTAGAAGTATACAAGTACAAATCTAGATAAGAGAATTGACAAAAGATGTCTAAGTCACTTAGAAGTTAAGTTTGAGTTTAAAAGTACAAACATGAAAGGCTAAACACATGTAAGGATTGGATTTGTAAGGTGCCATTATTTTAGCCTTTGGGAATGATTGAATTATTATGATATTGTGTGGATGACATATGATTAAATTAATTAATCCATTGGAGTCTGCTTTAGAACCCTACATCTCAATCATACAAAGTTACATATCACTCAAATATGATTCATGATAATAATAAAAGATGATTGAAGTTAGATGTGATGATCATAGATCAGAGGCACAATTTATGATAGAGAAACAGAATTATGTATTGGCATTGAGTTTAGGTCAAAAGCATCTCTTACAATGAGTGGACCACAAAGGAGTAACTTTTGCTCTTCATTTACAAATACCAGGACCAGCCAATTTACCCCATAATATATAAATTAAATCCTTCACCCTAGCCCTTGGTTTTTCAGAATCTTTTTGTTTAAACCCTTTTTTTCTTTCTTTATTTCAGAATTTCAGTTAAAAAAGAAGACAAGGCAACCTCTACGCTACTTCCTTGAGCATATAACCCAAAAGGGGAAGATGCTCTGTTATTACACTTTATCATCATGGAACCACCACCTGGTCTCCTTCGGAGATCTGCCATTTCTACAATTCTTTACATAGCGGTCATTATCTTCTGGGCGTTGCTGCACTCAGAAGGTCAAAAATAATTAGATTAAATCCTCAAATGGTTTTTAGTTGGAGAAAATTTAAAGAAAGCACACTCAAGGAATATACCATCAATGCACAATTTTATGGACCACTTGGCTATTTGTATCAGGGGATGCTTGTTATTTACCAAAACAAAGATATTTAAAAGCTAAAAAAATAAAAAATCTCAGTTTATGCTGCAGTGAATAATGAGCGACTATATGGAAATGAATGGGTCACAACATCAAAGACGTTAATTTAAAATGGAATCAGACCTTAGTCGTGGAACTTGATAGCATGGAGAGAATGCTGATACAGATAGAACTAACAGTCATAGCTGGGGACCACGAATCATACAAGATATCTACAAAACAAAAATAAGCCGGTATACATGTAGTTTCAGTTGTTCAAATGATACAGATGCAAAATACTGCATAAAAAATAAAAAAGTGGCCAGCAATCCATATGATTATGGTCATTATACAAGTTTTAAGAATTAAACAAAAATTATTCTTAATTTAAATTTTTTAGCATTATCAAGGCCAATGATCATGTTACAGAACAATTGGAGAAATTTCCCCCCCCCAAATTATTCTTCAAAATGATAGTTAAAAATCCAGAATCATCATTAAACAATCCTTGTCAACAGGTCATTTAAAAATCAGGATACAAAAGTTCCATATTTTTCTTGTAGCAAAACCAAAGATGAGAATCTGGGGTTATACACTCTAGAAGCTTATGCACCTCATACAGGCAGAACAGAAGTCAATAGTAATGAATTGTGCAAACAATAAAAAAATAAATGCAATGATTAATCCAGTTCATTCCATATCAGCCAAAACATATTAAGTTTAAAATAGAAGAAAAATAGCATGAATTCCACCCATTCAAAACTCCACATGACATTATGGATCTAGTCAGTTGGAGGTTGCAATACTACAATCAAAGGTAAACCTGAATGAACACAAACCAAGACTGAAATATGCAAAATCAAAAGTCAACCAATCTGTGAGACTCAAAAGTCAACCAATCTGTGAGAAGTAGAGAAATGAATAATGCAATATAAAATCTAAAATTGCTGGAATCCATAGAAAACCGCTGTTAGAAAAAGAGAGTGCAACCCTACACAGAGTACCTGCTTCATAGTTCATGAGAAGGTCTTTAGGAACAAAGAAAGTTAAAAACAAATGACCAAACATCATGCAACCACTCAATGATTAGCGAATAACAAGTGGCTTGCCCGTGCTAGCACCTTAAAGATGATTAGCTGAAGAATTGACAAGTGGCTTATAACTAGTACCTCGAAAAGAGGCCACCTTTAAGTTAATTACAATTGCAAACAAAATTCATAAAAAACTACAGGGCCCAAATCTACCAAAAATACAAAACCATAAAACTAAATCAAGAGAAAATAATTCCGAGGACTCTATTTTAGGCTATCTCATATGATAATTTCAGCTTGAAATTTCTAGGAATGAAAACGAATATATGTTGGTTGAACTTTCCAGCACATCAGTTTTTACACCACTACCTAATTATGCCAACATTAGCACAATAATGCCTTTTGAAATTATTCAACTGCACATTCCAAATAAAAAATTCAGTCTATAGAGCTGAATGTACAGTCATAATGCCAGAAAACCAACAACATTTCATATTCCAGGTACATCACAGGCTGTGGCGAAAATTTTTAAACATGTCTAGGAAAGGTTACCTGCAAACTCACCTATTTGATTTGGTACTGCCAATGCAAATATCAATTTTCATTGACGAGCCATGTTTTTAATTTTCATTTTTCTATGCAGCAATATAAAAGACTTATCATCATATGAAAGATAGAGCATACATATTCAGTAGTAAAAAAGGCAGGCATGAAGCAAAAATTACAATTTGTCTTCAAAGTGCAGCCGCATAAATAAGCCTGAAATTCATCATTTTTTGAAAAGATAACACAGAGATATAAATACAAACAGCCATCGTATAGAAAGTACTAAGCCATCTATCTCAGGAAATATTGTTACATATACAATTATGTATGCATTTTGAAAGTAAGGTCACCTGGTTGTTATGAATCTTGATAAAGAACTTAAAGTAAAATAAATGCACCAGACCAGTTGTTAAATTCAAAAGTCATTATAGTCACATGTGCAGCAATGTCATGCATAGTTGAAAATAACATCTTCCTTACATACTTAGTAAATTGTCAAAACATTTACCCCCATACAGAAGGCATAATTAGATCAAGTAGCAAATTGAAATTACTTAATTTGTGAAGATGACAGGTTAAATTAAACCCACTTCAGATACTAAAAAAGAAAAAAACAAGCAAGCAAGCAAAAAAAAATCTCTGAAGAAACACCTTATTGAGATTACCTAAACAAATGTGACCATTGCTATAGATGTGAGGGTGCAGAGGCGCTGGTTGCAGAAATATAACCTGTGTAACAAACCAGAACAAGACATCATTATTACCATCACAATAAATACATAAATTTAAAAGAAAGCAAAAAACAAACATCTGATGACACCAGCCCTACCTGTGGAGATTCCATGGGATAATGCTCGGGAAAATCAACCTGAAGCTGATACTTTTCGTTAGCATAGAGAGTTCCCGGAGCTCCATTCACTTCAATTACCCATCTTTTCATAAAAAAATTAAGGTCATCTAAATACATAAACACAAACAAACCTAAAAGCATAATAATAATTATGATAATTGCTGTGGATTTTCGTGGGAAGCAAACAGAGGGAAGTGAAATTAAGATGCTTGAAATAAGAAACCCTAAGAGAGAGAGAGAGAGACCTTTGGAGATTATCGGTGACCTTGTGATTGAATCCAACGGGGGGATTGACCTGCCATTCAACAAGCTCCTTCTGGAGACGATTTGAAGCAATCTTGCTTAGAGACTAAGCAAAGCAACACAATCACCATAAAAGAAGAAGAAGAAGAATTAGAATTGAAAACGATGGATGAACTGACAATAGAGACATATATAGACAACAAACCAACAAATACATACGAGAGAGAGAGAGAGAGAGACCTTGCGAGGGTGGTGGCGGAGGAGCTGGTCATGGCTGGGTTGTAGAATCGAGAATAATGGAGGAGGGAGATAGACGGTTGGGGCGGAGGGAGGTGTCGTTTGTTGACGATTTGACACGATCATACACTCAGACTTTAATGTCCCCACTCTCTTTCTTTATCTCTCGGCCCCACCACACCCACTAACCATGCCTACTCCTATGGCCACAGTGGCATTGGATTAATTATTTGTGGAAGTGGTGGAACTCATTTCTCATTCTGATTATCCAGTAATCTGATAGTACAATCATGTAACATTTTATGATAATATGATTAGTGATAAAATAGAGTATTGATTATTTGTATTAGGTAATTGAAAAATATGAAGAGATACAATAAATAGTACTTGGTGAGTATGGCCACATGATACTCCAAAACTATTGTATAATTTTCCCTCATTTTTGTTTTCTTTCAAAGTAAATCATACTAACCTCTCTCTCAAGTAGGGATGTAAGAAAAATCAATAAAACCGAGCCGACCAATCGAAACTAATCGAAATTTTAGTTTTCGGTCTGTTTTTCATAACATACTCTCTGTTTCAATTTTGAAACTTTTTATACCGATACAAATCGAACCAACCAAATATTATATTTAAATATTTTTATATTATAATTTTTTGAACATTATATGAGAAGTAATTAATATAATACACTTTTGTGATAAAAATTAGGGAGAAAAATATTTATAAAGCAATTTTCATATATTTTTTTCATTTATTTTTAATGTAAAATTCAATAATCTAATGTAAAACCTTTTAAAATTTCATATAAATTTTTCTTTTATATCAAACCGACAAAATCGATAAAACCAAACCGTAGCTTACGGTCTGTATCGGTTTCTCAATCGTAAAAATCAAAAGGATTGGTTTGGTACTAAATATATTCTTACCAATCAATCGAACTGAACCATTTACACCCCTACTCTCAAGTTTAGGAAAAATATAATAAGTTATATAATTTTGATATAATTATATAATTTTTTAAAAATAAAATTACAAGATTTAAAATTAATACAAATAGTCTAAAGATAAAATATATATATATATATAAATTTCAATATAAAAAATATGATAATATTATTTTTCTATTCATATGACTAAAAAAATTAATGAAAAGTAAATTTCAATATAAAGTAAATTAATGAATCAAAACATTAGAACTTAAATTTTGTGTTAGTGAAGGGAGGGATCTTAGTTCTATGATTTTATTTTCATATTAGTAAAATGAATCAATGATTAATTTTCCTAGTTTATCCTTCTATGTAATGTATTTAATAGCAAAAAGTAGGTGAAAATATAGCAAAATGATTACATAAAATCAATTGGAGAGGTTAGAGGGCTTAATTGAATAAAAATTAGTTTGAAGGCCTAACTGAAAAATATACAAGTCTAAGGGCTTTTTGACATAATTTACATATTTTTATGATCAATTTAGTGGAAAATGTACGCATTGTTTAGTAGAGCATGAGAAACAAAGAACGAGAAATGTGTCTATAATTTTTTTTTTTTTTATGTAATTCAAGTTAAGAGTGTTAAAAATAAAATAAAATAAAAAAACACGTGAAAAGAAATAGATGATTATGGGGGAATGACTTTTAATATTGCTAACTAAAATATATAAATTCATGAGAAGAAAAAAAAACTAAAATAAATAAATTCATAGGGTAATATGGCCAATCAGTGGGATGGACAGAATATGTAAGAGAAATTAAAATTGTGGGAAGGGAAGGCACATTATTATGCCGCAACTCCTGGATTTCTATATGTTAGAAGGATTTTTATTTTTATTTTTATTTTTTTATTTTTTGAGTAAATTACACTAACCTCAATTAAAATTTAGAAAAAATATATTAAACTCACAAATTGAACTTAATTACATCAAACTTCCATAACATTTAATTATCTTTTCATCAATAATTTGATAATTATATAGATGGAAAAATGATAATATCATCTCTTTTACATCAAAATATATATTTTTCTTTATTCACTTTATATACACACTTTCTATCATTTAGCCTTTATTAAAAGAAAAGAGGTGTTCGTATAATCATGTCAAACTTGTGAAGTATGTATTTTTTTCTCTAAATATTGGGGTTGGTCAATGTAATTTATCTTCTTCTTTTTTTAGTATCGAAATCTTTGTGAAGTGAAGGAATGAATTTTTTTTTTGGTGAAAAGGTCATTGGGGATGGAGATCATAAACCATCTGATTTTATACAAAAAGATTTCAAGGTTGGGATATTTTTAAAACATGTTTTAAGAAATCAAATTGATAACTCAACCCAACCCTTATCCAAAACCTGGCTCTGAGAAAACCATCTTAAGTTGTTTTATTTTCTGATAATTGAACTTCTAATTGTTTATATATATATATATATATATATTTGTGGGATAAGAATCAGCAGCAATGGTAGAGGGTCACAATTTTTGTAGCTCAAATGGCTCGAAATTATCAGAACGACGTCGTTTTGAGTACAAAATAATATCAAAATTGCTAAAACGATATCGTTTTGACAATTTTGAGCCATTTGAACTACAAAAATTATGACCCTCAAACATTTTTCTAAGAATCAGTCCCACTTTGCTATTATCTCATCATAGAAGAATACTATGTCCAGCAAATGAGGATTAGCATATTCTACCCTTAATGGAAATCTCAGCAATTTACACAATTTGCAAAATTACCACGCTGTAAATTAACATTTGATGATTTTGTTTTGGAGATTGTCAGTCTCGTACTTTTTAGTTAAATCGTGCACTCCTATAATTTTTATTTGGTCACAAATGCTAACTTAACCAAGATAATTTTATCTCATATTAAAATATTAAATACACACTTATGTCTGTGAATGAAATATGTGCTGCAATTTTTTGAATTAAATATTCCCACCGTTTTCAATTCACTAGACCTAGGTAGAGAGATACCGTCCACATGTAATCTAAGCACATTTTTGTTTTTGTTCCAATACCATGAACATGAACAAAGCATTGAAAAGAAGAAAAGCATCCTATTGTCGTAAGAGGAGGATATTCTTTTTCATTTGCTTCACCTTCCTTCAAATGCTAGTACTTGAACATCTTTACAATGGATTTGTTTGGAAGGTAGGTTGACTTTTTAATTATTTTAATTTGAGACTAAAAAATCTTGTTCATGATGAATTTTTTGACTTTTGTGAGAGAAAAAATATAATGATTAGGGCTTGGATGTGACATTTTGTCTTATTAACTTTTTAAATTTTTTTTTATGTGGTTATTTTAACCAAAAAATCCTTGGCTTTTTCTTCCCAAACGAGCTCAATGTATGAACAAGCAAAATTAATTGAGACAGTTCAAGTCAATTTTTATTACTTCTTTTTTGATATATGAGTTTTTCAAGTATTGATACCATAATCATGTTAAGTTTGTTAAGATTAATCGATGTGCAACACTCTAAAAGGGTCTGACTCGAACCCCCGGTCATCAAAAATCAAGTTTGCAGGTTTGCATTATTGAACTCCTTTTTTTTTTTTTTTTTTTTTTTTTTTTCCACATAATCGTTTTATCCACCCTCACCCTCAGTGACATGGAAATCAACAATCCTAAATGTATCTTTCAAATCTTTAATAACTACCATATCACCCGTGCTATGTACGGGACTTTATAAATTTAAAAAAAAATTATTATAATTATCTTGAAATAATTTAATATTTTATCTTGCGGTATACATGAAATTTATAAGTTAACTTTTATATTTATAACTTTTTAAATTATTAGTTTAAAAAAATTTAAAAATATATATATAAATATATTTAGTGCAATTTTGATAATTTGTATTTAAAAAAAGTTAAACCTGATCAAATGAGATTAACTGAGTTATGACATACCTCTTCTTATTATGAAAATATACAAATTTAAAAGTTAGAATTAAAACAAATATATAATTTTATTATTAAATATGAAATGAAGTGATATTTAACAATAATTAATATGATATTTCTATTATTAATCCAATAATTTAAATTACATTTCTTTTGATTTCAATTTTATAACTAAAAATACAATACGAATATAATACACACAGATTTCTAGTCTTTATGAATAAAAAAGTTTCAAAATATTTTCAAAATTTCATCATTTTCTTTTAATTTTTTTTTATCTAATTTGATTTTAAATTTGAATAAATTTTTTATTTAATATGAATTATTTTAACTTTTTCATTAAATTTTTATCAATTTTTAATAGAACTTTCATTCTTATCTCATTTTTTTTTTTCTTTTTACCAATTTTAATAGAAAAAACAATAATTTTCAACGTTTTATCTTTTTAAATTTTGATCAAATTATAATTTGATAAAAACATATATTAAGAGTTGAAGATTCTCTTGATTGAAATTATAGTAAAATAACATTTTGAAATAGTCAAAGTTTGAATATATAGTTGGTTGAAATGTATAATCTATACTATATATTAAGCAAAATGGAATTTTTAACCCCCAAGGCCTGTGGGAGCTTCAATATGCCAATCCTAATTTTCTAATTTTTTGCTTTTTTTTTTTAAAAAAATTTAACCTCAGCATTTATTGACTTCTCCCAATTCAACCCAAGCATTTATTGACTTCTCCCAACCCACAAATCCTTTTGACCTCTCTCATAATTACTGCAGCACTCTTTTCAATTTCTCCTATACACTATGGTTACACAAAAAAATAAAGAAGATAAGAATTTAACTATGGATTTCAAAAATATAAAACATCGAAATTTGAATTATAATTTAGTAATATAATTATGTATTTTTTTTATGTTTATCTATCAAAATTTTAAATCACTTAATGAGACAAATTAATCAATTTTCTAAAATTATTGATTTATTAACTGATTCAAAATTTTGATATATATATACATCAGAAAAAATAGATAATTATATTACTAAATCATAATTCAAATGTAGATATTATCATATTTTTTTAGATCCATATTCAAATTCTTATTTTTTTATTTTTGTGTGGTTTCTATTCGGAGTCTTTTTTTTTTTTTTTTCTTTTCAATTTATTTAAGATGGAGTTGTGGGTATCTATTTTTTTTAATTTAATTTATCTGTGATTTCTATTTGTTTTTAATTATTATTATTTAGGTAAGTTATGATGTGAGTTACATATGTGATACACATGTAAGTTTTATTGATTAAAAGTATAATGGTGGGAGATATTTTCAAATTATATTTGTTTAGATAAACTTTCAAGAATTTTAAAATTAAAAATTGGATATTGAGATGCAAATAAAGATTTTAACTGAATAAATAAAAATCAAATTTATTAATTTTATTTGTTTGTATATCTGATTTTTAGTTTTTTTTTTGGTTAGGTTATAATATAATATATAAAATATAAATAGATATCTACAACTTTGATAAAAAATATTTTTTGATTTTTTGAAGAAGAGAGAAGGAATGCATGTTTTAATATTTTTTTTAGATCCATATCTAAATTCTTATCTTTTTTTATTTTTTATTTTTATTTTGTGTGGTTTTTATTAAGTATTTTTTTTCAATTTTTTTAAGATGGAGTTATGGGTATCTTTTTTTTTTAATTTAATTTATTTGTGGTTTCTATTTGTTTTTAATTATTATTATTTAGGTAAGCTATGATGTGAGTTAGATATGTGAGTTTTATTGATTTAAAATTTATTTAGATAAACTTTAAAGATTTTTTTAGTTTTTTTTTTTGGTTATGTTATAATATAATATATAAGATATAGATAGATATCTACAACTTTAATATTATCTGATTTTTTGGCAAAGAAAAAAAGAATGCAAGTTTTAATATTTTTTTTTTGAAAATTGGTGAGAGGGATTAGGAGAGAGAGATTATGAAATAATTTTTTTATTAAATAAATAAATCAGTCAATAGTTTTTTTAATCTATTTTGTAAATTAAAAAATCAATAATTTTAAAAAATTGATTAATTTGTCCCATTAAGTGATTTAAAATTTTGATAGATATACATACAAAAAATACATAATTATATTACTAAATCATAATCACTTTAATGCATTAAGAACAAGTATAAAAAAATTTCTTGAAAAGTCCAACATATATGAATTCCTTAAAAACCTCAATACACATGATTATTATCAAAAATATTAAACTTTAATATAATATAAAAAAAAGAAGACATTTAAAAAAAAAAGAAGACAAAGTAGTGAAACACAAACCGTGCATAATACGGGTGATATGCTAGTACTATATATTAAGCAAAATGAGGTTTTTAACCCCAAGGCTTGTGGGAGCTCTAATCTCCCAATCTAAATTTCTTGATTTTTTGATTTTTTTTAAAAAAAATCTTAGCATTTATTAACTTCTCCCAACTCCCACGTCTTACCCTCATAATAACACTTTAATACATTAAGAACAAGCATAACAAAAATTCTTTGAAATCCAACACATATGAATTCCTTGAAAAGTTCCAACACATATGATTATTATCTCTCATAACAACACTTTAATGCATTAAGAACAAGCATAAAAAAAATTTCTTGAAAAGTCCAACACATATGATTATTATCAAAATATTAAATTTTAATATAATATAATAAATAAATAAAAAGACATTTAATTCCTTAAAAAGTCCAACACATATGGTTATTATCAAAATATTAAATTTAATATAATATAAAAAAGGAAAAAAAGAAGACATTTAAAAAAAAAATTAAAAATCACAATTCACATATATAGATAATTTGTAAACACAATCCGTGCATAGCACGGGTGATATGCTAGTTTAATTAATTCTTTTATCATATTTGTATAAAAATTGACACTTATGACTACATCATTATAAGTTGGATTATGGAAAAAAATTTGGGGTGTCAAACATTTTTCATTTGTAAATATCTTACATATTAAAAAATGAAAAAAAAATGTGTAGGTTTTTGATATATTTTTTATCAGTTTTATTTTATGGACATAAACAATTGATGTTTCAATTTAAAAAATTAAAAAGTAAAAAAAAAAAAAAAGATTGGGTTTTTTAGAGATTAAAAAAACCATCTAACTCTTTTATATATTATTAAGATGGATTATTTCAATTTAAAAAATTAAAAAGTAAAAAAAATAGATTGGGTGTTTTAGAGATAAAAGAAACTATTTAACTCTTCTATATACCATTAAAATGAACTATTTTAATTACATAAAAAAATGGAAGTTATATTTAAAAATTATCCCTGTGTATTATGCTATTATATACCACTATAGTAGTAACAAATTAACTATAATATACATGAAAAGTTATATTAAGTTTTCATTTTCAATTCATTGAATTATAATTAACAAACTAACAAATAGCAGTAATAGTCTAATGGGATAGAAAGAGAGTAAAAATAAAGAACACAATGATATTTAAAAGTTTTAAATTTACCTAGTTATACAAAAATCTAATGTTATAGTAAAATTTTGAATTCTCAATAAATTTTCACATTTTTTATAAAATAAAATGACAAAAAACATTAAAAAAATTTGATATCCATTTTTTTACTTCATTTTTATGGTCTTCACTAAAGAAAACAAAATTCGATCAAAATTCTTCGCATGGAATGGACATAGATATTTCAATTGCAACCACAATCATCAATAATTCTTTTCTACCATACAAACCTGTAAACAAACACATAAATCTCACTAAAACAGAAACCAAAAGCAAACCAATAGTAGAGAAAGAGAATCACACAGGGAAAAATATAAATAAATTTGTAGAGGTGGAGAATGTTACTTCCAACAACTTAAACATCACCTAACCCAATCCGTTAGCTCCTCTGTTAGTACCTGCGAAGCTTAGGAGCTGGAATGACTAATTAGATTATTCTTTAAATAAGATTTGAAAATTGATTAATTTGTCTTATTAAGTGATTTAAAAAAAATATATATATACACACATTATAAAAATAGATAATTATATTACTAAATCATAATTCAAATTTAGATGTTATATCTTTTAGAGATCTATAGCTAAATTCTTATCTTTTTTATTTTTTTGTGTAACCATAGTAAAAAAGATTTGTGGGTTGGGATAAGTCAATAAATGCTAATTTTTTTTTAAATCAAAAAATTAGAAAATTATAATTAGGATATTGGAGCTCCCACAATGTTTGTAGATTAGAAATCCCATTTACCTTATATAATATACAGTACCCGTGCTATGCACGGATTGTGTTTGCAATTATCTATATATGTGAATTGTTATTTTTAAATGTTTTTTTTTAAATGTCTTCTTTTTTTTCCATTTGTATATTATATTAAAATTTAATATTTTGATAATAATCATATTTGTTAGACTTTTTAAGGAATCAAATGTCTTTTTTTATTATTATATTATATTAAAGTTTAATATTTTGATAATAATCATATATGTTGAACTTTTCAAGAATTTTTTTTTATACTTATTCTTAATGCATTAAAGTGTTATTATGAGATATAATAATCATATGTGTTGAGATTTTTCAAAGAATTAATATGTATTAGATTTCAATTTTTTTTTTTTATACTTGTTCTTAATGCATTAAAATATTATTATGAGGGTAAGACTTGAGAGTTGCGAGAAATTACTAAATGCTATGATTTTTTTAATTTTAAAATCAAAAAATAAGAAATTTAGATTGAGAGATTGAAACTCCCACAAGACTTAGGGTTAAAAACTCCTTTTTGCTTAATATATAATATAGATGTTATTTCTCCGCACCAAAAAAAAAAAAAAAAAACCTTCTTTGGTAATGTCATCTACATTCCATCAACCACCAATTGCCTTCACTACCACTTCATGGAATTTGATCTGTGTCCATATCTTTTTATTTTTTCGAAATATTCTCTCTTTATCCACCACCATCACAAGTTGACTACGAGGTGCAAACCAACTCAGTCGAACCGAATCGAACCGAACTTTATTATATTTAGACTTATTTATTAAGATTTTAACGAATTCGAACTCGAACTTGAACTCAATAAAAATTTAACGAACCGAACTCAAACCGAGTTGACTTAAACTTGACTCGAGTTTAAGCCTGTACACAAGCCTTAACGAGTTAAAAAATTTATAAATTCATACTTGCGTATGAGACTAAAATTATAATTAAAACTTTAATTATACAATTATATATACAATATATAAAAACATTCTAAAAAAAAAGAATATTTTATCAAAATAATAATATCTACTACTATTATATAAATGTATTATTTATAATTAACTATTATTTACATTTATATTTTTTCAATATATAAATAACATATTTATTTTATTTTTTATACATATTTTTATATTATTTAATATGTAAATAATAAATATTAAACGAGCCAACTAACAAGCCAAACTTTAAAATGTTTGATTTGTTTATTAAAAATTTAAGGAACTCGAATGCAAAAAAAATTTAACAAATCAAGTTCGAATGAACTCTTACCAAGTCAAGTTTGAATCTCTTCACGAACAGCTCTTTTCATTTACAGCCTTACTTTTGAGCATGCGTGACCTTCGTAGTTTCACCCATTTAATACTGGACTTTTTGATTTGCTGCTACTTTGCTTTGCAACCTTGCCTTAATGCATATATGTGCTGTCACCTTTTGACAATCCAGAGAGCATGTCTGAATACTTGTACCAAAAAGTAATAAGAGAATTGTATCACACTAGCTAATAGGAAGAAAGGCAATACGCCCAAACGCCTCCAGGAGCCCCACGTCATTTGGGCTCCTTGTGTTTAAGGGCGGATTCCATCTAATAATGTGGCTCGTAGGGCCATTAAACATTGTCCAAAGAGCATCAAATAAAAATAAATAAATAAATAAAAACTATATTTATCCTGTATAAAGCCCACACTCTACTAGGATGAATGTAGTACTCTCGACGCATCTTGTGAAAAATCCTAATAGGTGGTACTCCACAAAGGCCTCAATCTCAATAGTTCCTCGCAAGTGACCACCCTGAACCCGAAGCAAACCAAAAGTATACAAGTTCCATGAAGTTGAAAACCGGTAATTTGAGCAATGACTGCACATTGACACCAATAAATGAGGTTCAACTGAATTGAGAAGCTTGAACGAGCATCGTTCCAAGTCTGATTATTATAAAGAGGTCTCTAGTCTCTGATACAGTCCTCTCACAGTAGCTTCAAGAATATCATTCAACGGTAGCAGTTTCAAAACAAAGAAAAAATATGGATACATTTGACATTCTGATAATCTAAGTAATTTATTAAAGCCTAACCCTAATGACCACAGAATGCAACGACACTGTTTTTTCCTTCACCGTGAAGACTTCTCCGGATGCTCCCTGTGGGAATCCTTGCAGTTCAGCTGGCCCTACCTCAGTCATGCCATCTTGGAGCACACCCAATTGAAATATAACTTGCTACATTAAACTTGTTAAGAAGTAATAATGTGATCATTCAAAGTTAAAGAAGGTCCTCAAAACAACGTCCTTACCTCAAGTTTAAGCTGTGAGGGATTGGGGAAGAACTTTATATGGGTTGAGTATCCCATTGGGGTCCAGCAACTTCTTGATGGAAGCCATTAGGTTCACCTGTTGAAATGGAATCTTTATTTTAAAAAATATTCATAAGCAAACACCTCTAAGAATGGAACAAGAAGGGTCAGATCATGGCAATCCTAAAGTGAAAACATTAAAATGCAACTGTAAATAAGGTTATTTTCCACCACCTTAATCAACTACTGCCATCCAAACATTTTTCAATTCCCTTGCTTTACCAAGTACCTTTAGACAGATTGCACTTGCTAGGTTAAAATGTTGAGAGACAAGTCCAAGAGTTTTATCTAGCTACGGTGCCAAAACTCAGAGAATTCATCAGCATACCCATATAGCAGGCACCAAACATCTTTCATCAGTACATTAGTAATGACCTTTTAACTCTCTTCATTCTTGGGCCTCTTTCATTGGATCCAATCCATATTACTTCTTCCCGGTCAATGGTCTTTGTAGCAAATGGTCAAGCAATTTAAACCTAATGCCACTAATATTGTCCCCATTTACTGCTATCTTACTCGTCATGTGACTTCAACTTCTTACTAAATCTATTATTATTTTCATTTCACCCATCCCTACACATTATTTTTTAGTATACCCCACTATTATCACTACCACAAAATGAGGATGGTACCCTATACATTTTTCTTTAGGCCTTCACATAGCATCTTTGGTATTTCTTAATATAAGCACATATGTATAAATCAAACATAAAAATGTCCCATCATATTGAACAACTTCAGTAATTTAAAAGCACATTATTTATATACCCATAGACATTTTCTTCAACTTAGAAACATTGCTTCAATGTGTGTATAAAAGAAAATTGATGAAAGTTTATATTCTCTTGATCCATTATAGAGCCCATTTGAATTTATTTTTTATTTTGGAAAATATTTTTGCCTACATATTATATCCTTGAGGTGAATGAAAAGATCACAAACCTCTGTTCAACAAAAAAACAAAAAAGATCACAAACCTTTTGGCAGACATGGCTATTATTGTATTCTTTTTCAGACACGGAAAACTGATTGTTCAGAAGTCATGAGAATCTGTTTACTCTTCTATATTTGACATAACAAGAAGTTGCAGTGTGGAATAAAATGAGACGTTCACTATTTACTTATGACATTTTCTGATATAGCCCCAAAAGGAGATGAAAGTGATATCAGAAATGGACAATAATGTTATGTGGCAATAGAAAATCAAGTCTCATAGGTATAAGTTTCATCTTTTAAGTGCCTTCAGAAGCCAGAAAACTTAACCTCCCATGAAGGATGATATGCTATAACATCATCTTTAGAATACTCACACTTTCAGGAGATTTGCTGTAGTGAATCTTATTAGCTTTCATTAGTCCCAAGCCATGCTCAGCACTGATACTCCCACGGTGCTTAGATGTCCATTCATAAACAAAAGGTTCAATTTGGGCTAAAACCTGCAACATTTTCATCTCTATTGGGATCCAAAAAAATTCAGAATACATAATAAGTTCTTTGAATAAATCGGGAACATGGAAATTACGGTATCATCATACTCTGGAAGTGATATATTAAGATGCAAGTTACCATCTCCAAGGTGTCCAAATCCCACTACTTTGACTGCATGACCTAGAAATTTTCAATTAAAGGTTAACAGGATAAACATGATTGTTTATCTTCTAAACAACCAAAGATCAAATGTAGAAGCAGTCTTTTATGACAAGTAGGGGCAATTATTTTTTTGTTTTAACATCATCCATTCTTCCCTTGATCAATGCCATACCGACAACACCCCCTGGTGCAAATTCCAATCTCATTCCAATTATCCCATGTAGAAAATGTCAAACCACAGCACCAAGATGGGAACACACAGCAAAATGTTGTTAGTAGCAAAGATAATTAGGTTACCAAGACGTATTCGCATTTCCTCAACAAGATCGTACATCTTTTCAACAGGAAGTGACAAATCATATTTGTATACAGCCCCTGCTTTCATTATTGCTTCTGATACACCCTGTGACAAAATAAAATTCAATGAGGGACATTCTAAAATCATAATTTAAAGCATGATTGAGGTCTTCAATTCTAAAATGATATTTAAATCATGACAAATGGGTTCGATTTTTCTTCACTTACCTCCCAATTAAAATTACATTCAATTAATTGAGTGTGTAAGACAAAGTAAAACCTAGCAAATGGATAGTGAGAACAACAACTCTATTGTTAATACGCAGCATAGAAGTTCAGTATTTTTTGCTGGATCCATGATACACATGTCGAGTCACTTTGTTTTGGAAAGATATTTCAAAACCTCATTAGATTGAAAGACTAAGAAGAACAATAAAGTTGCTGGTCTATCATGTATCATTCAAAATGACTCAAGTATGCTTCTCCCCTAAATGTAGGTATCAATATCATAGGTAATGCAGAGAGATTATTTAAATAATCACTATCCTTGTCCAAATTGCATAAATTCTAGAAAAGAGAAAGTCACTATCATTGTCTATCATTGTGAGTTCACACTGCAGAATGAAGAACCAGTGTGAAGTATGGTTCACTTTTAAAAACTGCTATTTTATTTTTAATTTATTCATGCCCCGAAAACAATTGTTGTATGAATACTTAAACTCTAATCATCAAGTTATGACATGCCCTAGAAGTGTGAGAGCAGATGAGACCACTGTGAGAATAATAGTAATATAGTATATATATATTATTATGTGAATATTTTAGATTGTGTTAGGTTGTGTGAATATTTTGGTTTAGGTTTATTCTTGTTTCCTATTTAGGATTGGTTTAGGCCTATTCTTGTTTCCTATTTAGGATTAGGCCTAGAATTAGGATTAGGTCTGGAATTGCCATATATATATATATATATATATCAGATGTACACATTGTATTGATACACAATTGAATATATAGAAATCATTCAGAAATCTTACAACCACAACATAGAGAATAAGTCTTGCATGAATACTTAAATTCTAATTATCAAGTCAGGACTCTAAGATATGTTGAACAAGAGGTGAGAGAGAAGCTGTAGCAGATGAGAGCACAACATGGAGAAGCAGAAGTCAATTTTACAAATACTTATCAAGTTATGACTCTTAAGGTATATCCAGTGAGAGGTGAGAGAGAAGTTACAGCAAATGAGAGCACAACATAGAGTAAAAGCCATTTATATGAATATTGAAATTCTAATAATCAAGTTATGTATGTCCAACATACCGTACTCTCCCAATAGTGATAAAGAAAGACTTGCCAATACAAACAAACATGTAAAGTAGAAGAACCTCACGAATCGCCAAAAGGATAATGCTTGATTTATGTCTTGGGCTAGAACACCATCAGATATCAAACCACCTTCCATCGAGCGAAGTAGGAAGGCCTCAAGCTTCTCCTGGAGGCATGAAAATGAATTTTAGAATTCAAAAAACATCAACACATCAGCCATAGTAAAGTGATACAATAAGGCAATGCATTCTGTAAAATAATAGGAAACACAAGCTACTCAGGCGAAGTGTCATGGGCAAAGTTGAACTTGGACATCACAAAATAATGATATGCTATTTCAGCTGACAAAATTGCTAATCAAAGACCATAACAAAGCTTCAATCAGCCGTGAGGATAACCAAGATTGAAAATTCTTCTTTAATTTATTGGTCATCCGATGCCTTTACAATCCCTATCACTTGGTCATTTCTGTTTCTTTATTTTATGACTTGAATCTTATAAAGAAAGGGTTTTCAAGAAACTTTTCTTTAATTGAGGACTAAGGAGCTAATGTTGACTAGACCAAAATTCTTCAAAAAAAATTAAGATGACAAAATAGAGTTTTCAAAAAAAGAAAAAGAAAAAGAAAAATAGAAAGGGAACTAATTTGAGCAGATAAACAATGTATTATCAGCAAATAGCTTACTTGTCATGAGATTCATCACTGCCTGTTGTCTCAATCAGAACATAAAAGTTGTGCATCGAGGGAGGTAATGGATTCCGAACACCTTCTAAATGATCAAGAACCTGTTCCACACAATAGAAGAGGTAATGCTTGACAAGCGGTGCAACAGCACATTGCAAACTTTTCTTTAAGCAAAGTAATACCATTTTCAGGACAGTCTCCAATCATATTAGGCTGGAGAATAGAATTGAATGACAAAGAACAGTTAGGCTTACATAGAAAAGGGCCCTTGTTTTTCCAATAAATCAAGGGACTTCACTAAAATCTAGTTATAAATGAGGAGGCATAATGTTTGCTACAGTGTGAAGCCTAAGATTAGAACAATTTTGTTAGCTGTAAATTCTGCAGAGCTTACTCGAACCAAATAAAGACAACTTTAAATGAAACTTTCACATCTAAAAAACATAAGAAAAAAATCAACATCATAAGATTTGTAACAACCTTACTTGAAAAGAGCAGAGCCGCAAAGTTTTTACCCAAAGTAAGATTCCCAAAATAAAATTAAGGTAACCAATTATTTCTTGCTTTTTTTTTTTTTTTAAACGCCCTTGGTCCAAAATCATGAGGATTGACAATGCTAGGCACACTATTTATGCATTATACTCAGTTATGCTCAGAGCTTGAGACTAGCACTAGTTAAAGGGCATACTCTAAAATGTATCAGAGCTTCATTAGGGTATAATCAATAAAATGTATGCACTAGTTGAAGACATACTCTGATCCTGTAGGCAAGGACATGAGACTAGATATCAAGAATTCCAAACCTTTGGCCTTTTAACAATCTCCAGTATTTCTAACTATATTTTCTTTACCAAAATCATGTTTCAGACTGATATTGGTCCTACTAGTTTTAAACCCTCTAATTTTGAAGAATCTCTCTCTGATGCAGTTAAATAATGTAATGCAAATAAAAGAAAGATTTTTTAGTTCAAATATCTGTATCCAGATCCAGTAGAGAAAATTTACCAGATCCATTGAGTTGCTATCCAAAAATTCAAATGCAGATAAAATTTCACCAAGCTTTCTTTTCGCTTCCAATAGTAGATTCTGATGAAGACAAAGAAAACATGAACTCAAAATTGCAAATCAAGTTCATATTGAAGTTCACATTAACTTCAATTATTCAAAATGAAATGATATATGAAGAGGATGCAAGTTTGTTAGGAAATTCATAATGGCATAATATCAGGAATTTTGTTACCGTTAGATAGCTTGATATACATTGTTGGGCCCATTTCCTAACAACTTACAACTTAGGCTTTTGGAAAAATTGGAAACTTAATGTGGTATTAGAGTTTTGGTTAAGAGAGGTCTTGGGTTCAAGTCTCTCCGTTAGCATTTGGTATTATGTCCCCATTTGTTTGCTGCTCCTTCTATTTGGTTCTCTGTTTGTCTATCCCCATGCAAGATAGGATTGCATGTGAGGGAGGGTGTTACATAGCTTGATATACATTGTTGGGCCCATTGCCTAACAGCTTAGGCTTTTGGAAAAATTGGTAACTTAACAGTTACCATCACCTTAAGTGAGGAAGTGAGTTTGTCAAAAAATCTTTCTGCCAAAGCAATGGGAATAGGTATGCAAGATCTAAAAGTACATTCAAAACTGACTTCGGTCACGTAAAATATGATATATGTTCCCGAAGAGACCAGTTTATGAAGTTCAAGTTTAGAAATATGTAATTCATATGCACCAGGCTGAGGCACCTTTATTATTTGCATAATCATTATTTCTTCAAGACAATTCATGATCAGATTTCATGTAACCTTCCTGTACTTTCACTTAAGTGATAGGCTTGCCTAAATAGAAATTAGAAGGGTAATTTTATTTGAGTGTGACGGAAATGATCTTACCTGGCAGCTGAAATAATCTTTACAAGCAAGAAAAGCAATATTTACTGAAGACATCTTCGGAGGTGTAAGTATGGAAACCTTAGTTATAATTCCCAAGGATCCTTCACTCCCTAGTCCAAATAAATTGAATACAATACATAAACAATTGCAGTAACTACATCTTTATGCATTTTTACATGATTTAGCAATAAAATACGAAGCACTGGTGCATTTCTAAACAGACCAAAAAGAAAGAAAAAATTATTATACCATGTTAACTGTTTTTTACCTATGAACAAATGCTTCAAGTCATACCTAGTATTATCTTTACGTAGCGTCCCAAGCATGTCAAGAACAGTGCCATTTGCTAAAACAGCTTCAAGGCCTGAAAGATTAATCTAGAATAAGCTTCAAACGAAATACATGTGCAATGAACAGAAATTTACTGTTTATCAGCCACTTAACTCACAAGATGCCAAATACATGTGCAATGCAGCGAAATTTACTGCCCATCAGTCACTCAATTTACAAGAGAAGGAATTAACAGCAGCACTTAGATTAGCAATTAATGAATTAGCGAGTGAGAGTGATTATTCCATAATTTTCTTTCTTTTGAGAAGTAAAAGATAAGAAAAAAGTGCCATAGGGGGCACAATCAAAGTACGCAAAGAGTATACAAGAGTGCACTAACCTTGAGCCAAAGACACAAATCATCCAGAAACATAAAAAAAAGCATCAGCAATATACAGCATTCCACGGAAGGCAAAGAAAACAATTCAAGATTAAAAAATATATATATATATATATATTGTACTGGAACTCCATATCCTCAAAAAAGCACATATTCCACTCCTTCCAAATGTTTGCCGAAAAGGGCAATGCAGTGCTAAATTCAAACTTTCCCAACCCAAATATTAACATTGTGTGGAAAGCTCAACTGCTGACCTTAGCATGACTTAATACACTGCAAAATGGTATTGCAGAAGACAAATAAATGTCCACAAAATAATGCACCAAAAGGTGGCTATATATCTCTCCAACTCTTCCACTTGTAACAGCATTTGAGAACTTGCCAAAGCATCAAATATAAATAGTCAAAATTCTCTCCAAAGCCAGCACTCAAGATGGGAGGAAAAAAGGAAAGATACTTGAATACATGCTGAGCAACTTGTAAAACCACTCCTAGAGGCTTCACAACTCAGTTTCTTCCCCATCCACGTAAATTGAAAGGCAATATACTAAATCACAAAAGGCATCCAGTAATTCTAACTCCCATCTTGAACCACCATACTAGATACTCCTCTTTGACACACAGATAGAGTCTCCACAGGAATCCAGGATAGCTCTGGTGACCCATTTTGATAGTATCCTCCCAAACCCTTCTCTCTATATGAGAGATATAGATTTCTAATGCTTTGTTGAAAAGCAGAATATCGGCAAATTGTGTTCCCAATGTGCAGGGAAAAACATTAACATTCCATATTTGATACAACCTTAAGCATAAAGGTATTCTGCATGAGTATCTATTCAAAAGAGTAACCCGTAAACCAAATTGGAAATACATAATTTAATGTGAATACGAGGTGAAAATAGATTTGCTCCTCGATTCTCATCCTTCTGTAGTTTTGGAGAAAAGAAAGAGTTAGGGATAATTCTGATAAATTATAGGCATAATTTGAGCAACTAAAAAAGGAATAAATAAGAATACAATTCATTATTTCCTATTCGACCAATTTCCTATTCTAACACTCCCCCTCAAGCTGGTGCGAAGATATCTCTCATACCCAGCTTGTTGAGAATGCCATGAAAGGATTTGCTCCGTAATCCCTTGGTCAGAACATCAGCTAGTTGGTCCCCAATCTTCACAAATAGAATACATATGATGCCACTAGTGAGTTTTTCCTTGATGAAGTGCCTATCAATCTCCACATGCTTAGTTTTATCATGCTGAACTGGATTATGAGCTATGTTGATTGCAGCCTTATTGACACAGTATAGTCGTATGGAGTAAGTCTAGTGAATTCCCAAGTCTTCCAACAATAGTTTAATCCATAGTAACTCACATACCCCCTGAGTCATAGTCCTGAATTTTGCCTCAGCACTAGATTGAGCAACCACATTCTGTTTCTTTCTTCGCCAGGTGACTAGGTTGTCACCAACAAATGTGCAGTATCCAGAAGTTGATCGTCTGTCAGTAACTGATCCTGCCCAATCTGTATCAATAAATGCTTCCACATTGAGATTGACATGTTTTAAGAAGTAAAGACCCTTTCCAGGAGAAGACTTCAGGTATCTCAGGATTCTCATAACTGCCTCGAAGTGGGAAGTTTTAGGAGCATGCATAAACTGGCTCATGCTCACGGTAATGGCAATGTCTGGACGTGAGTAAGATAAGTATATGAGCTTGCTCACTAGTCTCAGTTATCTCCCCCTGTCTACTCTTTCCCTCTTGATCCTCACTAAGTTTCTGGCCTGGTTCTAGAGGTGTATCACATGGTCTACCTCCAAGCAGTCCAATTTCCTTTAGTAAGTCAAGCACATATTTTCTCTAACATATAAAGATGCCATCCTTGCTCCTAGCTACTTCAATACCCAAGAAATACTTCAAACAACCCAAGTCTTTGATTTCAAACTTCTTGGCTAAGTATTCCTTCAACCGAAGGATCTCCTCAACGTCATCCCCCTGTTAGAACAATATCATCAACATAAATAATGAGAGCTGTGGTCTTACCATGTGGGGAATGTTTCACAAACAAAGTGTGATCAACTTGACTTTGCTTGAACCCATATTTCAGCATAGCTTGAGCAAACCTTTCAAACCAAGCCCAAGGGAATTGCTTTAGTTCGTAAAGCGACTTTCAGAGCCTGCATACTTTACCTTTAGACTTAGCATTTGCAAAATCAAGAGGAATATCCATATAGACCTCTTCTGCTTAGGTCTCCATGAAGGAAGGCATTCTTCACATCAAACTGATGAAGTGGCCAATCCAAATTTGCAACGAGAGAGTAAGATTCTCACTGAGTTCATTTTTGCAACCGGTGCAAATGTTTCCTGGTAATCTACCCCATAAGTCTGAGTGAAGCCCTTAGCAATCAATCTTGTTTTGTACCGTTCTATGGAACCATCTGCTTTGTGTTTTACCGTGTACACCCACTTATACCCAATTGGATTTTTTCCTCTCGATAACTCCACTAACTCCCAAGTGCCATTCTTGCTGAGAGCTCTCATTTCTTCCATCATGGCATGTTTTTATTCAATAATAAAGAGAGCATCCTGAAAAGTGTTAGGTAGATTCACAAAAGACACTTTGGATAGAAAGGCTTTGTATGAAGAAGACATATTAGAATAAGAGACATGATTGATAATAGAATGTTAAGCACATAACCTAACTCCCTTCCTATTAGCAATGGGAACATCAAGATCTGAGACATCAGGAATAGGAGTACTAGAATTAGAATTACCTAGACTCTTAGGAGATGAGGTTGACTCTAGACACTCATCCGGAGAAGAAGTTGGCAGTAGTGGAGGAAGAGTAGGCTCTTGCATCCAGGTGACTTGTTGTCTGTCCTTGTCCCTGATTTAAACTTTACTGGCTTCCATTTCATTAACAACTGTTGGCTCATTATCCTCTATTTGTGGAACAGGAATCTTTTCACACCAAGGCTCCTCCGGAAGGGATAACTGTGATATCGAGGGATCGGAAAGTAAGGCTGAGACTCAAAGAAAGTGACATCTATAGAGACAAACCATTTGCGAGTGGGAGGATGATAACACTTATAACCCTTTTTAGTGGTAGAATAACCTAGAAAAACACACTTAAGAGACCTAGGATCCAATTTACCACGAGTGGGTAAATGATTACGGATAAAGCAAACACAGCCAAAAGTCTTAGGAGGAATGGAGAACCCGGAAGAGGTAGACTCGAACAAAACGTGAAGAGGTGTTTGTTTGTGAAGGACTTGGGTAAGAAGACGATTAATCAAATAACCGGTAGTGAGAACCACTTCCCTCCAATAGGATCGAGGAACCCGTATCTTAAAAGATAGACAACGGGTGACATCAAGAAGATGGCGATTTTTACGTTCTGCAACACCATTTTGTTGAGGGATATTGGTGCATGAAGTCTGATGAATAATGCCATGACTGGTGAAGTAAATTGCAAGACCAGAGTCAATATATTCCTCTACATTATCAGAACGTAGAATTTTGACAACCTCCCCAAACTGAGTTCAAACCATGTTATGGAAGTTTTGAAACACGGAAAAGACCTCACTTTTATCTTTCATCAAATAGACTCAAACGGCCTTGGAACAATCATCGATGAAGGTAACAAACCATTTTTGATAGGTTAAACACACAAAACGAGATAAACCCCATACATCAGAATGAATCAAAGAAAAAGGAACTAAACTTTTATTAATAGAAGGAGCAAAAGAAGCTCTGTGTTGTTTTCCAAGTTGATAAGGGCCCTGTTTGGTAGAACTGTGGGAAAGTGCTTATAGCTTATGCTTAAACAGCTTATAACTTATAACTATGAACATAAGTTGATTTCTGACTTACAAATTAAGCATCTCCTGCCCCACTCAAAGAATAAGCTGATTTCTGACTTCCAAAAAACTATAAACTATAAGCTATAAGCTAAACCAAACACATCAAAATAGCTTAAATTAAGCTGAAAGCTGAAATAAGCAGCTTTTAAGCTGCATCAAACAGGCACAAGACTCACATTGAAAATCTGACACATTATTTTTCTCAAAAACAGAAAGAAATAAATGCTTAAGTAATAAAAAAGAGGGATGTCCTAAGCGATGGTGCCACAGCCAAACGTCTTCCGTAGTGGATGGTAATTGAATAGATGAATGAGCCAGCTTGTTTGTCTGATCCAAAATGTATTCCTCTCTACCACTACCAATCCTCTTCCTCGTGATAAGGTCTTGAAAAAGACAATGATCTGGAAAAAACGTCACGCTACAATTTAAGTCACGGGTAATATGACTCAAAGATAAAAGATTAACATTGAAATTTGGCACATGAAGGACAGAAGATAAAGGAAGGAAAGAGATGACATGAATTAAACCTTTCCCTGACACAGACAAAATAGTACCATCTGCAATACGCACTTTTTCCTGACCTGAGGAGGGGTTATACTCTGAAAATAAATTAGAGCCAGACATATGGTCGGAAGCACCAGAATCAATAATCCATGGGATAGTCGTATGAGAGAGCAATGCACATAGGGAGAAAGCCAAGTTACCTGAATTGACAAAGAAAGAAGAGGGTGCACCTGGAGCAGAAGTGGAGGCTCGATGATCTAGCAAGTGTTGAAAAGCAATCTCAAAATTCGAGACAGAGAACCCCGAAACATCAGTAGCAGGGAAGACAACCAGAGATGAAAATGGTGGCTCAACAGGTATGCGAAAGATGTACTGAGCATTAGCCCCTCGGCCTCTAGATGGACGGACCTATCCTCGAGTACCAAGACGGTCTCCTCGGCCACCAGAAGGAGTCCCATGCAGCTTCCAACAGGTCTCTTGTGTATGGCAAGGTTGACGGCAGTAGTGACAAAAAAGATTATCCTTCTCAAAGAAAGGACAAGAACCACGAGTCACACGGTCGCCATCACGAGGGGGTGCAGAGACCAAGGCCAAGCGATCAAGAGTGGCAAAGGGAAGCATCGCAGAACGGCGACTCTCCTTATTCTGCACAAAAGCAAAGGCTTCCTGGAAAGAATGAAGCACATTCATGCCAAGGACTCTGCTCTGCACTAGATCATACTCCACATTTAGGCCTTCCAAGAACTTGAAGACCTGCTCTTGTGCCACAAACTTCCGGTAACCCACAAAATCAGTGGGACAGACTGGTTTGTAATCCTGAAGATGATCAAGTCGCTTCCACCCATTGCTAAGGAAGGTAAAATATTGAGGGCTAGTCATCTCACCTTATACCGACCTTTCAATGGGCGACATAACTCAAAAGTCTGGGAGAAGTTCTTCCCAGGGAGTAAGTAGTAGTCCTGACCTCCCAAATATCTGTGCGATGAGAGATAGCCCTCTCCAATCTCCGAGACCATAGAATGGATCAACTAACCCATAATGAGGAAGTTGGTGATCTCCCACTAATCATAACTTCAGTGCGTGGTGGTGGGTGCTTGTATTCTGCCATCAATATAACCCATCTTCCCTCTGCTCTTCAAGAAAATAGTCAGACTTTGCGACCACGCTAGATAGTTCTGACCATTGAATAGAGAAGTGGTGATTTTTAGGCCAAGGTTGAGATTATCAGTCATAGGAGAAGGTAGAAGGGAGCTCTCGCTCTTAAGCGGCTGAGAAGTTGTTGACTCACTAGTGAATTCTACCATGAATATTCTACTAAGGAACCTTCAAACCCAAGGCCAATCACAAACTCAGAAGATAATAGTGGAAGGAAAGGCACAACTCACCCTATGAAAGCATAAAGAAGAAAAGAAAACTGTTTTTTTTTATTGTTGTTGTTTTATACAGAGACGACTAGTTACATGCATTAGTCTAGTCGACCAACCAAGGAGCACCGAAGGCCCTAGTCGACTACCTAGGAAGCCACGACGGCCTTAGTCGAAAGAGTTAGGGCTATCGACGAGCACAGGCAATCTGCGGTGGAAGAGGAAGGCTGCCGACAGATCGCTAGAAGGCCAGAGGGGCTGTCAACCAGGCCTAAGAGGCTGTTAGGAGGCACAGGAAGGCTGCTGATGGACTGAACAAGAGTTTGGGAGGTTCGGATCGACTGTAGGGGGCCTGGGTGATAGGCTCTGGTCGTGAGAGAGGTGATCACGAGAGGTATGGGCTAGGGTTCTGCCTCTGATACCATATAGTTTTGGAAAAGAGAAAGAGTTAGGGAATGAGTTAGACTTCATTCCCTTTTATATTGATAATTCTGATCAATTACAGGCATAATTTGAGCAACTAAAAAAGGAATAAATAAGAATACAATTCATTATTTCCTATTCTAATATTCCCTATTCTACCAATTTCCTATTCTAACACCTTCAACCTACAGATGATGTACAGCCATTATGTACATAAGGCAAATTAAATATATTAAATTATGGCTAATTTTTCTCCTCTTATGTGTGTCCAAAATGGCTGTAGTAAAACTTCTTACATTTTTACTGCATGCATGTTGCCTACAAAGTGATATACCTAAAGAGACTGATAACAAAGCAACTATCACCTTAACGACTTCAGTATAAGTTTCTTGATAGAAATGGGAATACACTGAAAACATAAGAAAAAGAGTCCTTACCAAGTACATTCCCATGGAGTGATCCATAACGGACAAAGTGCAAACCACCGGCATTAGTCGAGACATTTCCACCAATTTGACAGCTTCCCTTTGCACCCAAGTCTAGTGGCATAATAAATCTGAATTGCAGAATAATTACTTACATGTCTAAAAGTTAAATTGTCAAATCACTCTGCAATATGATAAAAACTGAAAGCAGCAGTCACTGAAATATGAAAAGTCTAGACCGACCAAGAAACATATGTGTGATGCAAAACATCGAAAAACCAGCGCAGGCATTTAATATCTCATACAATGAAACATACATTCAACCATATCATTTCTCAATTCTCATCTTCACACACACACATTTTACAAGTGGAAAAGGAGACAAATGAAAACAAAGAAAAACAACTAGAAGCCACAAGTCATCAACACCCCTTTTAAATCTCTAGTAATAAATTCGTAAGTTAAATGAGTAGTTGTAAGTGTGGGGTTCCTATGTTTGGAGGCAATGTGCTTGAACAATGGGGACATCACTGATGGTGCCTTGTATTAAGGAGACAAGAGCAAGCTTGTGTGCATATGGGTATGCATGTCTATGTATTTTCCTAACTCTTCACATATACACAATCCTTTTCATAGTCAATCAAGCAAAATGATAGCTAACCACATCACAGCCTTCCAGTAATAAGTTCATCTGGGTTAATAGTGGATGTATTAAGCTATTACACTCCCTACTTGAGTTCAAACCTTACTAATCACATGTTGAAGGAAAAATAAAGCAGTATGAGAGTTTAAGAACTGACTGGACCACCACAACACACTGGTTAAGGAAAAGCTTGTCTGGTTCAGGCAGGTCGAACCAGCTTACATCCCATAAGCACATCAACTGTATCACCAGCTTGGCTTAGGCCTGCTGACACTACATTACCAGTTCAACTGGCTGGACCAGAGAAGTTCTGATAAGTATGAGAAGAAGAAGATTGCATATTTCTTCCACATACAGTAATTAACCAACTCTCCAAAGTGGCGAACAACATTCTATTGTGTGTCCTATACACGATAAATTAATATCATAAACTTTCATGTGTGTATACTAGTGTCAACCTGGTAGGCACCCTAAAACTTTGAAACTCTAAATGCAAGCACTTACGCACTGCAACTTAAAATAACAATAACAAAGACAATAATCATGAAATTTCATGCATGACATAAATTTTCCGTTTGTGTGTATGTACGTGTGATTATGTGTGTGTGCTTGTGCAGATGCTTCTCACATGCCCCAAACTGTTCAACTTAAATGGCAAGCATTCACCTGAAAACCTTCATGTTTCTAACGTCCTCCTTATCTTCTTCTGTAAGCTGTTTGCATAAATGAGTTTGACTATAACTTTAAAAATACCATCTAAGATTGAAAATTTGAAATTAGAAAGAAAGCATATTATTGATGATCGCATTCAGCATCAAAACATTGCATCAAAAAATACAATGACAAAATTATATCACTCAATGGTCCCATCAGCTTCTGCTTAACAATGAACACCCATTTGCACCCCACAAGATTTTTCCCAGTTGGTAGAGAAACTAACTCCCAAGTGCCATTCTTACTCAGTGCTCTCATCTCCTCTGTCATAGCTTCTTACAAGTTAGAATAAGAAATATGTGATTGCATTTTCTTCTTCTTTATTCCCTTGATTAGTGTAATGGGTTGGCCCATATATTATGCCGTATGGCACTCCTGTAATTACTCCATATTAATAACATGAAAGGGAATGAAGTCTAACTCATTCCCTAACTCTTTCTCTTCTCTAAACCACACGGTATCAGAACCAAAATCTTAGCTCATCCCTCCATTGCCTTTCTTCTCTTTTGCCGAAAGCCCATCTATAGTCCAACAGCCCAGTCGGCAGTCTACCCAGGCTTCCCCGGTCTTCGGCTCCTCATTTGGGCTCCCCGACAACCTATTAGGCTTAGTCGACAGCTTCTTTGAGTCCCTAAGGGCCTGTCGGCAGTCCCTCTGATTGTTTAGGGGCCTATCAATAGTTCCCTTGGCCTTCATGGCCCTTGTCGACAGCATCTCTGGTATGCGTGACTCCTGTCGGCACCTCTGAGCCTTGATTTGACTTCTGCCTCTGGTTCTGCCTTCGTCTCTCCTTTCGTCTGTCTTGGTTGATTATTAAACACCTTTTTTATTCTTTTTTTTTTTAAAAAAAAAAAACTGACTTCTTCAATTCTTTATGCTTTTCTAGTTCTTCTTGTACTTGTTGCTCCACTCTCATCTTTCGGGTTTGTGATTGGCCTTGTGGTTAAGGACTAGTGTGTTGAGTCTCCATAGCATATTTGACTAATCTACCACCTCTTAGCCATCTCAGGATGTGAGTTCGGTTATCCCCTCTCCTATGACCGATAACCTCAACTCTGGCCTTAAAATCACCACCTCTCTATTTAATAGTCAAAATTTCCTTGCATGGTTGCAGAGTCTGACTATTTTTTTGAAGAGCAAAGGAAAGATAGGATATGTGGATGGAAGGGTTTAGGCACCCAGTATCACCAACCCCCATTATGACCAGTGGGAGATCACTAATTCTCTGATTATGGGCTGGTTGATCCATTCTATGGTTCTGAAGATTGGAGAAGGCTACTTGTCTATGGACACTACCTAGGATATTTGCAAGACCGTAGCTACTACTTATTCCCGAAAGGGGAACTTCTAACAGGCTTTCGAGTTATATTGCTTCATTGAGAAGTCGGTGCAAGGTGAGATGACTATCCTCCAGTTAAGGTTTTAAAAAGCGACCGCAACTGTTATGTAACGCCGTTACGTAACGGTTGTGGTGGTTATCACCACCCATTGTGGTCGTTTTTGCGGTGTGATTGAGATTCACAGGTGTGTCGGCCGTAGCGGTCATAACGGTGCTGTAATGACCTGTTACGCACCATTACGTAACAGTTCCGAACTACTTTCAAAAAACAAAAAAACAAAAAAAAAGGTCAAAAATGGGAGAAGAGGGAAGATGAAGGAATAAGAGATAGAGAGAGAGAGAAGAGAGAAGATGAAGAACATGTTATTGATTTGTTGAAACTGTAAGACTTATGCTATTCTATTCAGCTACTATCACTCAACCATTTTGTTTGTATATGTCTATCTATATATTGTTTGAAAATAATAATAATAATAATAATAATAACAATAATAACCCATAATAATAATAATAATAATAATAATAATAAGTGTGGTCATTATCTATTTGGCTTGATTAAAATATATATATATATATATAGATTCTTATTTATTCTCTTATTTTTGTCATTATTTATCTTATATATAATAGTTAGTGATTGACGTTTTTGTAAAATATCTAGAAAACATAACACCTATAATTATATATTAATACATATTTTATACATGTCAATTTTTTTTATTAGTTTGTTTTGTTTTTATTTACAGGTTATCTAAAAAGAGAATGAATATTCAAGTGATTCCAAAAAAAAAAAATTTCTTTATAATTTTTTTTTAAAATTTTATATGATTACATTAGCATGTATAATTTATTTTTTAAAACTATTCAAGCTAAAATTTGCATATGCTTCCACAAGTACAATAATTAAAAAAAATAATTTTATACATCTAAGTCCAATAAAATTTTTTTTTTTTTGCTACAAGCGTAATATGGATTTATGACATATAAAGTCATTAATTATTAAAATAAAATGTAAAAAACTCAGTTTATAGTGATTTAAAAATATAAAATATATTTGATTATACTTAAAAATTTACAAAAATTGATCAATATTTATTTTAAAATCTAATAAATATGATTATGGAAAACAATATGCGCATCGGTAAATTTTTTTCAAATTGTGCGAAAAATAAAAAAAATTCACAGTTTCGGTTACCACAATCGTTACGCTATGGCCTTTACACTCCACAACTGCAACCGCGCCACCGCTACCATTACGGCGATCACAACCGCTTTTCAGAACCTTGCCTCCAGTATTTTACCTTCCTTAGCAATGGATGGAAGCGCCTTGATCATCTTCAGGATTACAAGCCTGCATGTCCCACCGATTCTGCTGGTCACCGGAAATTTGTAGAGTAAGAGCGGGTCTTCAAGTTCTTGGAAGGCCTGAATTTAGAATATGATCCTCTTCGAAGCAAAGTACGTGGCATGGATGTGCTTCCTTCTCTCCAAGAAGCATTTGCTTTTGTGCAGAATGAAGAGAGTCACCGTTCAGCGATGCTTCCTTTTGCTATTACTGATCGCTCGGCCTTGGTTTCTAACTCTCTCGCGATGGCAACCGTGTGACTCATGGTTCACGTCCTTCCTCTGAGAAGGATAATCTTTACCGTGACTACTGTTGTCAACCTTGCCACACACGCGAGACTTATTGGAAGCTGCATGGAACTCCCTCTGGTGGCCGAGGCAACCGTCCTGGTACTTGAGGGGGTCGGTTTGGTACTAGAGGCTGCGGGGCCAATGCATGAGCCCATCTTTCAGACACTGTTGAGCCACCATCTTCATCTCCAGCTGTCTCCTCCACTGTTGATGTCTTGGGGTTATCTGCCTTAGATTTTGAGATAGCTTTTCGCCACTTGCTAGACCGTTGAGCCACCACTTCTACTACAGGTGCACCTTTTTCTTCCTTTGCCAATTCAGGTAACTTGGCTTCCTCCCCATGTGCATTGCTATCCCATACGACTGTCCCGTTAATTATTAATTATGGTGCTTCTGACCATATGTCTAGCTCCTCTAATTTATTTTCAGAGTATAACCCCTCCTCAGGTCAGGAAAAAGTATGTATTGCTGATGATACCATTTCATCTATGTTAGAGAAAGGTTTAATTCATACCACTTCTTCCCCTTACTTTGTCTTCTGTCCTCCATGTTTCCAATTTTAGTGTTAATCTTTTGTCTTTGAGTCGTATTACCCGTAACTTAAATTGTAGCGTGATGTTTTTTTCTTGATCATTGTCTTTTTCAGGACCTTATCACGAGGAAGAGGATTGGCAGTGGTAGAGAGGAACGTGGGCTCTACATTCTGGACCAGACAAACAAGCTGACTCATTCATCTATTTAATTACCATTCACTAAGAAAGGCATTTGGCTGTGGCACCGTCGCTTAGGACATCCCTCTTTTTTGTTACTGAAGTATTTATTTCCTTCTGTTTTTGAGAAAAAATAATGTGCTAGATTTTCAATGTGAGTCTTGTCAACTTGGAAAACAACAAAGAGCCTCTTTTACTCCTATTAATAAAAATTTAGTTCCATTTTCTTTTATTCATTCTGATGTATGGGGTCCATCCTGTTTTGTATCTTTAACTGGTCAAAAATGATTTGTTACCTTCATAGATGATTGTTCCAGGACCACTCGGGTCTATTTGATGAAAGATAAAAGTGAAGTATTTTCTGCATTTCAAAACTTCCATAAAATGGTTTGTACTCAGTTTGGGGTGGTTGTCAAAATTCTACGTTCTGATAATTGGGGAGGAGGGGGGGAATATATTGACTCTGATCTTGCCACTTACTTTACCACTCATGGCATTATTCACCAGACTTTCTGCACTAATACCTCTCAACAAAATGGTGTTGCAGAACGCAAAAATCACCATCTCCTTAATGTCGCCCGCTGTCTATCCTTTGAGATGTGGGTTCCTTGATCCTATTGGGGGGAAGCGGTTCTCACTATCGCTTATTTGATTAATTGTCTTCCTACTCAAGTCCTTCAAAAACAAACACCTCTTCAAGTTTTGTTCAGGTCTATCCCTTCCGGGTTCTCCATTACTCTTAAGACTTTAGCTGTGATTGCTTTGTCTATAATCATTCACCCACTTGTGGTAAATTGGATCCTAGGTCTCTTAAGTGTGTTTTTCTGGATTATTCTGCCACCAAAAAGGATTATAAGTGTTATCATCCACCCACTCGCAAATGGTTTGTCTCCATGGATGTCACTTTCTTAGTCTTAGCCTTATTTTCTGAAACCCCTCCCTCCCCCCCCGGCGGGTCTCACAGTCATCCCTTCAGAGGGAGCCTTGGTGTGAAAACATTCATGTTCCACTTCTGCCAAGGGTTGAACAAATAGAGAATGATGAGCTAGCAGTTGTTGAGGAAAATGAAGCAGGCAAAATTTTTATCAAGGACAAGGATAGAGAGCAAGTCACTTGGATGCAAGAGACTATTTTTCTTCCTCTATTGCCAACTTCTTCTTTGGATGAGTGTCCAGAGTCACCCCTATCTTCTAAGAGTCCAGGTAATTCTGATTCAACTACTTCTATTCCTGCTTTTTCAGATCTTAATGTTCGCATTGCTACTAGGAAAGGGGCTAGGTCATGTACTTAGCATCCTATTAATAATCATGTCTCTTATTCTCATCTGTCTTCCTCATATAAAGCTTTTCTGTCTAAAGTGTCTTCTGTTAGTCTACCTACTAATTTTCAGGATGCTCTCTCTATTCCTGAGTAGAAACATGTCATGATGGAAAAAGATGAGAGCTTTCAGCAAGAGTGGCACTCGGGAATTAGTGGAGTTACCTAGAGGCAAAACTCCAGTTGAGTGTAAGTGGGCGTACACAGTAAAACACAAAGCAGATAGTTCTATAGAATGGTACAAAGTAAGACTGGTTGCTAAGGGCTTCACTCAGACTTATGGAGTGGATTACTAGGAGACATTTACACCAGTTGCTAAGATAAATTCTGTGAGAATCTAACTCTCTTTTGTTGCAAATTTGGATTGGCCACTTCATCAGTTTGATGTGAAGAATGCATTCCTTTATGCAGACCTAGCAGAAGAGGTCTATATGGATAATTCTCCTAGTTTTGCGGGTGCTAAGTCTAACGGTAAAGTATGTAGGCTCTGAAAGTCACTTTATAGGCTAAAGCAGTCTCCTAGAACTTGGTTTGAAAGGTTTGCTCAAGCTATGCTGAAATATGGGTTCAAGCAGAGTCAAGCTGATCACACCTTGTTTGCGAAACACTCCTCACATGGTAAGACTACAGCTCTTATTGTCTATGTTGATGATATTGTTCTGACAGGAGATGATGTTGAGGAGATTCTTCGTTTGAAAGAATACTTAGCCAAAGAGTTTGAAATCAAAGACTTATGCCATTTGAAGTATTTTTTGGGTATTCAAGTAGCTCGGTCCAAAGATAGCACCTTCATATGCCAAAGGAAGTATGTACTTGACTTGCTAAAGGAAACTGGAATGCTTGGAGGTAGACCATGTGATACACCTCTAGAACCGGGCCAAAAACTGAGTGAGGATCAAGAGGGAGATCCAGTGGACAGGGGGAGATACCAGAGAGTAGTGGGCAAGTGTTAGCACCTTCTACTTGAAGGCTGCATGGTTGGCATTGGCAGCACCTTGCACCAATGTCCAGCCCAGGCACTGGCATGATGGTGGCATGCCAAAACAGCAAGGTGAAAAGTTGGCTAAGTGCTGAGGCAGCAGCACACAATCCTTGGCCAAAGTATGGGCAGCAGTTGCACAAATGCGAGGCATTAACATGACCCGAATGTGGCTGCAGCATACTTGGGGGTTCAAGGCAATCAGTAAGCAAAACTTGGTCTGGGAGCCAAGACAACCAAATTCGTGGCTGACTTGATGAGGCAAACAACACAACAGTTATTGGCAGTTATGCTTGTCTGTTGGTAGCAGTTACCCATGTTGGGCAAAGACAAGGCAAGGCTGGACTTCAGGAAGCAAGGCTGAAAGATAGCAGTAGTTAATAGCAGTTACGTCCAGAAATGTTCCTAAGTCCCTAGGCAGTTGGGGGTGTCAACTGCCATGCCACTTGGCATGCTTTCCTTGTAATGTTGGTTGTAAGATTGTAACTGATTGTAAGCCTATTTTAGGCATAGCCATGGAACTCGAAAATTAACTAAGTGTTTTGTAAGAGTTCCATAGGCATCCTTTGTATTGTTGGTGCAATTAATAAAGGTTGCGAATTTTCCTGTGATCTCTTGTTGCCTATTCTCTTATTCGTTATAACACTTTGTGTGTATGTATTCATAATTGGCTGAGACTAAGTGTCCAACTTAGTGCCATTACAGGCTGGAAATTTGAAACAAAAATTGACCCTGTAACAATTGGTATCAGAGCACGGTTATGCTCTAATGGTTTCTGGCATGGATGCCTTGAAAGAATGAGTAATGCGGTTGGAAAACCTTGTGGGCGAACTTGCTAATGAGAACCGCTCGTTGACAGATCGATTGGATGCTGTGGCCTCAGGGTTTCTTGCCCTTGAGACCTCGACAGCAGATCGGTTCAAAGACATGCTGACGGATGTGCTAACCATTTCGAATTCTTGGAAGGACAAGTTTCAAGAAGTTGTGGACAAACTGTCCCTTCTAAAAAAGGCTATCTGTGGGCATACGAATTCGGAAAAGACTCTTTCAAAATCAAAGTTTCAGACCCTAAAGCTTTTGGTGGAAATCGGAGTGCCTAGGAACTTAAGAATTTCTTGTGGGACATGGAGCAGTACTTTAAGGCTGCTCATGTGCCAGAAGGAGAGAAGGTTACAATCACAAGCATGTACCTTACTGGTGATGCTAAACTTTGGTGGTGTACACGTGTTGGGGATGATGCTCGGCCAGAGATCTTAACTTGGGAGACTCTGAAGAAGGAAATGAAGGAACAATTCCTTCCTTACAACACATCTTGGGTTGCAAGAGACGCCTTGAAACGGTTGAAGCATTCCGGATCAGTGAGGGACTATGTGAAAGAATTCAGTTCTTTGATGTTGGACATCAAGAACATGTCGGAGGAAGATAAACTCTTCAACTTTATGTCTGGGTTGCAGAATTGGGCCTAGTTAGAACTTCGAAGACTCGGTGTCAAAGATTTGCCCTCTGCCATGGCTACGATAGATGGGTTGCTTGACTACAAGTTAAGCAAGGAACCCACGACTGAAACCAGCAAATCCAAGAAGAAAGGAAAAGAGAAGACAGGAGACAAGAAGTCTGGTTTCAAGAAGGGAAAAGAGGGTTCCAAGTACAAGCAAAAAAGGGATTCTTCTCAGACTAATGGTGGGAAATGTAACAAAGGGTGTTTCATCTATAATGGACCCCATAGAGCGAAAGACTGTCCCAAGTGTAAGAAACTTAACGCTATGGTCGTGGAAGATGGCAAAGGGGAGTCGGATTCTGAGGGGCCGACTAGGGTAAACCCCTTACAATTGCTCAATGCAATTCATGCAGACAAAGCCCCTGCTACTGGTCTAATGTACATCAAGATGACATTGGCGGGTACCGACATTGCGGCAATGGTAGACACCGGTGCCACGCATAACTTTCTGTCAGAAAAGGTTGTGCAGACCCTCTGATTGCAAGTTACCCAAAGCACCAGTCGAATCAAAGCTGTGAACTCAACGACTCAATCAGTACAAGGAATGGCTTCCAAAGTATCGATCACAGTTGGAGATTGGACTGGACGAGTTAACTTGATGGTGGTTCCTTTGGATGATTTCGATGTCATCTTAGGAAATGATTTCTTTGTGACTGCAAAAGTTGCTTTGATGCCATATTTGGGTGGGATACTTATTTCGGATGAAGACAAGCCTTGCTTTGTCACTGGTTGCAGTAAATCAGACAAAGGCAAGGGCACAAAGAGGAAGACGGAGACCCTCTCAGCCATTCAAGTGCACAACGATTTGAAAAAGGGTGCAGAGACTTATCTTGTTGCCTTGGTGGAAATCAAACCTGATCTATCAGTAGAAGTGCCGGATGAAATGGTAGAAGTGTTGAGGGAATTTGAGGATGTGATGCTTCCGGAGTTGCCAAAGTCCCTTCCTCCTCGGCGTGCCACTGATCACAAAATAGAGTTGATTCCAGGTGCTAAGCCTCCAGGAAAGACACCCTATAGAATGTCCCCAATGGAACTTACGGAGTTGCGAAGGCAATTGACGGACTTATTGAATGTTGGACTGGTTCAGCCATCCAAAGCCCCTTACGGTGCCCCAGTGCTTTTTCAAAAGAAGCAAGATGGAAGTTTGCGCATGGGTGTGGATTATCGGGCTCTCAACAAAGTGACTATAAAGAACAAGTACCCAATCCCTTTGGTGGCAGACCTATTCGATCGATTGTGCAAGGCCACTTACTTCACAAAATTGGATTTACGTGCTGGTTATTGGCAAGTCCGAGTGGCTGAAGGGGATGAGTCAAAGACCACGTGTTACAAGGTATGGGTCTTTTGAGTTCCTTGTAATGCCGTTTGGGTTAACTAATGCCCCGTCTACATTCTGTAATCTCATGAATGATGTGTTCAATGACTATGTCGATCAGTTTGTTGTTGTTTATTTGGATGATATTGTAATATATAGTGCGTCCCTAGAGGATCACTTGTCCCACCTTCGGATGGTGTTCACTCGGTTACGAGAACACCAGTTGTATGTCACGAAGGAAAAATACGAGTTTGCCTAACGGGAGATTAAGTTCTTGAGGCATGTTATTTGCCAAGGCCATGTCAAAATGGATGGAAAGAAGGTGCAGGCTATTATGGAATAGTCTCCACCCACCAATGTTGCGGAGTTGCGATCCTTCTTAGGCTTGGCAAACTACTATCGGAAGTTCATTGAGGGATATTCAAAGAAGGCTGCTCCCCTCACTGACTTGTTGAAGAAAGATCAAAAATGGCATTGGTCCATTAATTGTCAAGAGGCCTTGGACAAATTAAAAAGTGCAGTGGCAAGTGAACCAGTTTTGCAACTGCCTAGTTTTGAGTTGCCTTTCGAAGGACACACGGATGCCTCAGACAAAGCACTTGGAGGGGTATTGGTGCAAGAAGGACACCCTGTGGCCTTTGAAAGCAGAAAACTAAACGCTGCTGAGAAGAATTATTCAGCCCATGAGAAGGAAATGACGACAGTAGTGCATTGCCTACTCACCTGGAGGGTCTATCTGTTGGGATCGAAGTTTTTGGTTCTTACTGATAATGTGGCTAATACATTCTTCAAAACTCAGAAAAAGTTGTCTCCAAGGCAGGCCCGTTGGCAGGAATTCCTTGAAGAGTATGACTTTGAATGGTGACACAAGCCTGGACGACACAACCTAGTCGCTGATGCCTTAAGCCGGAAAGAGATAATTGAATATGTGGCTGCTATCTCCAACATCGAATCACAGTTGCTAGAAAGGATCAGGGATAGTGCTGCAATTGACTCAGAATATCAACGGTTGGTACAGCAAGTAAAGGATGGAATTGCTCGTTGGTATTGGCTTGAAGATGGCCTTCTCCATGGCAAAGGAGATAGGCTATATGTCCCTAGTGTTGGGGGACTACGGATGGAACTTCTTAGAGAAACACATGACCCACAGTGGGCTGGTCATCCGGGGCAACAACGCATGATGGCTCTTTTGTCGCGTTCATATGTTTGGCCAAAAATGGAAGAAGACATAGAGGCTTATGTCAAAACCTGCATGGTGTGCCAATTGGACAAGACTGAAAGAAAGAAGGCAGCTGGGTTACTACAACCATTGCCTGTCCCTGAGAAGCCTTGGGTTTCCATATCTATGGACTTCATCTCCGGATTTCCCAAAGTTAATGGGATGGGCTCCATCATGGTAATTGTTGACCATTTCTCTAAGTATGCTGTTTTCATCCCTGCTCCTTATGCTTGACCCGCTGATATTTATTTTATAAGTATGTTATAAAATACTTTGGTTTGCCTGAGGACATAATAAGCGACAGGGATACCCAGTTTACGGAAAGGTTTTGAACTGTGCTCTTTAATTTGCTAGGTTCCGAATTAAAGTTCTCCACAGCAAATCACCCTCAGACGGATAGCCAGACCGAGAGGATGAATGGATTGCTGGAGGAGTATCTCTGACATTATGTGACCGCAAGTCAAAAGTATTGGGTCGAATTGTTGGACAGCGCACAGTTTTGCTACAATCTACATAGATCATCTGCAATCGGGATGAGTCCGTTTGAATTGGCCACAGGGCAACAACCCCTAACTCCTCACGAAGTGGCTAAAACAGGCTCTGGTGGTAGATGTCCAGCAGCATTCCGTTTTGCAAGGACCAAACAAGAATTGTTAGAAGAAGCACAAGACAGTTTGGCTAAAGCAAGCAAACGAATGAAGAAGTATGTTGACAAAGGGCGAAGACCCTTAGAGTTCAAAGTGGGTGACAAAGTGCTACTGAAGCTTACTTCACAAATTTGGAAGAAGATAAGCAGTGCGGCAATGCACCGAGGGTTAATTCCAAAATATGATGGCCCCTTTGAAGTCTTAAAATGTGTGGGCAATGTTGCATACAAGCTAGTGTTGCCTGATCGTTTGAAAATCCACCCAACTTTCCATGTCAGTTTTTTGAAACCTTTTCATGAGGATCAAACAAACTTGACAAGGAAACAAGCTCGGAGAGCACCCCTGGTGATCAGAAAACAGTTTGACAAGGAGGTGGAACAGATTCTTGATCACAAGACCGAGGGTCAAAGCAAAAAGAATCGAAGGACCCATTACTTAGTAAAGTGGAAGGGTTCCTCCGAATCAGATGCAAGTTAGGAAAAGGATGTAACATTGTGGCAATTTGAAAAACAAGTCCAAGAGTACTTGAAGACCATATCAATGAGGACGTTGGCTTCTTCTGGTGGGGGTGGTTTGTTAGCACCTTCTACTTGAAGGCTGCATGGTTGGCATTGGCAGCACCTTGCACCAATGTTCAGCCAAGGCACTAGCATGATGGTGGCATGCCAAAATAGCAAGGTGAAAAGTTGGCTAAGTGCTGAAGCACCAGCACATAACCCTTGCCCAAAGTATGGGCAGCAGTTGCACAAATGCAAGGCATTAACATGACCCGAATGTGGCTGCAGCATACTTGGGGATTCAAAGCAATCAGTAGGCAAAACTTGGTCTGGGGGCCAAGACAACCAAATTCGTGGCTGACTTGATGAGTCAAACAACACAGCAGTTATTGGCAGTCATGCTTGTCTGTTGGCAGCAGTTACCCATGTTGGGCAAAGACAAGGCAAGGCTGGACTTCACGAAGCAAGGTTGAAAGATAGCAACAGTTAATAGTAGTTATGTCCAGAAATGTTCCTAAGTCCCTAGGCAGTTGGGGGTGTCAACTGCCATGCCACTTGGCATGCTTTCCTTGTAATGTTAGTTGTAAGATTGTAACTGATTGTAAGCCTATTTTAGGCATAGCCATGGAACTCGAAAATTAACTAAGTGTTTTGTAAGAGTTCTATAGGCATCCTTTGTATTGTTGGTGCAATTAATAAAGGTTGACAATTTTCTTGTAATCTCTTGTTGCCTATTCTCTTATTCGTTATAACACTTTGTGTGTGTGTGTATTCATAATTGGCTGAGACTAAGTGTCCAACTTAGTGCCATTACAGGCTAGAAATTTGAAACAAAAATTGACCCTGTAACAGCAAGCTTATATACCTATTCCACTCACGTCCAGACATTGCCATTGCCATTGCCATTGCCGTGAGTATGGTGAGTCAGTTTATGCATGCTCCTAAAACTTTCCACTTTGAGGCAATTATGAGAATCCTGAGATACCTGAAGTCTTTTCCTGGAAAGGGTCTCTATTTCTCAAAACATGGCAATCTCAGTGTGGAGGCATTTACTGATGCAAATTGGGTTGGATCAGTCACTGACAGATGATCAACTTCCGGATACTGCACATTTGTGGGTGGCAACCTAGTCACATCGCAAAGTAAGAAACAGAATGTGGTGGCTAGATCTAGTGCTGAGGAAGAATTCAGGGCTATGGCTTAGGGTGTATGTGAGTTACTATGAATTAAACTATTGTTGAGAGACTTGGGAATCCATCAGACTGACTCCATGAGACTATATTTTAACAAAAAGGCCACAATCAACATAGCTCATAACCCAGTTCAACACGATAGAACTAAGCATGTGGAGATTGATAGGCACTTCATTAAGGAAAAACTCACTAGTGACATCATATGTATTCCATTTGTGAAGACTGGAGACCAACTAGCCGATATTCTCACCAAAAGGCTAGGGAGCAAACCATTTCATTGCATTCTCAACAAGCTGAGCATATAAAATATCTCCGCACCAGCTTGAGGGGGGGAGTGTTAGAATAGAAAACAATTTAGAATACGAAATATGTGATTGTATTTTCTTCTTCTTAATTCCCTTGATTGGTGTAATGGTTTGGCCCATATATTATGCCTTATGACACTCCTGTAATCTACGTTACACGGACTCGTCAGTTTTGGCGAAGTATCCGTGTCGACACGACACGACACGACACGGGTACAGGTACGGGATACGGCACGGAAGAAGTGGATACGGCATGGAAGAGAAGACGAAGAGTAAAGGAGAAGAGAAAGAAACCTGGTCGGCGAGAGGATCCTGATCGGCGACTTCGAACCAGTCGATGACCTCCATCCAGTCGCGTCTCTCACTCGATCGCCTCTTCGACCAGATCGCCTCTCTTTCTCTCGCCTTTTCGCCTTCGCTCTCTCTCTCTCTCTCTCTCTCGCCTTTTCGCCTCTATCTTACCTTTTCGCCTCTGTTAACATATAAGATATAATACTTATAATATATATAATATATAATACTTATATTATAACACAATACTATTATAACACACATTTTGTATTTTGTATAATATATAATATAAAATAAAATAAAAAAATTAATAAAAACACATTATTTAAAAAATAAATTAAATAATTAATATATATTAAAATAAAAATAAAAATATTTATAAAAAAAATATTTATTCCTTATTTATTATATTTTTGTTATTCATAATATATATCTCAATTAAAAGTAAAAAAAAAATTATATAGATAAATCAAAAAAATTATCAATAAAAGTAATACATAAGATAAAAATAATAAATATATTTAAAAAATAACTATTTAACTTATCTTTATATTATAAATATATTTTAAAAATTAAATATTTAACGTATCCCCGTACCCGTATCCTCGTTTGGATCCATATCAACGTATCCTCAATTTTTAATTTTGAAGTACCCGACCCGTAGATACGTACCCGCACCGAGTCCGTGTAACATAGCCTGTAATTACTCCATGTTATTAGTATAAAAGGGAACGAAGGCTAAAACTCTTTCTCTTCTCTAAACGTACAAGATATAGGATGTTGAATACAAGATCTAACTCCTTTCCTAATAGCAATAGGAACATCCAAGTCATCAACTTTATGAACATCACTAGCAGGGGTAGGAGAATTAGAAACCAATGACTCATTACTTGAATCTGGAGATGGAAATGATTGGCTTGGCAGCATATCAGGCACTTGTTCCCTTTGTCATTGAGAGTAGGTCTTGAGATCGGATCTATCCAACCGACTAGACTCCTCCTGAACACAAGACTCCCTCTGAACACAAGGAATCACCTCCCCCTCACTACATGGCTCACCCTCCCTCTCACAACCATTGGAAGGAAAAACCATAGAATCCGGAAAGCCAATCTCTTCTGGAATAGAAACCTCTTCCTAAAGAGATGATCCCGGGAATAATGGCTCAGACTCATAGAACGTGACATTCATAGAAACATAAACCTTGTGAGTGTAAGGGTCATAGCACCAATAGCCTTTTTGAGTAGAGGCATAACTGAGAAAAATACACCGCAGGGCCTTGGGATCAAGTTTGCTGCGAATGGAACGAGGGCAATGGACAAAGCAGACACAACCAAAGACCTTAGGTGGAAGAGAAACAGGGCGAATCGAAGTGCGGTGAAGAAGGTCAAGAGGGTGTTGAAACTGGAGGACACTCAAAGGCATGCGATTAATAAGATTAAAGCTTCCTTTCTTTAAAAGGAACAAGGAAGATTGTGACACACAGCCACACAGGATTTAAAAGTTTCATAATAGTTGTAATTTATTAAAATGTAATCTTGTTATTTTGATAAAATTCTAGATCTTATATGCCAGTCAAATAAGAAAAGAAAAAAAGAAAGGGTAATGGTCAGTAGACAGTTACCCTTGGTTATCGAGGAAAGAAATCAGGTTCTCCAATATACATCCTGCTTCGCATACCAAGATACCGCTTACCTAAAAATTGGTAGAGGTGAGTCACTTCACAGAGAAGTGGACACATGTGATAACATTCGAGAACATTAAAAGCAGTAAATTTTTCACCATAACTTGCAAAACAAAGACAACAAATGTTAAGGTTGGAAGAGCTTAGGTTCACAATAACTGTGAGAATGCTAAGTAGCTAAGAAGCACGGACACTTTTAAGAAGGTGATGTATCCGTGTCGTGTCCATGTCGAACACCGACACTCTTTGGACACTCTTAGGACACGTGTCCAACACTCTTCAAAACATGTCCTATTTTTTATATTTTTTTAAAGACCCAGACACTCTTTGGACACTTGGAGGATACAGGTGTCAATCGCATAAACATACATGTCTATCGATTGGACACATGTGAAACTAATTATAAGTTTAAACAAAACAACTTAAGATATAATAATAAAAGAAAAACCATATAAATTTATAGAAATTAGTATCATATTGCATTTTTTATTATCTTTGAATGATATATTCATATATATAACATATAATAAATATATAAAATTACATATTTCATGCGTGTCCCCCACCTGTCGTGTCCTTTATTTTTTGAAAATTAACGTGTTGGCGTGTCATGTGTCTGTGTCCATGCTTCTTAGCTAGGTAGTGAGAAAAAACCTATTTCCTTAAGACACAATGCAGTGGCAAAAAAATAAATAAACAAAACATAACAAAACAAAAATGGGAGAAGTGATGGCTAACGGCACAATCCACTGACAAAATCCTAGAGGAAGAAGTTTTCATTAAATTAATATATAATGTGATGGGGTAAAACTTAAAAGATTTAAACACATATACCATTTAGGGGTGAATTTCTACCTTGTCAAAGGAAATGATGTTATTCATGGAACCCATGTTGATAATTACCTGCAAAGTTATTTGATCACATTCAGAGAGAGAGAAATCAACAGAAACAGTTAAAAGTTTGTAGTATCTTATACAATAATCAGATGGGAAATTAGTTCTTTCTGGACATATCTATGTTCACATGTATTCCATGAACAATCATTCCAGTGTATAGGGAAAATTGTACTGGCCAACCACTACAAGATCAGCCCATTCAGCTGAAACTCAGGCCCATCATGGCATGATAGGTTTTGAAAAGCTTGATCGTGAGCTAAAGTATATTGGCTCTAAATTAATCTCCTCCCAAGCACAACCAAACCTAAAGTAGCCAGCTATACGTTTAACTTTTTGTGTAGCTCATGGGATTTAATTTGTATCATAATAACATTACAATGGTCAGACTGGCACAACTGAGCCAAATGTTTGATTTTCAACAAGGTTCAATTCCTAATTTTGGCTTATATTCTCTATTATGTTGAAGAAAGGATAATTTTGGTTATAAGTTCAACCCAGACCAAACTTAACCTGCAAAATGCTACACACATGAGGCTGAGACCACAAGATCAGCGAGTTCTAGCTGATTTCACAATTAGAGTTGAGCTTATTTGATCTTAGGTATAAAGAGATGCAAGCACAACTACAAGGTGTGGTACGTTAAGAAAAACATGCTTAGCCATGCAGAAATCAACAATAATATAATGTTGTGGCAGTTACTCATAGGGTGTCAAGCATGTAATCCAAGGGCAAACCACTTTGTGGAAATGGAATTAGAGGTTATGTCTACACCAAATCCACCCCTCCCAGCAGCCTGGACCAGCAATGCTTCGTCTCTCTCATTGATTTTTTAAGGGTTATAAAACTCGTCTTCAGTTTCTTAGGTGATTTACCTTTCATCCTTACTTATTACTAAAAGTTTCTCTGTCAAGTCTGTCTAAAAGAAAAGGGAACATTGGTGTTGACAACCTAAAAAGTGGACACCCTGGTAATCTTAATAAAGTAATATGGACAACACATTAGTACTCATAGAAGCAAACATAGATATTTTTTATTTTCATTTTTTAAATACTAAAAAAGTTCAGCATGTTTACTAGTTATGTTCACATTTTATATGCAGAGCCATGCCAATCCTCACTGGTATTAAATAAACATATTAGACCTTAAATTAAATCATGATACATGACCAAATATCTCAATCAGCTTCCCCAACAAAATATTGAGGCTACACACACATTTTCCTACATATCTGACACAAGGATGCTTGCAATGACTAAATTGGTTAAATGAAGACAATTTGGTTTAAAAGCATTGATCACCTAAATCAGCTAGTAGTAACCACAGCCATCAGGTTACAGAAAGGTTATTGATCACTGCAGGCACAACTATAATACCTCATCAAAAACAGGCACACTTCCCCCTACAAGACCTGTATTTCCACCTTGGGGAACAACAGCCAGACTTCTGGAATTACAGTATTTAAGAATCTGAGAAACCTGCAAAAAAACAGATACAGTGACAATAATAACAACAATTTTGCAAGACAAATCAGCACTAGCAATCAATTGAGAAAGAAAAAGAAAATAACAGCACCACAGAAATTGATTATAAGTAAATTAAATTGTGTCATATCCAGGAAACCTAAAATCTCATGCCATCTGTTCTAGTGAAGGTTCCTGTTTTCTTTCCTTGTCACATCCTAGATGACGGTTTAATGCCTCCAAACACTCTAAAGATAAAAATGGAGCCATTCAATTCATATTGGCTTTCATTTGCACTATACACCAATAAACTCATGACTCAATCGAAAATATTTGTACATTGAAGATTCATCAGTCAAGATGCATTTGGAAAAAATTATGATTTCTTTGCAACAATACATAAAAATGGATCATATTTTTTTTATATGAAGCTAAAGAACAGTAGGAAGCTTGAAATGGAATTTTGTAAGGAAAAGCTGAGGAACCAGAGATTTTCTACTCTTTATTCTTAGTCTTTCAAAAATGAAATTCTCACCAGGAATAAGCCATGAATTACCTGAACTTATTTTACAAGAACAAAAGCATGCACATCCCTAACCATCTTTTTACCTTCCCACCACAAAAGGGGGTGAAAAATAAAATAAATTGAAAGAAAGTTATTTGAAGGGTCATGCACACCCAAATAGCATAATCTCCATTGTTCAAAAGTCTAAATCTTAAGGATGTGAAACATGATGAAACTGAAACTCTCAAACAATTAACAGGTAGTAAAAACAAGCAGCTAAAACTCCCAGAAAAGAAAGATGTGAACCTGCTCATTGCTCCTAGGTTGAAGCAGAAGCTTGCTTGAGCCTTTGTATTTCCGCATCCAATCTGTATTTGCGTCGAGCAGCCTCTCTTCATCCTGAACTACATTTTTCTCCCCTAAAATTTCCTTAAAGTGGGTGATATCATTATCATTTATGGTCGAAAACAATGGATTCCTCTGCGTTACTGTCGCCACTGAACCAAAGGATCTACAATGGATTCTGTGAGTATGCCCATCAATTTTTTTTGCAGAACTAAGGCCACTACCTATGTATTCCCTCAAGGAATTGACATATGGTGGAAGATTTCGCTCAGGATGTGCAAGAAATGGTTCGGGTAGTCTGGAAGTTCTACCAAAATGATATGTGAAACCTGAAACTTTTTAGTCAAAAAAAAAAAAAAATGATAAGTGCACATCTTTTTCAAAAATTAGGATTCGACATATAGTTTAAATCTATGAAGTATGGATACTTCTATATAAGAGTCATATTCATATCATATACCAATACTATTCAAATACTTGAAAATACGTATCCGATACTTATTAAAAGCATCCATGTTTAGAAATTAAATTTTATTTAATTTGTGCAAGTATCAAGTACCTTCTAGATACTCTAAATATCCAACCTATCTTGAAATTAAAAAAATACAACATTTCTTGTGTAGCATTAGATTTATAATTGTTCTAATAAATGAAAGAATAGTTTCCAATACTTTACATAATACTTAGAGAAAAAGAATTGGAAATAGTGAGACTAAAGCATGTCAAATTTGGTTCACATAACACAACCTTAATCTTTCTATGTGAAATGAACAGTTTATAAATTTGAATAGAGAATATTTGATAGACAATTAAAGACAAATAGTTTGTTACAAATATGTTATAACAAAAATAATATTTATTTACATACATGATATACATTTACATATATCTCATCATATCCTTAACCTATCTGTATCCTACTTTATTAGAATTTTCCGTATCAACGTTCCATATCATGTCATATCTGTATCCCGTAATTGTATCCCATAGCTTATAATAGATTTAAATAGTTGTCAGTGACATTCTAGTTCAACAATGAACATATCACTGGTAATTATGAAAGTTCCTGAAATCATGAGCACATTGATAAATACAAGTACATGCACTTGGACTTTATGCGTTTGTAACAGCTTATGACAAATTATAAAACCATCCCACTGATAAATTAAAATTTTACTTACTCTTGATACAAATTTGATTTGATCAAGAGATTATCAATATCCGACCAATATAATTTTTTTTAAGTAATGAAATGCTCCATACATTGAACGATCGAATAATCGATATGGGCTTCATGGTAAGTTCACAAAAGGCCAACAGCACGTACCAATCCGATCTCGGACGAGAGAGAAGCGACTGTCTTTAGAAAAAGGGAGAATTATAGTACAGTGGGACAGAGAAAAAAATTACCAAAACATGTGAGGTGCAAGTGATTTTGTAATGAGTGCAAGTGAAAAACTGTGATGTTTGTGTAAAAAAAATTTGTCTGTCACCCTGATATATAATTTCCCTTCAATGGTGCAACACATACCCATTGGTATATTAATTAGTGTGCTAACACATGATATAGTATTATAAATTCAAAACTATTAACTCATTGATTATACAAATTATAAAAACTCAAAATCAATAAAATTATGCTACATCATTTATTAATACACTAATTGATATATCAATTGGTGCGTATAATTTTATTCATTCCCCATAGAAAAATGCCTAATGCCAAGAATTACTGAACACGTGGCATGATCTCACTAGCAATTTTACCATGGTCCCACATCATCCAATATATATCGGATCCAAAGAATTATTTTGAACTCTCTCTCCCTCTCTAGAACTCTATAAATTTCTCTCACACTGCCTACACACTTCATGCAACCGAAAACCGAGCTCATCAAAATATCCAGAATCACCTCTCTCTCTCTCCCCCCCACCCCCCCAAAACACACACACACACACACACACACAATCCCCAAACCATCTCTCTTCACTCATCAGAAAAAAGAAAAAAAAACAAACAGAAACCACAACAACTATTTCGTCTTTAACACCACAGCAAAAATGGGTATTCCAAAGAAGCTCATAATCTGCCTCTTCCTAGCAACAACAATGGCAATCCAAACCACCACCGCTCTCATGCCCTACTTCATTCAGTAACCACTTTAAATCTCATAAACCCTTTTCTTTTATTTTCACCTTTTACTTCTTAATTTCAAAGATCAAACAAGTACCAAATGGGTGGTTCAGTAGCAAAATTATCAAAAGCTAACAAGGAAATAAAACAGAATTCTACTAAATTCCTCATAAAATTCAGTGTATTGAACTCTAAAAAAGTGTTAGTTATCTTCATAAAAATAGAAGAGTACCTGGAAATCGGTTTGAATACTGATAATTAGTGTTCGATGATCGATAGTCAAAGAGGTTTCTTGAGTAGTGCCTGAGCAGACTATGAGTAGCTCTGCACTTCTCCATCTTCCTCACTTGTCTCGCACTGCTGTTGAATTTGCTTGTAATAATTAGATGAATCCAATAACGAACCTGATCGGATTAGTGGTGATTCTATTTGCACTTAGGCCCCGTTTGGGAGGGGCTAAATTAGTTAATTAGCTAAAAAGTTATCTTTTTAGCTAAAAAGTCAATAATTTATACTAAAAAGTTAAAGATTTTCTTTTCTCTCTACTTTTTGCACAGCTTTTCGTAATTAGTCAAAAAATCATCCTAAACATACAAGTTTTTTTTACCTACTTTTTTAACTAATTAATCGAAAAATTACTAAATTAACATGTACCCAAACGAGGCCTTAAATAATAATATCACACTAAACTAATTAATTTCTATGTCGGGATTCTATTTGCATTTAATTTCTATCATATTTATTACTTACAAATATTATATTAACTCAGTCTTATCAAAAAAAAAAAAAAAAAAAATTGAATTAATAAGTATTATTTAGTAAAATTGAGAATATTATTGATTTTTTTTTTAATTTTTAAAATTAAGAATATTATTAATTTTGTATAATAATATTCTAGATAATTATTTCACTAACTGATAAAAAAAACAGAGTATGAGATTAAACGTTTTTGCATTTCCATTTATTAATTTGATTTAACTATCCAATAAAATCTAATTTTAAAACTGAGAACATTATCAAAATTTTCATTTTGACAGTTTTTTTTTTCTTCTAATTTTGCACATCAATTTTCTATCATCATGCTCTTTAGACACAAAATTTTTAGTTTTGTACAAAAAAATAATTCAATTTTTTCCAATTTTTTTTTTTTGTTGTTGTACATAATTTTTTTTTTAATTTAGTTTTTGTCAATTTGAAAGATGATGTTCTAAAATTTTAAAAATCATAATACATGTCAAATCATTATATTCCTTTATAGATAATTATAAATGATGAACAATCATTATTTAAAGGGCAATTCTAATTATTAAAAATTTAATGAGATTTGAAGGTTCAAAAATTCTTAGTTAAGACTTAATGGAATATAAGTTCATAAATTATGACTTGTGTGTAAATGCCCCTATTTTGAATATAAATTGACTAAGGATAATACATAATTTTTTTTTTATGATACATTCAAACTATTTGTGCATATTCTTCAATGTCAACTCTTTTAATTATTTTTTTTCTCACTCTAAAACTCTAATCCATCCCACCAAAACTTACCATTACTATCTGTGGGTGTTGATTTCCGACCACACAACCAAACGGAGAACTCAGCTGGAGAGCACTGGCAGAATAGATTAAACCCGAATAATCTGTCACAGAAAGATAGAAATCTGGCGGTGGTTCATCCACCCGAGGGCACTCCGACGCTCAAGTTAGTAATCAAATATCTCTCAAAAGATAACAAATTGTGCTTAAACTCACAAGAAAGAACTTATTACTCTTAGTATATCTCCCATATCTCAGACCCACGAGGGTGTCCTGCTTTTATAGCCAGCACTAACCTGATTCATGTAGAGGCCTAACTTCAATGGACTCAGGCCAAGTGCTCATCTTGAACTCTCAGCTAGATAGGGATAAACTCCCTAAGAGCTTTATCTTTTTCTAGATTGAGATCCTTCCCTGTTCTAGGACTCTTGTTCTTTATCCATTCAACTCCGATTTTGGTATCTCTGCAGATAACCTTGGCCTAGCTGAGATCATCTCGGCATATGACCCAGCCACGTGGCACCTTGGCTGACATTTCGGTGTCACCTTGGCCACATGCTGTCATTCACAAAATATGTTCCTACAACTACCCCTAGGTTCTATTACCTCTATAACTTGAGGTGATGAAACCTATATCGCTTATTCATATATTAAGTAGGCTAAAATTCATTCTTCCTTCGACCGAGATCATGACTCAACGGTTTCAATTTTCCAGGACTCAACTGTCTATCTTTATCAATGACTAAGAGCCAAGAACCACATTCTTTAAGTTCCCTAACCGAGATCGTTCCTATAGTCGAGGTTTTTGCTTCATTAAATCAAGAACTCCAAGAGTTTTATCTACGCATAAGCTGTCATGCACGGTTTTCTCAACCATTTCCGCCATACGTCCTTCTCTCATTGGTTCGTACCTGACATGCGCCATCAGGTCGCGTCGCTTATGCGCACGCCGCTTGACAGACACATCGTCCAAGGCGTATTCATTTCCTTTTGCCGTCTTTTCAGCTTTTAACAAAAACCCTCTTTCTCTCTCTTCATCTTCTCACTTCACATTCTTTCTCGTCCTTTCTTCACACTCAGATTCTCTCTCTCTCAAAAAACTCCATTTTCGAACCTCCAAAACTCTGCAACTGCCTTTTCTAGTGAATCCTCTGTTACTCCATCTTGACCTAAGGCATTGTCTGACTCTGGCGTACCCTACTCCGGCGTTCTTATTCTCGGCCTTATTCAGTAAGTTACACAACTTCTTTCTCTTTAACTTTAGTTTTTCATTTGTGATTTGTTTCAAATCTGTTATCTATGCATATTGCCTGTTGTCGTATGCCGTTTCCCTCTTCATGTTCTGGTCATCATTTCCATTTTTTGAATCTTGAATCCGTGTACTGTTCTTCAGACACTCACTCAGTGACTTGAAGTTTTGGATGTGTATATCTGTTTTTTGCTTCAATCTTGATTTCTGAATTATATTTCTTGTCTAGTCTTCTTACTCTATTTCCAGATCCTGCCTTCGAATTTTTTGTTCATTTGCATAGACCATAGGCTTGGGATTTGCTTTAGACCCGTATTTAGGAAAAACTGAAACCAATTCCCTTTAGATCTTCAAAAACCCTTGCACCAGTGTTGTTTAGGATTTAGCCAAGGTCTTTAAATCTATACCACTAACTTTTTCCTGAGATCTTGCTCCAACTTTACTAGGTCGACCTTATGGGTATGTTTATGTGGAAGGTAAATAGCCCAACCAAACTAGAGTACTTCCGGCAAGAGTTTCCATCTCGGCCAATGTCCATCTGAGATTGGCTAGGAAGAACGACTCAATTATGCCTGGCCAGGATTACATGCCATTCCTAGTCATTTCTATTGTTGAAGGAGAAGTTAAGTTTCCCCTAGATATCCTCTTTAGGGAAGTCCTTTAATACTATAAACTCAATCCCATGCAGCTGGCCGTTAACTCTTTTAGGATCATCAATGGCATTGCCGAACTGGCACGTCAGCAAAATGCTAGAATCACCCTCAGTGACATCCCGTATTGCTACACCATGTGTAGTTTAAAAACTCCCAAAGGCTATACCTACTACCTCAAGTCGAGACCTACACAATACAAGATGATAGCTGACATCCCAAATTCTAATAAGGTTGCGGCAGACGACTACCTAATTGTCTCGGGTAATTAGGAGTTCGCACCAGATGATGAACTCCACCTCTTCTCCCTGCGCCGTGAATTTTTTAGAGATAACAAGGGTAAGAACCTAGTCCCCTCCCAAAGTCCTTTTCACAATTGCCTTACTTGTTTATCTTTCTGTTTCTAATGTTCTCTTTGTGTTTTTACTGCCCTTCCTCAGCTCGAAAAGGACTTTCACCAATATTATGTGCCAAGCAAGGATCTGGTGTGTCTTTTTGGCTTGCCAATTGAAGTGCGCAAGGCTCTAGTCCTTCTCAACTTTATCACCATGTATAGAAGTCCTCTGCCCGCCATTCCCCAAAAAAGCAAAACTCGACCTTCTTCATCAACTCCTCCAACAGCCTCATCTCCAAGGCTAGATCAGGCCTCTACTTTTGATTTAGTTGACCAGCCATCCACTTCTGTCCTTCAGTTGATTCCTCCAGCTCAGTGCCAGCACCAATGCCAAGCTCCACCAAACGTACCAGTAGGTAGAATTCATCGCCGTAAACGTCAAAACTCTGAGGCGTCGACTTATGATCCAGCAAACCCACCTACTGCACTTCCAGTAATCCGCTTTGGTACCAAAGTCACCGTTGCTGCTACTGCCGAAGAAATGGGCTGTGCAAAAATCATTTCGGAAGACTTTCTTGTCGACATTCCCAACGTGGTGTCAGTCCACTCCTCCTCTTCTTCTCAATCTCAGCAAAAATCCAAGACAAAAAGGGTTAAAAGGGCTAAGGCCAAACCCAGCGCCATCGAGGTAGAGTCGGAGGACACAGTGCCAATTTCAAAATTGGCTAAAACAGAGAAGTCTGCATCTGCCGAGAAGAGGCCTGCTGAGGCTGAGGCTGTAATAACCCCGACCCGTGATTAGCTATTAATCGGTAATTAAGGGTGTTAGTTAAGTAATTAAGATGGATGACGGGATTAATACGTAATTTGCATCATAATTGGCCTTCTATCTGTTACTTATGAAATATCTGTCCAGAAGTACTGCTTTAAAATTGTAAATTGAAAGCCTTATCGGCATCCAAATCCGGAATTGATTATATCATTGTGTTATTTGGAATTTTTAGAACCTTATGGCATATTTAATTAAAATGTGATTTGGTATGATTAAATTGGATTAAACAATATTAAAACACATTAGTTTCATTATTTACCGAATTGCCACTTAGTGGCCTATCTCTACAACCTTATGAAGACTTGATGAAAGCCTTTGGCACATTTTTGATCAGCCATTTTGAGAGTGTAGAGCCGGCTAGAGAAAGAGAAAAATAGGAAGAGTAGTTTCAACAAGAATTTTTGCTTGAACTTAGAAGATTGGAAGAGAATTTGGCAAATTGAGCTTCCATACTCTAGAGTCAAGATCTAAGGTAGAATATTCATCCATTTATTTATGAATTTCAGTGTTATCATGCTTGGTTTATAGAGATTTGAGGTTTAAAGTCAAGATTTAAGTTGGAGAAGTTGAATAGTGAGCTAAATCATGCATGCATGCATAAACTTTTGCATTTTGAAGTTAATTTTCATAGAAACTCCCATGCATGTCTACATATGGGTTGAAGACCATGATATCATCTTATTTTCCATAAAATTACCAAGTTTGATCATGATTTGGAAGGTTTTAAATGGTGGAAGTTCTTGCATGTCATGTTCATGAATTGATTTTGGGTTTCAAGTTGTTTTCATAGAGAATTCTAGCATGCATGTCCACAATATTGATTTAATCCATGAGTTCATCTTGTTTTTCCATCAAACCAGCAAGTTTTCGGTTATTTCATGGTGTTTGATTATGCTTTAAGAGATTTGAAACAAGAAAAGTCCATGCATGTGGTGTTCTTGAGCATTCATCATGTTTTAAGTTGAAATTGTGAGTTTTGACAAATCTTGGGCCATGATTTTACCAATTGATCTTTAAACTTTCATGTTCTACAAGTTCTCTGGGTTATATCAAGCTTTGGGACCCAAGAGAAGTGTTTTGGAGGTTTTAAATTCGAGTTTTGAAGTTGGAGGTGCAATCTGGAAATTCCAGATTTTGCAGCCTCGCTCGAGCGAAGGGGTTCTCGCTCGAGCGACCACTCTGGAATCGTGCACCTCGCTCGAGCGACCAAAAGTCCGCTCGAGCATAAATTTCGAGCTCCCAGAAGTTTGCATCATTTACAGATCGCTCGAGCGAAGGAATGTGCGCTCAAGCGACCAGTCACATTTTTGCATGCACACTCGAACGAGGACCTAAAATTCTGAAATTTTGCCTAAGTGTTCCAAGGCATGTTTTGATATCCTCATTGCATCTTAGGCATTCCTAAGCCTTAATTAAGCCGTAGTAATGAGGTTATGGGTTTGAAATGCACACTAAGAAAAGAATGTAACAAGTCAATGAATGACAAGTGTGTGTGTGAGTTGAGCATTGAAATAAGTATGCATCACACTAAGAAATTGCAAGGGTATGTGTGTTCTAAGCCATGTAATAAGAATAAACATGAACCAACGTGATGTAAGCTAAGCCTTAATGGCCACATGAATAAGTAGTGATAAGATTCGTTGGTGCTATGTATTTTGTGATTGTAGGTCAACGTCCGAGAAGTGATTGACCATCTACGGAACCACTGTGAGTAACGTTATCGTAAAGATACGTTGATATAAAATTATGTTCCAAATGTGATATATCAAGCTATGATTTCTGAAATGATATATGTTTCTGTGAACGAAGATCCATGTTTGAAATCTATTATGGCATCCATAGATAGTCCCAAGTCATGGGGGACGGCATGAAAATGCGGGTTCATGACAGTTACGAGATCTCGTTAGCCACTTCATTGTGGTGATATGTGTTTAATCGGTGTCCGGGACCGGTTACTCTAGTCGGAAGACGTTATGTGATATGTGATATGTTCTATGGAATATGCCATTATTATGTTCGGATATGAGATGACTATGATTATGCTATGATCTGTTTTATACATATGAAATGTTCGGATTTCGTTCACTAACCCCCTTTACCTTAATGTTATTCACTGGGTTTTAGCTCACTGTTTGTATATATATGTATATAGGTGAGCATTCTGGAGTGCAAGCCGAAGGTTTTGTGGGGGACTGTGTTTCTGTTGTCAGCCAGTCTTGGTGCCTCACGTGAAGGTTCCCGAAATGTCTTGGGATCAAGTTTTATTTAGTCTGTTTGTGCATGAGACTTATTTTAATTATGTTGGCTGTACTTGAGATACTGTAAGGTGTGTGGTATAATATAATGTATGGTTGACTTATGGTTATGTAAATAAAGTTTTAAAATATTCTGTTTCATATAAGTCAACACAGCTCATTGGACATTTATATTTATGTATCTGCTTCCGCTAGCCCCTTACATTATATTAATGTCATCAGAGGCCGTAAGTAACCCAAGGATTACTGGCCGGTTGCGATGCTAAACCTACAGGGGCGGGTTTGGGTCGTGACAGAGGCGTTTGATCAATTGAGATCTAAAAAGTCGAAGTCTAGGAGGTCTTTTGAGCCTGAGCCTTTTGTTTTTCGTGCTGACGCTCATTGGACCCTATCGGTCAATGCCGGAGACCGACCTCTTCTAGCCGGGGACAGTGCTCTCGACAGTCTGAAAGTCGGTGCTACCATTTCCACCGTCGTTCTACTCCCAGCTGACATCAATCAGATGGTCGAGCTTTTCGAGTATGAAAACTACGTGATGATGATGCAACACTGTGTTTTGGTAAGTCTCAACACTTGTAACTTTTGGTTTAATTTCAACTTTGGTTCTTATACGTAACAAATTTTCTTCTCATCTTTGCAAGCTATCGAGCAGGGTCACTCCCTTGCAATCATGACCAATGAGTTCAAGAAAGAACTGACCCACAAAACAAAGGAGGTAGCCAAGCTTTTGTCTTCACTTAACAAAGTCGAGGTTCGCATCTAAAGCTTGCAGGTCCAGGCAAAAACTACCCAACTGGCCCAGAGCAAAGCCAAGGCTCACGCCGAGGCTGCAAAAAATGTTGTAAAGGTAGCCTACGCCAAGACAAAAGAAGCCAAAGAAAAGGAGGCCTAAGCCCAAATAGAACTGCAAGTGGTGTTGGCCATCAAGGTGCCGGAGATAAATGAGACGGATGAGAAGGCCTATGCTGAAAGTGTAACAACCCTGACTTGTGATTAGCTGGCTAACCATGATTAATTATGCTTAAGCATAAGTAATTAAGGTGAAATTCTAAAGAAATTGCATGTGTTGCATTATTTGTGCTTATATCTGTCTAATGTAGAAATATCTGTTTGGATTTTTGTTTTGTTCTATGAATTGAAGGCCTTGTCTGCATCCGATTCCGAAATTGACTTGGTTTATGTTTATGTGTTATTGGGAATTTTTAAAATTTTATGGCAACTTCAATTGAAAATTGATTTGGATCAAAATAATTAGAATAAACTGATTGAGCTTAGTCAGAAGTAAGCCTAATTAATTAACCTTAATCAACCTTGATTAGGCTAAGCTAATCATACCATATAAATAGGTCCATTAAGCTTATGACCTCACTTATACATGATTTGGTTGAGATTTTGAGGAAGGGAGAGGAAAAACTAAACACCTTAGAGAGAGAAATGAGAATTTGTAGAAAATTTGTGGAAGACTTGAAGATTTGAGCTAGGATTGCACTTGAATTTAACTCTAGGTATGGAAACCACACTCAATTCTTGTAGATAATCCATATAAGAAATGAATTCACTAAGCTATGAGGCCACTTGCATGAATTTAGAAGGTATATGCTAGGATCATCTTGGTTATGGAAGAATTGAGCATGATTGCATACATGCATGTGTGAATCACCAATTTGAGTTTGAATTCCATGAAATTCTCTACATGCATGGAACCCTCACACATTTATTTGAGGAGTTTTTCATGTTCCTACACTTTTCATACCATTTGGTCAAGTTTTACAAAGAGATTAAAGAGTTCCTCTCTTGCATGGTTTCAACTTCATGGTTTAAGCTAGATTTTGGGAATTTGGCTCATGATTTTGAGCAATTGGTTCCAAATTAACTATGTTTCCAAGTTTTACAAAGTTTTCCCATGTTTTTGTGCCTAAAACACGAGTTTGGAACCTTTCGAATATCAACTTTGAAGTTCAAACACAGTTCTGGAAATTCTAGAATTCGCACTATTCGCTCGAGTGAGGAAAATGTCGCTCGAGCATGAAAATCAAGCTCCTAGAAGTTTTACAAAATTTTATAGGTCGCTCGAGTGACCAAAGTGGAGCTCGAACGAGGACCCTTTTACTTAGTCTTTTGCTCGAGTGACTGTCGAACGAAAATTTTACGCAATTAGTACTTTTGCCAAGTTTGCAGACCGCTCGAAGTGACGGAAGTTACGCTCGAGCGACCACCCTTATTTTTGAACCCCCCCGCTCGAGCGAAGGAAGTTGCGCTCGAGCGGAGACCCTATTTTCAGCAAATTTTGACTAACTCTTTTAAGTGCATATTTGTATCCTCATGCCACTCGAAGTGTTCTTAGGCACCATTTGGACTCACATAGTCATGAAATAAGCTAAAAACACATAAAGAGAACTTAATTAAAATGAAATAGTGCTTCAATTGTGCTTTTGTTATGTGTTTTGTTTAGGTGGCATCCGAGGCTTAATGACAACACAAACCACTGTGAGTAATAGTTCTGTAAAGTTATGTTTGATTTTAATTATTTTCTGATGACATGAAATGATCATTTTTCTAAAATGCTATGCTTTATATGAATGAATGATTGTCCAAGTTTCTGAAATATATTCGTGGCATCCTTAGCAACATATGATATGCGTCCCTTTATGGGTCATCAGAATCGTCTCTGTGCACACGAGTCATCGGAATACTTTTGTGGTCATCCCTTCATGGGTCATTGGAAACGTCTCTGTGCACATGAGTCATTGGAATGCCTTATGGTTGTCCCTTTGTGGGTCATCGAAATGCCTTCATGGTCATCCCCTCATGGGTCATTGGGCTTGTTAACCCTAAAGGATGTGCCACGCACTATAACATGTAATGAACGAACCTTGAATACGAATATAACTACGTATATGAATCTGTTCATGCTTCGACATCTAAACATGTATAAGACTCTATTTCTGCATGGACATCATACATGAAAACCTTTACTTTGTTATTATTCACTGGGCACTAGCTCACCGTATTATTTATGTATGTAGGTGACCAAACAGGTGATCAGACCTAGAATTGAGGGCCTAAGTTCTGTATTGTCAAGCCATCCAAAGTGCCTTCCAGGGTGGTTTCTGTGCATAAAGTCAAGTTTTGCGGACCATGTCAAGGGTTATTTTGTGTAACACTAAGAACATTTGTGTTTTGTCTTATTTTGCTTTTCTGTAATATGGACTAAGTCCCTCTTATAATGCTTGCACGACATTGCCAGACTTATATGGATGTGACATGACACATATATTTATAAGGTTTTAAATTTCTGTCATATGTATGTCTGCACAACTCTATGGATTATGAATATTTTGTATATTTGCTTCCGCAGTCTTTAGTTATATTGTATTATGTTAAGAGGCCTTTGGTAATCCCAGGATTACTGGCCGATTACAATGCTAAACCTATAGGGGCAGGTTTGGATCGTGACAGAAAAGGCAGCCGACGTCAGTGATGAATACAAAAAGCAAGTCAAACAGGCATGCAACAAGGGTTATACCCTTGGTTGAATGGCTGCTTTGAAGGAGTTGGCTATCCCTGACGACTCGCCTCTCTGGGACGAAAGCCAACTTGTCATGCCATTCCCTCCCGCTCCAAGCCAATCTGAGGATGAGGCTGAGGGGGATGAAAAAGTCAGGGTTGAAACCGGTGCCGAAGGTTCTGCTAGGGCCAAATCCCCAACTCTGAATGGGCAAGTCCTAGACTTGACTTAGGATGAAGAGAATAAGGTTCAAATGACCACTTCCGAGGCCGAGGTCGAGACTGCCAACAAGAGCCTGGATGACACCTTGCGTGAGATTGACGCCGAAGTCCAAGTTGAAAGGTCTGCCCAGCTGCTTACCGAGGCTGACACAACGCCAATTGCTGAGACATGGTAGACTATGGAAAATGCATGAACTTAGGATTTTCCTCCTTTTGTACTTTTTTCTTTTTACTTTTGAATAGTTGTAATATTTTGTTATCTGAGCTTTTCTTTTGGTCGATGTGCCCATTTGTAATTCGAACAAATAGTTTCCTTGGTTAAGTCGAAGTGCCTTTAACTTTGACATAGTTTCTTCTATGAATGCATACTTTCCTTTGGCTATATGTTGTACTGCTTTTCTCTTTATGCCTTGTATGTTTGTATGTTTCCTTATACTTAGAATATTTTCGTAATTCTTCAAAGTACACCTTAACTATGCAATCACTTCAGGACAAAGTACCTCTGATATACCCTTAAGTTTTGTCTTGGCCAACAAGTGAGATGCCTAAGCTAACACTTAAAAATGTCTCGAAACATTTTTACAAGTGCTGTTTCTTTAAACTTTATTTAGTATACTTGCTTCTTTACTTCCACTTATTGTTTTCTATCAAAACTTCACCCTTCCAACCCTTCCAAGCTTGGCAACTTGGTTGGTTATCTCGGGTAATAAGTACCTCGAATACTTTTCATTGTTACCTCGGCTAACTTCGACTTGTAATTTTTTCTGAAATTCAACAAGTCCCAAACTCTTAAGTTTATTCATCATTCCAGCTCCATGCCCCTTAATGTGAACTTAAGTTCTACTTAAGTTTACAATATGTGTTTATAGTATTTCGCTAAAGTCAGATTCAAAGAAAGACTAGCCGAGGTGTTCAACCTTGGTTTCTTTGTTAATCCAACTAAAGTACACTTAGTTCTATTTTGGGTTTAACTTTGCCGACATGGCAAGTCAAGTTTAATTCAACTTAGTTCAACTCTACTATATGTAAGTATAATTTAACTTTGCCATATAATAAGTCTAAGTTATTCGTTATGTTTAATTCAGAAACATCGCTAACTTAGTTCAACTCTATTATATGAAAGTATCATTCAACTCTGCCATATAATAAGTCTAAGTTATTTGTCATGTTTCATTCGGAAACATCGCACAAATTTCTAATTCAAAAAAAAAAAAAATCAAACTAACATTTTATTATTACTTCAGCTAATAAGATTATGATATAAACTTTGCAAAAACGAAAAACTAATGATAAAAAAATTTCAAGGTACAAGTGTTCCAGGGGTCTTGGGAACTCTTTGCCCTTAGTATCTTCAAGCTGATATACCCCATTGCCGGCAACCGAGGTGATCTCATAAGGCCCCTCCCAGTTTGGGCCAAGTTTTCTCTCCCTGGGATCCTTCTTGTTGTCAATGACCTTTCTTAGGACGAGGTCCCCAACCTTAAACTCTATTGGATTGACCTTCTTGTTGTAAGCTCTAGCAAATTGTTGCTAGTATGCCTCCAGTCAAATTGCTGCTATTTCTCTTTTCTCCTCCAGTAGGTCCAAATCTCGGGCCAGGTATGTCTCATTAGTCCCATTCTTTACTCCTTGGGTTTTGATCCCATGGATGTTGACTTCTAGTGGGATAACTCCTTCAATGCCATAAGCCATGGCAAATGAAGATTTCCCAACTGATCTTGCGTAGTCCAATATCCCAGAGTACATTGGGCAACTCTTCCACCCATTTTCCTTTTGCTGCTTCCAGCATTTTTTTGATCCCATCCAAGATAGTCTTATTAGATTCTTCTGCCTGACCATTGCTGTAAGGGAAACTTGGAGTAGAATAGTAGTTCTTGATTTTGTATTTTGTACATAAGCTTTTGATTAGCTTACTGTCAAACTGTATACCATTGTCTGCTATTATTGCCCTTGGGATCCCAAACCTGGTGATGATATTCTTCCATATGAAGTTCTTTACATCAATATCTCGAATCTTCGCAAAGGATTCAACTTCTATCCACTTTGTGAAGTAATCAGTTGCTACCAGTAGAAATTCCTTTGCCCAGTCGCTTAGGGCAGTTGTCCAACAAGATCCATGCCCTAATGAGCAAATGACTAAGGGCTAGATACTGGGTTTAAATCAGCTGCTGGTTGATGTATCAAAGGTGCAAACCTTTGACACTTATCGCACTTTCTGACGTAGGCTTTAGCATCCTTCTGCATTTAGGGCCACCAATACTCCTGAGTAATGGCCCTATGAGCAAGTGATATGCCCCCAACATGGCTTCCACATATCCCTTCGTGTATTTCATACAAGAAATCTTCAACCTGGGAGGGATGCACACATTTTAAAAGAGGACCAGTGAAGGATCTCCTGTAAAAGTGGCCATCTACTGTTAGGCTGAACCTGATCGACTTCAATCTGGTCTTATGTGCCTCTTTTCGATCGTCTGGCAACTTGACATCCCTAAGGAACATCATTATTGCATCAATCTAACTTGGACCCATGTCTACACACATTGCCTCATACTCTATAATTAGTGGTTCCATACTTGGGCCTGACAAATAATCAACCATTATTGTCCTTGCCTCCCTCGATTTTATTGCACTAGCTAGGTTAGCCAAGGCATCGGTATGACTGTTATCATCTCGGCTAACTTGCTGTAACCGGCAATCTTGGAACAATACTAGTAGTCTAACAACTTCTTTGACATAGGCCATCATTCTTTCATCTCGGGCTACGTACTCGCCTGTTGCTTGATTCACAATAAGTTGGGAGTCATAGAAGACTACCATCTCATTGGTTTCCATTGCTGCTGCTAACTTTAACCCTACAATCAGTGCCTCATACTCTGTTTCATTGTTTGAGGCCTTGAACCCCAAATGAATAGATTGTTCTAACATTTACCTATCTGGTGACACTAACATTATTCCTGCCCCTGCTCCTTGCCAGTTTGAACTTCCATCAATAAACAAGCAGAAGGAGTCGCCGATGTAGATGTCGTAGGGCTTTGGTTTTTCTTCTTTCTTCTGTTTTGCTTGAATGGGGTTTTTTGGCCCTAGCTGGATTTCTTCCTGCTCTCTTGGGCACCCCAAGCCGCGGCTCGTCGGAGTCTAATGTGAGATGGCACCAGGTATGAACTTGACCACAAAGTTAGCCAAAATTTGGCCCTTCATTATTGTTATGGGCCTAAATTCCAGGTCATATTGGCCTAACATTACTAGCCATCTAGCTACCCTTCCTGTCAGATCTTTTTGTTGCAATAGGGACTTCAAAGGATGCTCAGTTAGTATCACGATCTTGTGAGCTTAGAAGTAGTGATTCAGTTTCTTCGAAGCCATTATTAGGGCTAGTGTCAATTTTTCCAAGGGTTAAGTACCTGGTCTCTGCGCTTGCTAGGGTTTTACTCACATAGCATACTGCCATTTGTTCTCCTTTCTCTTCTCTGATTACCACTACACTCGATGCATGCTCTAAAACTGCTAAGTATAATAACAGTTCTTCTCCAGGCACTGGATTTGATAGAACTGGAGCCGTTGTCAGGTATTTTTTCAAGTCGGCTAAGGCGACTTCGCACTCCTCCGTCCACAAAAATCTGTGGCCTTCTTTAATAAACTGAAAATGGTTTACACTAATTTGAACTTCTGTTTATAAACCTGTTTAGGGCTGCGGCCCTTCCAGTTAACATCTGCACCTATTTTGCTGACGTCGGGCTCTTCAAGTCAAGGATGGCCTTGATCTGATCCGGGCTTGCCTCAATGCCTCTTCTAGTAACCAAGTATCCCAGGAACTTACCAGACCTAACTCCAAATGCACATTTTGAAGCATTGAGTCAGAGTCGATATGTTCTTAAAACATCAAACACCGCCCTCAAGTCGGCTAGGTGATTCTCAGGTTCTTTAGTCTTCACGACCATGTCATCGATGTACACTTCTACTATTTTGCCAATCAGATGTTTGAACATCTTGGTTACCAACCTCTGGTAAGTTGCTCCTGCATTTTTTAACCCGATAGGCATTACTCTATAGAAGTACAACCCTTTTGGGGTGATAAATGCGGTTTTCTCCTCATCAGGGAGATACATTGCTATTTGGTGGTATCCCCTATAAGCATCCAAGAAGCTCATCATTTCATGCCCTGAAGTGACATCTACTAACTGATCAATCTTGGGCAGTGAGAAGCTGTCTTTGGGACAAGCTTTATTCATGCTGGTGAAGTCCACGCAGACCCTCCACTTCCTATTCTTCTTTTTCACAACAATTGTGTTGGACAACCAGGTTGGGTAGTTTACCTCTCGAATAGCCCTGGCTTCCAACAATTTGTCCACTTCCTTCTTTACTGCCACCACATGTGCCAACGTCGGCCTCCTTGCTCGCTGAATGACAGGTTTAGCTAACCTGTCTACATTGAGTCTTGGCAAGTGACCTCAGGGTCAATGCTAGGCATTTCGTATGGCGTCTAGGCAAACACCTCCATGTTTGTTCACAAAAACACCTCTAACTCCCTTTCCTTCTTCTTGGCCAAGCCTGAGCCGAGAAGGAAGAAACACTCTTCATTCCCTTGTTGGACCAGAATTTTCTTCAAGGCTTCCTCGCTCTTCTTGGTTGGTTCTTTGCTGACATCATCTAGGACTTTCATGTCTTCGTCCTCAATTTCTACTGTTTTTGCCTCTCGCATGTTACAAGTGGATTTTATTGCTGCCACGGAGCAATTTTTTGCCTGCACTTGATCTCCTTTAACCTTCTCAATTCCATTCTCCATTGGGAATTACAACAGTTGGTGCAACATTGAGGAAACAACTCTAATTACGTGCAACCATGGCTTTCCCAAGATAACATTGTAAGAGGAGGGGGTATCAATTACTGTAAACTCTGTACTTACCTTCCTGGTACCTGCCTGCACCTCCAAATTTATTGCTCCCAGAGGCCATATCGGCGTTCCATTAAACCCGACCCTTGGGCTGTCAGACTGCTCCAAATCACCTCGGTGAAGGCCAAACTCCTTGTAACATCTGATATATATGATGTCACAAGAGCTGCCTTGGTCAATCAGAATACACCTTACTTGGCATTCTCCAATCTTGAGGGTCACTACCAGAGCATCGTTGTACGGATGTTGCACATGTCTAGGTTTGCTTCAGTGAAGGACACCATTGGTCCCTGACACTCGTTTGTCCTAGGCCTCTTTTGCTAGACCTGATACACATGCTGTAAGTGCTTCACCCTCTGAGTCTCCCCACGTATCTCATTCTTATTGACCCTCGAGTGAATCACATTGATCACCCGAGGTCCATCTACTTACTGTTGTGGTGGTGGTAGAGGTGCTGCTGCTGGTGTCTAGGGCAGTCTTGCCTACTCTTCCCTTGTTCTGGCCTCATCTACCAGGTCCCTCAAGTGACCCTATCTGACCAGATCTTCTAAATGTGTCTTCAGGGCTCTACACCCCTGAGTCAAGTGCCCATTCTCATTGTGCTAAGCACAATGCTTTCCAAAACTTCTCCCCATGAATTTGCTAGGAATCTTCTCCAGTGCTCTATAATATGACTGGTTCCTAATCCTTTTTAGAACCTTATAAATCGGGATCCGGAACACCATGGTAAATGTATGTGTAGCTCTCAACCCTGTTTCCTGTCTATTAAAACTTGTATTACCTCGGCCTCGCTTCGACCAGCTGTTTCTTCTCTCCTGCTTCGGTGCCTTTGTTCCTGGCGTATCCTTTTCTACTCGGTCATATTTCTCGATCCTTGCCATGAGCTCCTCCATACTCTTTGGTAGAGTCTTTGCCAACGACTTTCTAAGTGTGCAATCATCCTCCAGGCTGTTATTAAAAGACACGACTGCCAACTCCTGGTTGCATCCCGATATTCGGTTAAACACCTCATAATACCTTTTGGCATAAACCCTGAGGCTTTTACCCTCGCTAATTTTAAGAACAATCAGGGAGTCTACCCTCAGTGGTTGTAACTTGTTTGTAACAAACCTGGCCACAAACATCTCGGCCAGGCCCTCCCAACTCTTTACAGTTCCTTTCGATAACTTCTGAAACCAATCCTAAGCAATTTCCCCAAAGAATAAGAGGAACGCCTTGCATAGCAATAGTTTGTTCCTGGTATACGGTGTCATTGAATTCAGGTACAAGCCAACATGAAAGTTTGGATCAGACTTACCATCATATATCTAGAACCTCGGCATATGAAACCTTTTGGGGCCTCAAACCTATCTAACTCGACTGAGAACAACGTTCTTGGTTTGATAGGTGATGTGACCTCGGCATTCTGCCACTTCCTCTAGAGGTAGTCTCTCAAATCCTCCTTAGTCCGACCAGGAGCTCGGCTATCAACGGATTTTAATCTCTTTGGCACGCCACTCCCAGTGTCGTTATGTGTTTTCTTGGACTTCTCTTCATTCATTATATCAAAGCAAAGTTCCTTCCTCTGAACGTATCGATGTTCTTTGATATAAGTTCTTTTGGTACGAGGCGTTTTCTGAGACTCTTCTCTTATTGACTCTCCTCGCCCGACTTTCCGTGAGGGTCAATGTGAATGCTCCTTCACCCTGTTATGTTGAGGGACTGCTAGGACTGCTTTTTGCTCTCCTTTCTAGGCGTCGTTATTGGCCGCTGGAATTGGCATGCCATTGTTGCATGGCATTGTTCTACATCATGAAGTTGACAACTGATTGTAAGTCTACCAACTTGTTTTCCATTTCCTTCATCTCGTCATCATTCCTCAAGCATCTATCTTTCCATACCTGGAGGTTACTTTCATTATAACGATCCCGGTATTCCCTTGCTGTATTTGTTGTATTCCGGACTTTGGTTCCGTGGAGTCGGTAGTTGTATCTATCTTATTGTCGTCCTTTGATTCCACTTCTTTGAATTTTAGGATGTGTTGAGTATGTTTTGAGCAGGTGGGTTGAGCCTTGGTCTAAAATCTTGTTGTCGGGTTTTTGGTCTTTCCGCTCGAGCAGGTCTTGTAACGCTCGAGCGGGGATTGCACACTCCTAGTATTTTTGTGCCCTGCAAAACTTCTGTAGGTGTGATTTATACGCTCGAGTGGGTTTCCTACGCTCGAGCAGGTCACGCTCGAGCGTTCTTGTTGGCGCTCGAGCGGACAGTGCATCTTGGGTGTAAGTTCTGGGAGGGGGAAAATTGCGCTCGAGCGGACTGGTTTTTCATGCTCGAGCGGATGTGCTTCGCCTTTGTGTCTTGGCGCTCGAGCATACCCAGTTTTTTGTTCCTGATGCTCGAGCGTTGTATTTTCCGCTCGAGCGGATATATCGTATATCAGAAGCCAGTTAGGTATTTTAAAATCACTTTTTCCATTCACACTCTCTCTCTTACTTTCTAAAAAGATATTTTGAGAGCCTCTCTCTAGAAACTCCCTTCTCTCTAGGGTTTGATCTAGTTAGAGTGCTTCCTTTTCCTTCGGCCTTTGTGAAAGTTGTGTTGATCGTTGAGGGCTTTATTTTAATCTGAAAAAGTTGGGATTTGGAGCACGTTGGATTTTGGTCTTCATCTCCGTTTGAGCTCAAACTTCGAGGTAGGGATACCTTACTCCTCTTTATGAGCTTTGTCTTTGAATTTTGGCATTTTGATATGTTGGGGTTGGTTTAGTAATTTTGTGAAAGTTTGGGACTTTTGTGTAATTTTACAAAAGTTAGGGTTTTGTTTATATAAACCTATATGCATGTTTGACATAGAAGAAAATGAGATGAATGTTGGATTGTTGATAGAAATGAAACCTTAGGGTTGTCTTGTTGATTATGGGAAGTGCCCTAATAGCATTGTTAAATTAATTTGTGAAATTAATTTGATAAATGAGAAATGGAATTGAAAATGTTAGAATTGGGAATGTATGGGATTAAAGGGTGTAGTTGGATTATTTATCACTCACCAAATTGAAATGTTGATATTTTATCCATTTGGCACATTCATTTTCTGTTTAGAAATAACTGTTTTGGGCTATCGGTGGAGGATAGTCTTGATTGTTGTAGACAATGCATGATGATTAAGCAAACTAAAACTAATCAGTTGAACGTGCTATTGAATATAGCGATAGGAATAATACATTAACTTTATATATTGACTGATTGTATATGATAATTGTTTATATACATTGTTTGTGTGGGAGGAGAAATGGGCTGTACTCCACGGTTTATTGGAAGAAAAGGGCTGGACCTCTAAACCGGATTTTGTGTGACAGTGATACAGCACTACAATGTGTATCAAGCTGCGAAATAGAAGTGTTTTGTTTCATTAATACAGCACTACAATGTGTATTATTGGAAACGTATGGAAGTGCTTTGTTTCATTAATACAGCACTACTATGTGTGTTATTTGAGATATGTGGAAGTGATTCTATATGTTATTGATACAGCACTACAATGTGTATCCATCATGATTTTAGAAAGTATTTTAAAGATGAACTTAAATCTCATTAAGTTATTTGGCCAGGTTCTGAGCCGTGTTTTCAAACTCACAATTGAAAAAGGAATGGGTAATGAAATGTAACATGGACTTAGTGTCATCAAACCGAAATGTGATATAAGTGGATGTATGTGTGTTGACCATCTATCAACTGCTAATCTCTTAGTTATTGTTCATAATTGGTTTAGTGTATTTCTACTGGGCTGTGGCTCACCCCATATGGGATATCATTTTCAGGTACAGGTAGCATGCCACCTCCAAGACCATAGCTTGGGAGGCTAGAGGCAGACAGACTTTTGTTGTTTTGTTATCTTTTGATGTAATACCTGTAAATTCAAGCCAAGGGCTTAATGTGTATATGAGTTAGCACTCTTTTTTTTGTAAACCAAGTGTTAATTTGGAAAGCTGTAAGCCCGTAGGGTATTTGCTTTTGTTGTTAACATGTATTACTTTTTGTAACAAACTACTCTGATGAATGAAAAGGGTTTATTTCTTATATCAATGCATGTCAATATATATGGGTTAATGTTATTATTTTGAGGGCGTGACAACTTGGTATCAGAGCATACCGGGTTCGAATACTTTGGGTACGTGGGAAGTGATTAGTATCACAATGGGTTTGTCTCGCTTGTTAGAGACTTAAGTGCAATGTAATGTGTTTGTGTGATAACATGTTTATGTGACTATTTGGGTATGGGATTTAGTTTCTAGGATATTGATTGGATCCATGGGTTTCTGTGAGTCTTGTTGGAAAAGCACTTGATCACTGCTGTTTCTAACCGGAATTCTAGCAACGCCTCGAGACTATCATTATCCAGAAATGAAATTCGTAAGTGCTTATGTGCTTACATGGAGTGAATTACAGTTGTCCATGCATTAGGACGCGAGTGTTATAGCTTCGGCACATTTGTGAATGTGCTAACGTTCTCTGTTACCTTTATTAGGATGTCAGGACGAGGACGAGGTGATAGGCGAGGTAGGCCTAGGAGGCAGGAGATGCCTTTACCAGATGATATTCCGGCGTAGCAGGAGGGGGTTGGCCATGCCAATGTGACCGAGCCAGCAGGTCAGGAGGCTATGGGCGCTTTAGCCCGAGGAATAGCCGATGCTTTAAGGGATTTTATGGGTATTCTTCGAGCTAAGAATCTAGTTCAGGCTCCAGTGCAGGCCCAGGTTGCTGAGGCAGGGCCTTCCTTCTTGAAGAGGGAGTTCTTCCGGTCTAATCCAGATGAGTTTGTTAGGGATCCAAATGAGCCACTTAAGGCGGATGAGTGGTTAAAGCAGATGAGTAAGACGTTCGAGATGCTTGGCATCGAGGATGGAGCGTTGAAAGTGACCTTGGCATCTTTCCAGTTAAAAGGGGATGCGGGTCAGTGGTGGAAATTCGTGAAGGGTCGTTTGGATGGCACCTGGGAGGCTTTTATGCGTGTTTTCCAAGAGAAGTTCTTATCTTCAGCAGTTAGAGAGAAGCTGAGAGATTAGTTTTGCCAGCTTTTGCAGTTGAGTTCTTCAGTGGCCGAGTATGAGGCTACTTTTACTAGCTTGTCCAGGTTTGCACCTAAACTTGTGGTGTCCGAGGAACGCCGCTGTATTGAGTTCAAGAAGAGGTTGAGGCGTGGCCTCAAGATGAGAGTTGGTGGTTCCATGATCCGAGACTATGGGCGCTTGGTTGATGCTGTTGCCCATATGGAGATCATGATGCAGGAGGAGGAGGGATAGAGGGGCTCAAAGAGGAGCCAGGATAGTCAGGGTGATGGCAGAAGGCAGAGGGGTTGTAATAACCCTTACCATTGTTTACCGATAAACTGTTGATTATTGCCAAACCGAGACTGATTATGATTGATAACTGAAGTAATCGAACTACTGAATTGACTGACTGAAATCTGAAACTAAATTGATTTCCTGTATCTGTTTGAATTGCATTGAATTGCATTTTATCTGTTTGACTATTTGACTATCTGTCCATGCTTTACGTTTAAACTGTAAATTGAAAGCCTTATCGGTGGCCGAACCAGAAATTGATTGGTGTTTTAGGACCATCATAACTTATGTGATTTTATGGTGTATTTAATTAAAATGTGATTTGGTACGATTAAATCGGATTAAAATAAGCTAGATTACATGAGTTTGACTTATTTACCAATTTGCCACACTAGTGGCCCACTATCTCAACACATATTGAGCCTTGTACACACTTTGACAAAATATTTCTTCAGTCCATTTCTTGCTCTTGCCGACTAGAGAGACAGAGAGAAATAGGAGAGTTGATTTCATCTTGCTTTGGCTTAAGAACTTGGTAGAATTGAAGTGTAGATTGTCAATTGAGCCTCTAGACTTGTATTTGAGGACCTAGGTAAGGAATCGAACCTCTCATTGTTGTGTTTAAGATTGTTCTTGCATGTTTCATGTCAAATTTAGTGGGTTGAGCCATGAAATAGCTTCATATATTGATTTGAGTTAGAGTTCATGCATGCATGTTGGTATTGTTGAGTTTTAAGTTGATCTCATGGATAATTGTTGCATGCATGTTCAAGTTCTAGCTAAGGTCCATGAAACCATCATGTTTTTGAAAGAATTGGCTCATTCGAGCTAGCATTGAAGCTTGAAAATTGTTTAAAGTTCATGCATGTCATGTTTATAGTATGTTCATGAAAATTGGTTTGGAATTGAGTTTGAATTAAACACCCTTGGGTTTTGATTTTTCAAATTGAGTTTTAAATCATGTTGTTCTATGTATTTACAAGTGTTTTTCCAGGAAATGGGCCCAAAAGGATCGAACTTGGTGTTTGAAAACTTGATTTTTGGCTTGGAGGTGCAATCTGGGTTTTCCAGATTTTGCACTCTCGCTCGAGCGGGGAAAGTGGCGCTCGAGCGGGAAATTCGTGCTCCCAGTACTTTGCACTGTTTTGAGGTCCGCTCGAGCAGAATAAGTGATGCTCGAGTGGGACCTTGTGTCTTATGCTCGAGCGGGTGTCGAGCGCCCTATCGAGCGTGATTTTCACACATCCAGTACTTTTACAGTACGCTCAAGCAGGGAAGTCGATGCTCGAGCGGGTACCTTTGTTGCATGTCCGCTCAAGCGGGGAAACCTACGCTCGAGCGGGACTCTGTTTTTCTGAAAACTCTGAAAATGCTTTTAAAGTGCATCTTTGCATCCTCATTTCATCCTAGGCATTCTTAGGCCTAGTTTAAGGCATCTTAATGAGGATATAGATGTAGAACACACCAAGGCAAATTAGGGATTAAGTTATTATGTTCCTAACTGTGTAACTTAGTGTGTGTTCAATCTGTTAACTGTTTAGGGTTGGCTTTTGGGAGACGCGCTCTAGTTGCCTATAGTCCAGAACTTTGTGAGTAACAATTGTGTAAAGATATGTTCAAACTGATTATCTTACGAATCTTGGAATCAATTCTTGAACCGATATTGTTCTTGAATGAATGTATGTCCTATATTCTCAACTGTCTTTGTGGCATCCTTAGCACTTCTTGCTTATTATTCTTTATTCTGAGAGATCTCTGTCGGTTCCTCGTGGAACCACTATCATCTTGATTGATGGCCATCATTCTTGTTAGGTCTTTAAGACCTCGCTTCTTGTCTTTGTTATGCTAATGGATGTACCACATATATACGATTGGTGAAGATTGAAATACTGATTTAATGAACTATTTTCATTACTGTAAGGACATTCATTCTAAACCTCTTTACGCATTATGTTATTCACTGGGCTTTAGCTCACTGCTCATATATATATGTAGGTGTACAGGCACCGGATCAAAGCTAAAGGCGTTGGGGTAAACTCCAGTTTTGTCAAGCTAACCAATGTGCCTCCCTGCAAGGTTCCGAGCCTGCCAGGCTAAGGCTTAGGGGTGTTTAGTGTTCCCCCTCCTGTACTGTTTTGTTTACTGTATAGACTGAATGTTTTGCACTGTACTATTTATCAGGGATTAAGTCCCTGTTCTGACTGGTTGTATATTATATATATACTATTTCGTACTGTTCTGTATAAATGTATGAAAAATCTTTTTGGCATACAGACGGTCACAGCTCATTGGACATTGTTTATTTATTGTATTGGCTTTTGCCAAGCCCCTGTACTCTGTATTATTGTATTACTGTTAAGTAGGCCTTCGGTAATCCAGGATTACTGGCTGGTTACGGTGCTAAACCCGTAGGGGCGGGTTTGGGTCGTGACAGGGGTGCTAACCCTCAACAGTCTCAGGGTGGTGTTGCTAGATCAACCTTTCCAGTGCCGAGTGCAGGCTTGAGGAGAGGCAATCAGGGGGACTTCACATGTTACAAGTGTGGTCAGCTGGGCCACAAGGCTTCGGTTTGCCTATAGAGGGGAGGAGGTCAGAGAGTTGCTTCGTCTTGATTAGGCTGAGCGAGTCGAGGTAGGGTCACCACTATCTTGCTATCGATGTGGTCGGCGAGCACTGAAGAGGTTTTGCCCAGATTGAGTGGCACATCCTGGTGCATCTGGGTAAGCGAGTCTTGACCACTCGGTCAGTCTGAGCCTCGAGGCCAATCGAGGCTTCATCGTCTCACAGACAAATCTGTGATCGTATGCTTGAGGGTGGCAGTGGATCGAGGGGCCCTCTTGGGCGCGTGTATGTTGTTACAGCGAGGACTTGGTGCGGTTCCATCGGTTGTAAGAGGTACCTTCTGTTACTTCGGTTGCTAGTGTATTGATTGATACGGGTGCGTCTCATTCTTTTGTATCTGCTGCATTTGCATCTGTTTTGGAATTGGAGTTGGCACAATTAGCATCTCCTATATGTGTTGTATCACCTCTTGGGGGTGAATTGATTTTGAAGCATAGATGTAGAGGTTGTGATATAGAGGTCGCCGATCATCGGCTTCCGTTGCCTTTTGTAGTTATGCCCATGAAGGGCTTTGACATTATTTTGGGTATGGACTGGCTATCGTCATACCGGGCTGTTATTGATTGTTACCGCCAGAGGGTCACCGTTTGTACCTTGAGCGGGGAGTGCTTCCATTTCTTGGGGAATCGGGTTGGTAGTGTGTTGCCACCGGTGTATGATCCGCGAGGGCGGAGTGAGCTTAGTGGTCTACTTGCTAGCTTTTTGAGTGGTGAGTGTGATGAGACCCAGATTGTGTTACCGAGAGTGGTTTGTGAGTATTCAGATGTTTTTCCCTAGGATCTCGTTGGTTTGCCACCTTACCGTGAGATAGAGTTCTCCATTGATTTAGTGCCCGGCACTACGCCAATTTCTATGGCACCTTACCGTTTTGCCCCAGCCGAGTTGAGTGAGTTGAAAATTCAGCTTTAGGAGTTGCTGGATAAGGGCTTTGTTTGCCCTAGTGTTTCGCCGTGGAGAGCATCGGTCCTCTTTACTAAAAAGAAAGATGGTGCCTTGAGACTTTGTATTGACTACTGGAAGTTGAATCGGGCTACGGTTAAGAATAAGTACCCTATGCCCCGTATAGATGATCTGTTTGACCAGTTGAAGGGTTCCTGTTGTTTCTCTAAGATAGACTTAAGATTGGGTTACCACTAGTTGAGGGTCAGGGAGGAAGATATTTCGAAGACGGCATTCTGTACGCGGTATGGCCATTATGAGTTTCTGGTGATGCCATTTGGGCTCACCAATGCACCGGTAGTTTTTATGGACTTGATAAACTGGATCTTCCGGGAATTCTTAGATCGTTTTGTAATCGTTTTCGTGGACGACATTCTTATCTATTCACCTTCGGAGGAGGAGCATGAGGAATACTTGAGAGTGGTGCTTGAGTTGCTTAGAGCCCATAGGCTGTATGCCAAGTTTGGAAAGTGTGAGTTCTGGCTGGGAGAAGTCAAGTTCTTAGGCCACGTAGTATCCGGGGAAGGGGTATCTGTTGATACATCCAAGATTAAGGCAGTGCAAGACTGGGCACAGCCTAAGAGTGTGTTTGAGATCCGCAATTTTTTGGGATTAGCTGGGTATTACTGCCAGTTTATGAAGGATTTCTCCAGGCTAGCTTCACCGTTGACTAGACTGACTCGGAAGGGAGTCAAATTCGTATGGAGTGAGACTTGTGAAAAGTTGTTTCAAGAGCTGAAAGTTAGATTGACCACCGCTCTCGTCTTGATTATTCCGGAGAGAGGGTTAGGCTACGCGGTTTATTGTGATGCCTCACGAGAGGGTTTGGGTTGTGTGTTAATGCAAGAGGAGAAAGTGGTTGCTTATGGCTCACGTCAGTTGAAAATTCACGAGAAGAATTACCCTACACATGACCTAGAGTTAGCAGCAGTGATCTTTGCCTTGAAAATCTGGAAGCATTACCTATATGGTGAGAAGTTCGAGGTGTTCTCGGACCACAAGAGTTTAAAGTATCTGTTTACACAGAAAGACTTGAACTTGAGGTAGAGGAGGTGGATGGAGTTTATTGAGGATTACGACTTCGAGTTGCACTACCATCCGGGGAAGGCCAATGTTGTGGCCGATGCCCTTAGCAGGAAATCCATAGGTGATGTAGCTTGTATAGCCATCCGGGAATGGGAGATGTTGGGGGTGCTTGGCGAGTTTGATTTGCTTCTGGGCGAATCCGTTGAAGCTGCGGCCTTGTTTTCTGTTGTTGCACAGCCTACACTTGTGACTAGAGTGTTAGAGGCACAGAGATGTGACCTTGAGGTAGAATCCCTCCGAGAGAAGATCTCCAGTGGGAAGGTTGAGAAGGGTTTGTCTGAGTATCCCGACCAGAGTGTGAGATACCAAGACCGATTGTTCGTGCCGGAGTCCTGTCGAGAGAAGGTACTCCGAGAGTTTCACCATTCACGCCTTGCGGTGCATCCGGGAGGCACCAAGATGTATCGTGATTTGGGGTGCCAGTTTTGGTGGAGGGGCATGAAGAGAGATGTGGCGATTTTCGTATCGAAGTGCCTTACTTGTCAGCAAGTGAAGGCCGAGCATCAGAGGCCAGCGGGTTTGTTACAACCCTTGCCTATTGCTGAGTGGAAGTGGGAGCATGTCACTATGGACTTCGTTGTAGGTCTTCCGAGGACTCAGTGGGGTAGTGATGCTATTTGGGTGGTTGTAGACCGGTTGACTAAGTCGGCGCACTTCATCCCTATGCGCGTGAGAGATTCAGTAGATCACCTTGCCGATTTGTATATTCGGGACATAGTGAGATTGCACGGGATCTCAGTGACGATCGTCTCAGATAGAGATCCTCGTTTTACTACCAGGTTGTGGCAGAGTTTGCAGAGTGCCTTGGGTACTAAGTTGACCTTTAGTACGGCTTGTCATCCTCAGACTGACGGGCAGTCCGAGCGCACTATTCAGATCCTTGAGGATATGCTTCGAGGTTGTGTCCTTGACTTTAGTGGGACATGGGAGAGGCACTTGCCATTGGTAGAGTTTTCCTACAACAACAACTTTCAGTCTAGTATCGGTATGGCACTGTTTGAGGCCTTGCATGGCCGACCGTGTAGGTCTCTAGTTTGTTGGGCCGAAGTGGGTGATGCATCGTTGTTGGGTCCGGAATTGGTTAGGGAGACGACGGAGAAAGTTGAGCTTATCCGTAGGAGGCTTGTTTCAACCCAGAGTCGCCAAAAGAGTTATGCCGACCGTAGGAGGAGGCCTTTGGCATTTGAGGTAGGTGATCATGTTTTCTTGAAAATATCACCTAAGCGAGGTTTGATGAGGTTTGGAAAGAGTGGGAAGTTATCCCCTCGGTTTATTGGTCCCTTTGAAATCCTTGAGAGGGTTGGGGAAGTTGCTTATCGTTTAGCTTTGCCACCGCAGTTGTCCGGGGTGCATGACGTGTTTCATGTGAGTATGCTTCGGAAGTATGAGCCGGATCCGTCCCATGTGCAAGATTGGACCAACTTAGAGGTAGATGAGGATGCCTCGTATGAGGAAAGACCGGTTTGGGTCTTGGATAAGCGGGATCAAGTCCTGCGTGGCAAGACCATTCCCTTGGTGAAGGTTTTGTGGAAACATCACGGAGTGGAGGAAGCCACTTGGGAACGTGAGTTGGAGGTCCGCGAGAAATATCCGGACTTGTTTATTGATGTGTAGTCATGCATTGGTAATTTTGTAATATTGTTGGACTTTAAGAGCATTATATATGTCTTAAGTTGTAAAACATTGTGAATGATTTGGTTTATGGAAGTTTGTTATAACATTGTATATGTTGAATGTATTGTAGGAATGGAAGTATATCATGAATGTTGAATACGATATAAAATTGTGAAACATGTGTGTGGAAATTGTTGAATTTCAAGGAAAGCAGGTTGTTAATACATATTAAGATATGTGGTAAATTGCCTCTTGAATAGAGATGGATTGACCGGTAATGGGTCGGATTGTTTAAATGGTACGTGTAGACAGCGCCCGTGAGGGGACCTCGACTGCTACTACAGTTCGGACTCCCCTGTTTTGTTTGTTGTAGTTCTTAATCTGAACCAAAGAGTCCAACTCTGGCAAATCATTTGAGAAAACAGATTTTTTTGAAAAGTAGTGCCAAACATGAACTGCTTTGCCAGATACAGAGTCGCCACCTAAATATTTTTTAAATGGAAAATTTAGGAAACCCTGACTCGGTGCCGAAGGCCACGTGTCCGTCATCACCAAAGTTGTCTTGGCTCGGGAGCTTGGGTACGATCGGGGAAGGTCAGCTATGAGCACCCCCTTTCGCCCGGTCCGAAGACCGGCCTCTACTAATCGTGATATCCGATTTTGAAAACGTTATGTGTTCTTATTCCGGTTATTAGCGTAGAATTACTATGTTATGCGCACAGCAAACAAGTATAGACTAGATTGCCTAATTTGGAAATAAACATTGCATATCCGTTCGTTTTGAAAGTGCTTTGGAATTTGCTACTCGCAAGTAGGCTAAAACACGGATTTCAACGAGTTTTCCAACTCAAGCAATCCAACCTCCACCCACAGGCATTCAAACAGTTCATTTCATATAAGCATTTAGCCACATGGTAAGCCTACTGCCATGTTAACATTCACACGCATGCGATATGCTAAAGCATAAATACTTACATCGTACTCCGTGCCAAAACAATAAACTAGTTAGCAAACATGCATGCCTTAGTTCATGTTAGAGTGACTAATGCATTGCATACAGAATGTGATTAGGATAGGCTCGGCTAACCCTAAAATGGCATGTGAAATGCAATCATTTGATGCACGTATTCGAGTTAGATTTAAAGATACAATGCGGTTTGTATGATGTACCGAGCCCGGTGCATGTCAACAAATGCATGGATGCACGCATGCATTGCATAAGGTATGCTAAAATAAACGTGCCCTAATCTACCATCGTAAGCATTTAAATAAAAGGGAAGAAAGAAGTGGGGGTTGGAAGACATGCACACCACTCACCCACACTTATTACAGATTTGCCCTCGCTCGGAGGGACCAAAAGAATAATACAAATTAATTAACTACGCAAGCTAATTAAATATTACAAATTAATTAAATTAACAAATTAATTAATCTAAAAAAAACAGTAAACCGCCTCGGGGCGAGGGCTCAATGCATACGCGCTTGGATTCCACTCGGAATTGCACTGCCATGCCTAGCCTGCCTCTGTTTTCCCTGCTTTGTTCCTCTGAAAACTGCCAAAGTCTCAAGGATGCCTCTCTGGACACTGGAGAATCCCACCGGCTGGAGGAAATGACCACCGGCACTAGGATGTGGCCTATCGGCACAAAACATATCCACCGGCCATTGATTGACTACCGGTCGGCACTAAATACTGTCGGCCGGCAATGAATTCCTGCAGAACTTGCAACTCACAGCAGTAGAGGGCAGAATCTTGCATGGCAGCTCAATTCAAGCAATGTATGCACCAAACACATTCCTTATCATGTTTGTGACTCAAAGGAGGATGTGCCTCGATTCTTGGGCCACCAATCACACATTTTCATGCATGATGGCCCAAAGAATCAAGTGTGCAATTTTCATGTCAAATGAAATGCAAACTAAACAATCAAAGAGCCCAACCCCCTTCACCAAATCAAGGGACAAGGCATGCATGCAAGATGCATTGCAACCTAATCATGTTAGCTAGGGATGCAACATGAGCATGTGAACAAACAATGCAAGCATACAAGCAAACATGAGGTAAGCATGCAACCCAAACAAATGATGGTCTTAAACATGTTCTAGGCAACTCTAATTAGGCCTAAAACAGTGGCCAAAACCAAGGAAATGAAAGCCAAAATGCACACACACATGCACGCGATCATGGTCCAAAACTTAAAGCATAATGGGGCGACTTTTAAACACATTTAAGAGGGCACAAATGTGAACAATTAGCATACAAGTTAAGCTCTGAAATCATGTTATAAAAGGTGCCAAACCAACTCACACAAGACAAGCAAAAGCATGCAATTGGCCCAAATACTTGAGGCAAGCTAAGAGGCATTGAACTACACTTGGCAAAACCTAACATGGCAAGACTTAAGCAACTAAAATCAGAGTTTTAGCACACAAAATCAAGCCCAAAGGACCACTTAGATGGCATCTAAATGGTTTGAATTCGAAGGCATGCATAATGGTCAAAACATAAGGCATACAACACATGCTCTCAAAGCAATAAAGAGGCAACTAAGGCAAACATATGAGCATGCCAAAGGGACTGAAATTACATGTTGGGTGGTTCCAAACCACCAAAATGATGCAAGCAACACATGCTACACATTCACATACTTGAGGTATACAAGCCTAACAAGCTATAAATGCAAAGAAGCTATACTAAGCATGCCAAAATCAATCCAAACAACTATGGACAGACCTAAAGCATGGCAAAATAAGCACAAAACATTCATAAGTCTAAGCCTAAATCATGCTCAAACAAAGGCTAACAACCTAAGGCATGTTGAAGGATCAAGGAGGCATTACATGGCATCTATACTAAACATGTATGGAGTACCAAAACCAACACACAACATGATTGTATTATGGCATAATAAGCATGAAATGTAGCCTAGACATGATCAACACACACTTGAACAAAGGCTTCCTTAAGAGACCAAAAATGGTCCCTTTCAAGGACAACAAGGAGAGGGGGTGGCCCTCCCCTTTTGGAGACTTCAAGGCACCATCTCCACCACTGAAATCCCTCAAGATTTCAGTGGTGAAGAGGCCCAAACACCAAAGTCTCGAAACTTGCACAAAATAGCACAAAATGAGGCCTTTCAAGGCCTAAGAGGGGTCAAACACACCCAAACCACAAAACACTCTTAACAAACAGTCAAGAGGGCCTAAAAATAGAACTTTTTTATGTTATACACTAAGCACAAAAATAGCTCTAAGATAGGTAGAAATAGGATGCAAAAATGGGGTAAAAAGAATTAGTTTCTTACCCTTGTTGACCTTCTTCACAAAGGGTGCTTTTGTTGCCTCCTTGAGCTTCAATCCAGTCAAAAATAGCAAGAACAAGCTCTTAGAACCTCAGTAGCTCAAGGAAGGTGAAGCACTAGGTGCTTGTGTGCAATAGTATGGACTAAAACACACACAAGGGTAATATAGAGATAGGATATGTATTGAACCCTAACCCTAAAACCAGAGCTTCTAGCAATGTTTTCCTCTCTAAAAATGTCTAACTCTTCCAACCTTTTTAGCAAGGGAGAGAGGGGCTCCTCTTATAGAGGAGCCAAACTTGTAATACTTACAAGTTAAGCAACAAGAGGGCCATCCCTCCATACACGTGTATGGGGGGGGGCGAAAAGCAAGACAGCTGCCTTAAAATATCTCAAAAAGCAGATGAACAGTAGTCGGCTAGCCAAAAATGTCATTTTGACAAAAATGACTGCCGACCGGCAACAAAAAGTGCCGGCCAGCAATATATATTGCCGGTGGCAACAAAAACCAGCCGGTGGCCTCTAGCTAGTGCCGATGGTGTGTGGGGATGCCTCACAAGGCATTCCCTGCCCCTCCAAGGTAAAACACAAGTGTTTGGTGCAAAACCAGACACAAAACAGTCAAGTTCGGAGATCCTGAGGCAAGGCGCGTAGCCGAGAACTCGGGGAACTCCAAACAAACACAAACATGGATAATCACCGAGTGTTCAAACGGTGACGCCCAAGTCTTGAGGACGGTCAAAAATGGGGTGTCTACAGTACGTTGTAATAATATTGGGAATGGAGAAAGCTTGTATTTAAATTTCGGGGACGAAATTCTTTAAGGGGGGAAGGTTATAACGATCCCGGTATTCCCTTGCTGTATTTGTTGTATTCCGGACTTTGGTTCTGTGGAGTCGGTAGTTGTATCTATCTTATTGTCGTCTTTTGATTCCACTTCTTTGAATTTTAGGATGTGTTGAGTATGTTTCGAGCAGGTGGGTTGAGCCTTGGTCTAAAATCTTGTTGTCTAGTTTTTGGTCTTTCCGCTCGAGCAAGTCTTGTAGCGCTCGAGCGAGGATTGTACACTCCCAATATTTTTGTGCCCTGCAAAACTTCTGCAGGTGTGATTTATACGCTCGAGCAGGTTTCCTACGCTCGAGCGGGTCGCGCTCGAGCGGTCTTGTTGGCGCTTGAGCGGACAGTGCATCTTGGGTGTAAGTTTTGAGAGGGGGAAAATTGCGATCGAGCGGACTGGTTTTTTATGCTCGAGCGGATGTGCTTTGCCTTTGTGTCTTGGCGCTCGAGCGGGCCTTTTTGCGCTCGAGCGTACCTAGTTTTTTGTTCCTGACGCTCGAGCGTTGTATTTTTCGCTCGAGTAGATATGTCATATATCAGAAGTCAATTAGGCATTTTAAAATCACTTTTTCCATTCACACACTCTCTCTTACTTTTTAAAAAGATATTTTGAGAGCCTCTCTCTCTAGAAACTCCCTTCTCTCTAGGGTTTGATCTAGTTAGAGTGCTTCCTTTTCCTTCGGCCTTTGTGAAAGTTGTGTTGATCGTCGAGGGCTTCATTTTAATCTGAAAAAGTTGGGATTTGGAGCACGTTGGATTTTAGTCTTCATCTCCTTTTGAGCTCAAACTTCGAGGTAGGGATACCCTACTCCACTTTATGAGCTTTGTCTTTGAATTTTGGCATTTTGATATGTTGGGGTTGGTTTGGTAATTTTGTGAAAGTTTGGGACTTTTGTGTAATTTTACAAAAGTTGGGGTTTTGTTTATATAAACCTATATGCATGTTTGACATAGAAGGAAATGAGATGAATGTTGGATTGTTGATAGAAACGAAACCTTAGGGTTGTCTTGTTAATTATGGGAAGTGCCCTAATAGCATTGTTAAATTAATTTGTGAAATTAATTTGAGAAATGAGAAATGGAATTGAAATGTTGGAATTGGGAATGTATGGGATTAAAGGGTGTAGTTGGATTATTTATCACTCACCAAATTGAAATGTCGATATTTTATCCATTTGGCACATTTATTTTCTGTTTAGAAATAACTGCTTTGCGCTATCGGTGGAGGATAGTCTTGATTGTTGTAGATAATGCATGATGATTAGGCAAACTAAAACTAATCAGTTGAACGTGCTATTGAATATAGCGATAGGAATAATATATTAACTTTATGTATTGACTGATTGTATATGATAACTGTTTATATACATTGTTTGTGTGGGAGGAGAAAGGGGCTGTACTCCACGGTTTATTGGAAGAAAGGAGCTGGACCTCTAAACCAGATTTTGTGTGACAGTGATAAAGCACTACAATGTGTATCAGGCTGCGAAATAGAAGTGTTTTGTTTCATTAATACAGCACTACAATGTGTATTATTGGAAACGTATGGAAGTGCTTTGTTTCATTAATATAGCACTACTATGTGTGTTATTTGAGATATGTGGAAGTGATTCTATATGTTATTGATACAGCACTACAATGTGTATCCATCATGATTTTAGAAAGTATTTTAAAGATGAACTTAAATCTCATTAAGTTATTTGGCCAGGTTCTAAGCCGTGTTTTCAAACTCACAGTTGAAAAAGGAATGGGTAATGAAATATAACATGGACTCAGTGTCATCAAACCGAAATGTGATATAAGTAGATGTATGTGTGCTGACCATCTATCAACTGCTAATCTCTTAGTTATTGTTCATAGTTGGTTTAGTATATTTCTACTGGGCTGTGGCTCACCCTATATGGGATTTCATTTTCAGGTATAGGTAGCATGCCACCTCCAAGACCATAGCTTGGGAGGCTAGAGGCAGACATACTTTTGTTGTTTTGTTATCTTTTGATGTAATACCTATAAATTCAAGCCAAGGGCTTAATGTGTATATGAGTTAGCACTTTCTTTTTTGTAAACCAAGTGTTAACTTGAAAAGCTGTAAGGCCATAGGGTATTTGCTTTTGTTGTTAACATGTATTACTTTTTGTAACAAACTACTCTGATGAATGAAAAGGGTTTATTTCTTATATCAATGCATGTCAATATAGATGGGTTAATGTTATTATTTTGAGGGTGTGACATTCATTGTAATACTCGTCTCGACCTACTTTCTTCGGTGTGTCTCCTTTTTGGCCGACATCCTTCTTCCCGGGATTCAGATCATGAGGTCCTTTATTACAGTTTTCCTCCTCCATATTAGGATCGGCTTGTTTACCACTCCTACTAGAGATGTCGTCCCCAATCTTCTCTTTTTGTCCGTCGTTGGCCATCTATTCTTACTAAGTTCCCACAAACGGTGCCAAATTGTGGATATTGATTTCCAACCACACAACCAAATAGGGAACTCAACTGGAGAGCACCAACAGAATAGATTAAGGCCAAACAACCTGTCACAGAAAGATAGGAATCCAGCGGTGGTTCGTCCACCCGGGGGGTACTCCGACGCTCAAGTCAGTAATCAAATATCTCTCAAAAGATATCAAATTGTACTTAAACTCACAAGAAAGAACTTATTACTTTTAGTATATCTCATACCTCAGATCCACGGGGATGCCCTGCTTTTATAGCCAACACTGACCTGATCCCTGTAGAGGCCTAACTTCATTGGACTGAAGCCCAATGCTCATCTTGGACTCTCAGCTAAATAGGGATAAACTCCCTAAGAGCTTTATCTTTATCCAGATTGAGATCCTCCAATATTCTAGGACTCCTGTTCCTTATCCGCTCACCTTGGATTCTGGTATCTCTGCAGATAACCTTGGCCTAGCCAAAATCATCTCGTCACATGACCCAGTCACGTGGCACCTCGGCTGACACTTTGGCATCACCTTGGCCATGTGCTGTCATTCACAAAATATGCATCCACTATCAATATCATTACTTTCAATTTAGATATACTATTTATTTATTTTTCATGATTGCAAAGCTCCATATATATTCATATAATTATGTTGAACACAATAGCCAGCGACTAACAATCTCCAAAGGCAACTGCCTTAGCCGCAATGTGTGCAAAATTAACAGTGCGCCTATCAACCTTACTAATACACACATTTCACAACCTTACAAATATTACATGTCCAGCAAAACATTTTGATAGTGTTAATCCTCTGCCATACCCGACTAAAACACGGGAAACCAAAACCGTACACCTTATGCTCCTTAACTGGCACCATTCCAAAACCTCTAGGCATGCTTTAGTTTCAACTTCTATGGCTGACCCTGTGATGAATGAGATAGACTTAGAAACCACTAGACAGCTATTAAGGTCAACTGATATACTCTTATCAATTGATATACCCTGTGGTGAATGAAACTATCTCAAAATGGTGTAATTTGAGATTTTTTATTTGTTTATTATTTGAGTGTACTTAAAAAGGTAATTTAGAAAAAAAAAATAGGATGTATTGAAAATAAATTACAAATGTAAATAATTTTAACTGAGTGCATTCAGAAATTAGGTGTACTTAATGATTTTTTTAGGTACAAATAGAATCCCCGATTAGTGGTCATGAAGAATATAACCCGATCCAATAACAAATTGGATTAATGAAATTCGTTGAATATTGCCACTTGGTTTGGGTGCTACTTTTCCCGCCTCAAATCAACCCTCTCCTTCCCGTCTTTATAGATGAATCCAATTGGTTTCGTTGGAAAGTAAACCAATAATAAGTTTATGGGCACTGAAACCAAATAAAGAATGGGACACGATTTTTGCATTTTTGTATTTAGAGTGTTCAATTTGATTTCTGCATTTCTAGAATGGCTGTTAAATTAATTTCAATCATTCATTATCCTATTTGGTATTTAAATTCTGTACATATAGATTTATTATTTTTTATAAAAATAAGAATCAAAATGAACCCTCTAAGTAGGGACGGCAATGGGAAAATGTTAGATTTTACTTCCCTCATGCGGTATCGGATCAAGAAAACGAGGTAGGGGTATCTTGCCATGAAACCCATCGAGGATCCAGAAATCAATACCATATCCAAATGTATATAGGGAAATGGGAAAGAACCACATCTATAAGGTCGGGCCAAGGGAGGTCACCATTAGGTCAAAGTCAAATTTCCATTCCTACCTCTAAGCGAAAAAGAAAAAAAAAGAAAAGAGTTAAGCCTTAAATTTTTTAAAATGAAATCACCCAAATGATTCAGTTTCGATTTAGTTCAATTACATTTAATTTGGGTTTTTGAGTCATTATACAAAACTGAATCATAATCAAAGGATTCTTAATTTATTGGGTGTCGTTCTTAAAAAAAAAAAAAAAATTTAGTAAATTATAAATATTTTTTAAAATTTATTTAAAATACAAATTATTTCTGTAATTTTAGAAATTGACAATGCCTTTTTATTAGATTTTATTTAATATAATTAATTTTTATCTATACACTAATAAAATTATTCGAATTGTTAATTAAACATATATTTCTAACATTACCAAAACTTGTTAATTTATTTTATAATTTATTAATAAAATGAGACATTTGTTATATAATTAAAAATTTAAAGATGCAAGATGTAATTTTCAAAATGATATGAAGAATTAATATATTAAATGGATCTCGATAGATGTATTTATTCCCAATTTAGAAAAATTTATCCAAAATTTCTGTCTCAAAATCTTGCATACTCGTAAGTCCTATTGTTTTCTTCTTATGATCCCACAAGTCCTATTGTTTTCAAAGTTATTCCATGAGATATTTTTAGATTTATTTTATGTCATATTAAGACTTTTTTTTACCATTTATCAAATATAACACTTTAATGTGGTGAGTATGATGTGAAATTGGGAAAAAACTTCTTATTTTTGCAAAATATAACACTGCAATGTAAGATTTCAAAACAAATCCTTAGTGTATTTTTTTTTTAAAAATGCAACAGTTTAATGTAACACTCTAACGTAACAGGTATGATGTAACATTGGGTACATCTAGAAGGACTGCTAAAAACTCTTTAATGTACTTTTTCTAAATGTAACACTTCTCAAATGCAGCACTCCAATATAACATTCCAACAAACACCAACAATTAAGAAAATTATAATAGCAAATGAGTCATTACATATCAAAAAGAACTAAATGAATTATAATAAAAAAATATGGAATTATATTAATTATAAGTCCAGGATATGAGATTTATGGTTAATCTCCCTAAAATTTTTAAATCTATATATATTAAGAAAAAAAGAGAGTTTCTAATGGGAAGATTATTGAGAAACTCAAAACCCTTATATTATTTTTCTGGAAATTTTTAAAATAATTTAAAAAAATTCTACTAGTTAGCTTTTATTGAATCATTTAAAAAAATAATAATTAATCCATTTATATTCCTTAATTTATGACTTTCAGATGGAAATTATATTAATCCATTTCAAAATTCAAATTTGAAATGGATAAGAGATTTTTAAAATATTTTAGAAATAAAAGATCAGTTTGACTCTAATTCAAATTCTTTCATCAGATTTATATCTTATCCAAAGAAAATTTACAAAAAAACAAACTTATACATTTCAAAACCCAACTTCCATGTCAATATGAAATTGAGCAAAATGATTAGAGAAGAGAAGGAATCTTGCAAATGAATTAACAGGTGATTTGACCAATTATGCAAGATTTTTAACATTTTATATGAAAATAAATATATGTTTGAAATCTCATATTGTTATTTTTTTGTATTTTTTATTTTGTAATTTTTTTATTTGTTTTAGTTTTAGTTTATTTGGCATATTTAGTTGTGTGTGTGTGTGTGTGTTTTTTTTTTTTTTTTTCATAATTTAAGTTATTTGTTGAAATTATAACAATATAGTAGATGCAATTGTGCCTCCAAAATCTATTGTTCATTTTTTAAAAATTTTACAGGTACAACGTACAAGAAAAAAGTAACAGTGACAATAAAGGGCTAAAAGACTAACACAAAGAGTGATGTTTTGCTATGCAATTCGAGTTCATACATTTTTTTTGAGAAAAATTTTACCAATTGAGAATAATATTTGGAACACATTCACAAGTTTGAAGAAATTTTTTGTTTAATTCAATTTATTTTTTCTTCAATTATATTAATTTATGTGTTTTATTTTGTTGTAATATATAAGGAGGATACTCTATTTAAATCCAAATATAACTAAACTTAATTATGTAACTTTACAATATTTTTGCTTTCATTTTTATTTTTTTTTATTTGAGATTTTCATGGGTTTAAATTTGTTTATTCGCATATATGTAATGAGTACACTAATTAAATAGGTTTTTAAATGATAGGTTTCTCTTTTGCAGTAAAAAGTCTTCTACATAAAAAAGCATTTTCAAGCGAATGGATCTCAAATTCCTTAATAAACATAAAAATAAACTATTTTGTTTTCAACTCAAAATAGTTGTTATATATATAACAAAAACAAATTGTAGACAAGGTCTTTTGGACCTATTTGAAGAACAAAAACTCAAGATACATATTTTTTACTTAATTATTAGTTAATAGTTAATTTCAATTACGTTATTGAATATCACGTAATTTTTAAACAGATTGAATTCAATATATGAATATTTCAATAAAAATTTGATTAATTTCTTATAAAAAAAATTATTATTCAACTTTGTTGTATTGAAATTATAAACACATTACATATTTATAATCAAAAAAATTTAAAACTTAATTTAAATAAATATATTTTATGTATTTAGACAAAAATTATAGGTAAGAATTTCTTTTTTATGATTGTTAAATTTTATATTCATATATATAACACATGTCATTGCCAGAGAAACATTCAAGTCATGTGCATTTTATGCTTAAGACCTTATTATTTAAAATGAATGATTGTATTATCATATAACACAAAGTAAAAATAAAACTAACTAAGATTTTTAAAAAGAAAAGTAATTTTTTTTATTTATTTAGTAGTTTCAGAATACAAAAATTGCTAAAATTTATAGATTATTGACAGAAAATAAAATTAAAAAGAAACTAAACTATAAGAAACTAGTGATTTAGAGACTAATTTTTAGGGACTAGTTGAATTTAGTTTCTAAAAACAATTTTTAGGGACAAAAATAAAACTTGTGATAATTTTATAAAAATGGGTCATTGTTTACTGTTTAAGTTTTTTGACAACATTTAGAGACAAATTAATTTGGTCATGACTGAACTTTAGTGACCATATGTTTTGGGCTTTAAAAATTATTTATTCTAACCGACAGGACCAAAGAAGTTCGGAATTAGACCAATTTTAGTTTTAACTTTAATGTTAAAGTGAATTTGAAAATTTTGAATTAGGAGCTTTTTTCATAAATCCTATTCCTAACACTTTTATACCATAAAACCCAAATCATTTTTTATTATTCTATTAGGTCCATTCATTGTAATAGGACAAAAATACCTTCCATTCACTTCTCCCGCGTCTACTCCATTCTTAAAACAAACAATTCGTATTCCATCTATTCAATCCACAAAACACTGATTTCCCAAAGAAATTCTCATTGTCGGCTCCGAAAAACTCCCAAACCGCAACCCTAGATTTACATCGGCTCACTACCGTCGTCCTCCACCGTCCACTATCGCTGGCTACTGCTATTCCACTTCATCTTATCGCTGCGAAGGTTTACATTGGAAGGAGGGTGGTTCATTGTTCTATGTTTCCCGTCGATCGATTGAGTGTGGTCCTTCGATTTCAATACCCACCCACAATGAAGGGCAAAAGTAAGTACCATCATTCCACCCTCTGTTAATATAATGTAATCACTAATGTATATATTTACATTGCCCTATTATTATTGTTGTTTTTGGATTTGATTTTGTAATGAAATCCCTATTTTCACTCTTTGCCCATCTTGGTGATGTTTTTGTTGTTGAATATGAATAACATTAAGAAACAAATGCACAATTTGCATTCCTTTCCACCCTCTATTTTTCAGTCAATGATAACATAATGTGATCACCGATGTATATATTTGCATTGCCATATTATTATTGTTGTTTTTGGATTTGATTTTGTAATAAACTCCCTATATTCATTCGTTATTAATATTGATTTTGATGTTGTAATTTTGTAATGAACTCTGATTTTTTCTCTCTGTGAATGTTGGTATTGTTGATTATTGATGTCCATAGAACCCCCAATCTTCACCCAAAAAATGTGATGGAATATAATGTAAATATTCACATTGTGACGTCAATGGAAATATTCACATTATGAGCATCAATGGAAATATTCACATTAGGTCAATGTGAATTTCATTATACGTAATGTCAAAATTTACATCAGATTGTCAAATATTGGTAATGACTTGTTTGTTTTAAATTGTCATGTGCTATTGTTTTGTAATACACTTCTTGTTTCCTCACTTGTGTCAATGTTAGACTTGTTGGTATTGTTGGTTGTTGATGGTCATGAAATAATTACAGTCCAAACTATGGATGGTTGCCAACCCTATTTTGGTTACATGTGAATTCTTGTAGGCATGTTGTAAATAATAACATCATATTGTTTCACTTGTTATTGATTAACATCAATGTCAATATGCACATTCTGGACATAATGTCAATAATTACATTTTGAATATAATGTTAATATTCACATTGTAACATTCTGAATATAATTTTAATATTCACATTGTGAATATAATGTTAATATTCACATTGTCACATTCACATTGAATATTCACACCATATATTTGGCTGTGAACATTCACAGTCAAATATATAAGTATAATGATGTGAAAATTAACATCATGTATACATAGTGTTAGTTTAATAGTTATAATATATTATTATTTCATATTTCATTTGTTATTTTCCTCTCATTTTTTGGTTGTTATCCTTGTTGGAGTTGTCAATCCTATTTTGATTACATGTGAATTCTTGTAGGCATGTTAAATAATAACATTTTATTGTTTCAGTTGTTATTGAGTGACATAAATGTCAATATGCATATTTTGAACACAATATCAATATTCATATTCTGAACATAACGTTTATATTCACATTGTAACATTCTGAACATAATATCAATAATTATATTTTGAACATAATGTCAATATTCACATTGTAACATCTTTTGGTTCAATATGAATTCCATTAAACATAATGTCAATTTTTATATCAGTTTGTTACATATTGGTAATGACTCCAAATCGATGACAATATTAACAACACAAGACCGTAACCATCACAGACATTTACATCATGTTTTGTTCTTGCAGGTTTGTTGTTGTGATGTGTGACTATTCTCACCTCTTTATGTCAATGTTGGTTTGTCATGTGCTATCACCTCTTCAAGTAAACATTTACACCAGCTATTTACATACTATTTCACCATCATCATCCCATTATTCACATGGCATATAATAATTTACACTTATTATCACTATTCATTTGTGAACAGTAATTTGTATTTGAACAAACAGGTCTTCCCCATAGATTTGATGGCAAAAGAAAGAGAGAGGAATCCCGTGCCAAAGGCAAACCCGATCAAAAAGCTAGTCCCAAACAAATGAGCATGAAAAAGGCCAACTATTGATCAAATATCACTGGATTGGTGAAACTATTGAAGGCTACAAAATTTACAAATGGTTAATTGAAATGCCTGAGGAAAAATTCATTTTGGCCCTTATTGGATTGTTTGATCAGTAATGAAGTCGACCTCAACCATTGCATGAAATACGATGATGTCATTGTACGTATAATGCAAACATTCAAGCCATCTAATGAGAGGTTTTACATCGAGGACAAGAGCATTTAGATTTTTAGAAGTGATGTATCATTTATTTTTGGGGTGGACTGCGGCACCAAGCCAATGGACCTCTCTTATGGTGCAAAACCAACGGCCGACATCATACACCGAACGCACAAGGATGTTAGTCGGTTAAGTGCAGCAAAAATACGTGAAATTTTGAACGAAACATTAAATCGTAGAAAGAAACAAGACAATGAAAAGGTTGCAAGATTAGTTTGCATATATGCATATGTCAAACTATTTTTTTCCACGTCTGGAGAAACAATTTGATGGACATTCTATTCATATACGGACCCATTAGAGAACATGATTAAGTATGACTAGGCTGAGGGCATCCGGGCAACCCTGATGAGGTTAGTGGGCCAAAACTAGGGAAAACCAAGACGAGTCACCGGATGTGTTATGTTGTTAATGGTAAATCCCATAAATCTTATACTATATTTAATATGAACATTCATGAAGTCGGTCCATTCTTGTTGTCAGCAAAACAAATGTGACATACACATTGGTACGCGTTAGTGGCAAGGTTGGCATAAAGTACACACTGATGTGAATGTTCACAACAGTGTGGAATGTTAGGAACATTCACATTAATGTGTATTGATGTAAACATTGACACCAGTATTTTGCTCATATTAGCACCAAAACAAATGTGGAACACACATTACTAGGCAATGGTATGAAAGTTGACATCAATGATGTGAACATTCACATTACTGTTCATTAATGGAAAAACTCACATTAGTAGACACTGGTGTAAACATTCACATCAATGTTTATTAATTTGAACATTCACATTACTGATGTTTATTATTTGTTTCAGTACTGGTTATGTGAGCACACAACCATCTTATAACCCTGCAAACCTAATGCCATTATGCAGTGTGTGAAGTGGGACCTCACAGCCTTACATACCAACATGAAGTCTATATCTTTAGCAAAGCTTGGTTTAAATGAGATAAAAGTACAACAAAAAATGTTGTGTCCATTCACATAGTGAGACAAGGAACTATGTAATTAACATAATGTTTCCAACTCCAGGTATATGGCGACGAGCTGATGGCATCTCCAACTGAAGCAAAGATGTACCATCGTACCAATTTGAATGTGAAGCCCAAACATGAGGTTTTGTCGAGTGTACCACCAAAGCAAGATGAAAGCAATGACGATGAAAGTAAAGACAATGAAGGTAGTGACAACAACGATGAAATTTCTGGCGATTCAAATGACCTCAATGATGTTAAAAATGACATCAACACCAGCTTCAACAACCCCAATGCTAAGAGACGTATCATCATAGCACAACCAAGTGAATCGGACATCGTGGATGTACTTATAAAAGAAAACCAAAAAGCTTGGGGTCTTGTACGACAATAGGAAGCAAAATACAAACAGTTGGAAGAATCTTGGGAGTTAAAGGCAAGGGTGATCGCTGCGCTTAAAGCCAAATTATTCGACCAATAGGGCCTATCCAATATGGACATGGAGATCAAGAATTGCATGGAGTGGAAAGATACAAAAATTCAGTGGTTGACAAAATTGGTCATCAACCTAGAATGCAAAAAAATGATTCTTCAAGACCTTTACGATAATCAGTCCGTTTACATTATCACACAAGTCGAAGCACAAAAGGCTTATGACAGCCTTAAAAAGCATCCCATTGCAGCACTGAAAGACATTCTCAGCCCACCATCTAAGGTAAAGCGCATCAAGCAGAAGGTAAGAAGAGAGCACTGCTTGAATAAGTTTCAATACCCCGACTTACCTGGTCAAAAGAAAAGGAAAGAGGGAGCTGAAGAGCAATCCCATATAGTCCACATTGTACAAGATTTAGACAAACATCCACAAAAAAAAGCACCTAACAAAGTACAAGAAGTTAACATTGACCAACAAACTGAAAGTTTGGGCCAACATGAGCAAACTCAACAAGCAGAAGGTCCAAAATTTACACAAGAATAGCGATGATGAGTAAGTGATCATACATATTAAGATTGAATTTATTTTTACGATGACGTTAAGCTTCACATATGTACTTAATAGATTAGATCATTTTATAATTGTGCAATGTTAACATTCACATTTTTCGTAATCACAATGCACAGGTTGCTTGTGTGGCGAGGGGACTCAAAGTCTAGAAATGTGTATTTTGATGACATCATATACATCATCAAGGAAGAATCAATACACAACAACATATGACACTCGTAAATGTGTATAAAACACACACACACACACACACACACACACACACACACACACTGTAAAGACATTAGAAATAATGTACTGCCACCCCTCTATTTGTGCAGGTGATAGATGCATATGGTGAAATACTACTCGAACTACAAGATCTGGTCAACCCAACTTTGGAGGATTCGGCATTCATTTTTACAAGCACATATTTGGTAACAACTAGACTATTGGCTTGTTTATGTTTGATGTCGATGAGAATGTTCACATGAACAGTATTTGATTTGCATGTTGAATAGATGTGAATGTTCATCTGAACATTATATGCTTATATTATTAACTTAAATGCTAGACAGATGTGAATATTAACAACAACATAATATGGCTGATTGAGAAATTAACGGGTGTGAACATTCACATCTGTAATACATTATAGGACTGTTTGACAAATTAATAGATGTAAACATTCACATCATTCACAGTGAACATTGATATAAATACTTGGTACATCATTGTATGCGCATTGTGTGCAGAAAGTCATGCAAAAATAACCTCCCACAAGAGAAATAAACTGATTGATGTACATATCAATGACTATCAATGTTAGAGATGATTCATCTTCCCAATACACCACAACTTCCACTAGACGATTGTTGTGTACGACATCAAAGACAATCTATGGCGGCATTATAACTCACTATGACCAAGACCCAGCATACATGACCTATATATTGACAAAGCACATATAATACTTGTCATGATGTGTAATATTTGAACTTGGATGTATGCACTATGTTGCTTTGTGCCTAATCTGAAATTTCATTATTCCCCTCATGGTAGAGAGACTACATCGAGGCAGTGGTGCGCAACATTGGACCATCATCACCACTATGGACCAAATTATCAGGCCAAAATCCATCACAACCAATCATATCAGTAGACGTCTGTCCTCAGTAAGCATCCGATTCGTAAGCCTCAAATCAATTTATACACATCTTCCACAACCATTATACACACTTAAAATTCAAAATCTAACAATAACAACTTTCATTTTCAGGGTGGATTGCAAGCTCGCAGTGTGTTACATCATGAGAGCACGTGTATACCGTGAGGAAATTGTTGACAACCTTAATCACTTTGAATGGTGTCAAATAAGAGCCTCATTAGTACACCTTTTTCTGAATCACAGAAAGATAGTGCAATGTGAAAACCTATAAGTGGAGGGTGTCCACCTATCACTGTTATTTGAAACTGTTATCGACATTTAAGACAATTTAGTATCACTAGATTTGACATATTGGAGTAGACTAGCTTGATTGTAAATCAATTCTATATCACTACTTGTACTGCTATTTTTCATTCGATATATGCATATGCATTTTGAGGCCTATTTCGTGTTGATCATACATATTGAGATTGTATTATTATTATTTTTTTTTGACACACGACATGATGTGAATTTCCACATCATGGAAGGATCATACACATTCTTATGTTTAAAGCCCTACAACATGGATGCGAATATTTCTTAAAGTGTTATTGTAACACAATATGACAGGTATAAATATGATATTTCTTAACACATAAGTCAATATTCACAGCAAATAATTTGATAATGTGAATATTCACATCGTAACTTTTGATGATGTGAATGGCAACAGCGATGTCAATATTCACACCATGCCCATGCATGCATCATAATATACACAAGATCATCTTATTTTTGCTAACAAAAGACACTCACAATTACATTTCGTAATACATATCTGAATATTCGCATCTTCTGATTTGATGATGTGAATGGTTACAGTGATGTAAATATTCATGTCATCTACTTTGATGCTGTCAATGGTAACAAGAATGTGAATATTCATACCACAATAATGTTAAAAAGTTCAACCCATGTGCAAGTATTTACATAATGTGATTATCTTACACAAGTGTGAATGTTCACATCATGTATTCATCCTTAACACACTAACAAAAATGTCAATTTGCTACCAAAAAAAAAAAAAAAACACAAATCAAATACTAATGTATTATTAGGTTTGTTAATGTATTATTATGTTTGCCAACACAACGTAATCTTTTTGCAACACAATGTTTGCCAACATGACACAATCTTATTTCAAAAATCAATATAAGAATCCCATGTATTGAAATGAAAAAGTGTACACCCTATATTGGCTCCTTACATGATTTCCGATTGTGGCTTCTCAACTTATCACATCTCTCATACCTTATTTGCTTCAGTTTCTCATCCCTTGACAGGATTCTATTCTTTTTTGGCCTGCAGGGTGGTCTTTTCACAGTTGGTGGGCATATAGTGAAGTTTGTGGGATCAAAAGGCAGCTTTTCTACTAACCATATAGGGAATATGGCACCCGAATAGGCTGCATGATATGTCTCCACAAGAAAGTAATGTTCCACACAATTATTGAGATTGTAACGGCTCTTCTGAATAGCAATAACAGCATGGTTACATGGAAATCCGTTGATTTTCCATTTGAAGCAAGAACACGTACGCCTTGCAATATCAACTGCAACAGATGGTATAGAATGAACCTCAAACACATCCTCATTGGCTTTGCTCACCTGCCAAGACTTGTTGTCATTGAACGAATCAAGAAGAATTGTTTCGAATGTAGGACAAATAAGCTCATTCCACTTGTTTGCTTGGTCACGCCGCGCAGACATTTGCTGCATCAATTGAGTACGAATTGTGTCCACCATCTGAGTGATAGGAAGATTGTGTGTTTCTTTAATCCAATTATTAAATGACTCCGCTGCATTGGATGTCATCTTCCCATAACGCATGCCCCTGCATAACATTACAAACATTGTACAATATTGAATTAAATTTCTTCGAAACTAAATATGAAATTTCACATTGTCACAAAACATAACTGAAATTTCACATCGCTACCACTCTAAACTTGATAAATGGAATACATTAAGAAACTATTATTACCTGAAGTATGAATTCGCCCAGTGCTCAGGTGTCAACTCCTTGAAAAAACTATGTGCTTGTTGTTTACCCTCTTCTTTTAATTTCTCAAGCTTTCATGGAACCTTACAACAGTTGGCTCGTAAGCACAGTCACCCAAACTACTAATGAGGTGGTCCCTAAATCCGTTATCAATTCTCTTCATCTGGTCTCTTAAATTGTTCTTCAAGTGTTGTAAGCAATAACTGTGGTGAGTCCATGGGAACACCTTCGGCACCGCTTTTAACAGACCAAGATTACGGTCCGAAATAAAAGTAATTTGACGCTTAGCATCAACAACCTTCCCAAGTTCGTGCAAGAACCACGACCAATTGGCCGTGGTCATTAAATCAACAATCGCAAATGTAACAAGGAATAGACCTATAACAAGACACCATTAAACAACTGTTCACAATATTCCAATGTAAATAGTAACACAAGTAGTTTACAAAAACACTATAAAGGAAACAGGTCATGTGGATGTTTACACTGTGTAATGGTTTGTCATATGTCTACACTATACCACTCAATATGAATATTTACATGAATAGACAGCTAAAAAAAATACTAACTATTGTTTCCATTTTTCGTCATTGTTGCAAGTAGCTGACCTCTGTACTTTCTTTTGAGGAATGTTCCATTCAGGAATAATAAAGGCCGACAAGAATTGTACCTAGAAATACACGTAGTGAATGATACAAAGAAACGACAAAATTATTTACTACTCGTATCATAGTCAATATTGACATAACTCCCCGGATTGTAATGTATTACAGAATTCGAATACCACCACAACTGGTCAAACGATAATGAGTGATCTCCATGAATAACAACCTTTGCTTTCTCCATGCCCAACCATACCATGTGGTAACTCACATCTAGCCCATAATCCCTCTTCAAAATAGTCACCACCTCACACGGCCTAGTCAACGGCTTGTCCCTCACAATTTCAGATATAGTATTCGACACCAAATCAGAACTAACTCTCAGATTCTTCGATGTTCGGACATCCGTACCACAACTATGCATATCACTGAACCTCTTGATGTAGAAAAAACCATTTGTTCGTTGCACTTTACAATGTATAGCCCACAAGCAGCCTCTTTCCTCACGCATCGCACACACCGCAGTAACCCTTGTTGTCTCATTCTTGACATACGTAAACTGAAATCCACATTAGATGGCATACTAATATAAAACATCACAAAATTCTTGTGTGCCTCCAATAAACCGTTGTCTTACATGCGTAATACCATTTGCCCAAGGGGATGACAACAACACCTTCTCCTTATGGTGGCAAAATCTTCGAAGTGCATCAATTTCTTCCTCACCCCCCATACGCAACGACCCAAAGCTGCTCGACTGACCAATATCACTTTTCAACTCAACAACAACTTCTACATGTTGTACCCCCATTGATTTAGTAAGCAATAACATGTTCTGAAATTCTTCCTCATTGTCCAAATCACACCTATTAATCCCAGGTATCTGACAGAACAATGAAATAGAACAAGCAGACAACTCACCCCATTTTTCACACAAACACTCTACCAAACGCAAATAACACAACGCACGGGCAACATTTATTACAGTTGTACTGCAACCATATGTGCACACCAACATCATAAAGGTGTTCATCTCCTGTAAAAACACAACAATACAACAGTCAACAACCACATTACAACCATATGAACAACAACACATACAATAATCCGAACAATATGAAAATTCACATTGTGCAAAATTAAATGCCTATGTGTACAGTTCAACTGCTAAATCTATAATGAAAACTATCACCACCATCTTTACACAACATAAAACATTTTACAATACCAAAATGACACCACCAGAATAAGGTGATAGTACACAACATGCAAGCAACCCTCCATAATTTCATATTAACAAGATGTAAACATTTGCGTTGTTACATATACTCTGAATTATCTCGCCCACACAGAGTCTCATTAAGCAAGCATCAAAAACTCACCAAACAAAAACTTGCATCATCACATAAATCAAAACATAAAATAAAACGAACATACAAAGTATATGCGTATATTTAATTTTACACTGCCAAAACCAAACTCAAAATATCACCACCATTATTACAAATAAAATGTGAACATCCACATTCTTCACATAATCTGAATTACCTCCCTTCCACAGGGCCACGTAAAATGTATATAATTGAACAAACAGAGCATCCGATCCATATCAATCAAAAAACAGAGCATCTCATCCATCATACAAATTAAAACATAAACTGAACATGTATTTATAACCAAAATGATAATAACCTTAATCATGCAATTCTACACTCGTCTTGTAACTCGAAAACAATTCATTTTTACTAGTTATACTCCAAAAAATGTCACAACCAAACATTGTCCAATCCATCGTCTTCACTCCAAAATCACCGAACTATACTACAACAGCAATAATGAAACCCTAGCACATTAAAGCCTTGAAACGAGTATGCAAAATAGAAATGTATCCATCTGAATTAGAATGATGATCAAAAGCTTGAAGATGGAAACTACCAAAACAGAATAAACAAAAAAAAAAAAGAAAAGAGAAAGGAAACATGGTATGTGTATTAACACTATATATATAAATATAAGGGCATAATAGCCTATTTAAAAATATAAAATTAGTAAAATGGATCTCATGGAGTAAAAAGATAAGTACATGGGATTAATCAGGCTATAATAATCATTTGTGGACCTAATGGGTTATAATAACTTTAAAATGGATTTATCAATAAAAATCCCTTTTGAATTTTAATTTTTATAAAATTTTATTTTCTATATACTCATTATTGTTTAGGAATAAAATGCCTTTGATGTGTTGATATCAATTTTTTTATTTTTTTTATATGATTGGATGATATTTAATTTTTGTGCATTTTTAGCTATGAAATTAAACGATTACAAAATTCCCAACTTTGAATTTTATCGACGAAAATGTATGGTAGAGAAAGTCAATTATCTTTAGTGTCCAAATATAATTGTGGTTAAAATTGCCATTATTTTATTTTTTTCGATCAAGTTGAGACATTTTGTGATGAAGTTTTAGCAACCAAAGGTTTAGTATGGCAAAATCAAACATTTGTGGCTATATAAATTTCATTGCTAAAAGTCAATTTTGATTTTCTTGGATGACAAATTTATTTTTGTCACTAAAAGCGTTTAGAAACCAAAATAATAGTTTTAGGACTAAATAATTTGTCGCGAAAAGTTTTACACGTTATAGTGAACTAAGATTTTACAAAGAAAAGTGATGCTACTAGTTTCAGAATACAAAAGTTGTTGAAATTTATAGGTTATTGTTACAAACAAAATTAATAAATAAAAAGGAAATTCCTTGATTTTTTTTTTTTTAATTAAGTAGCTTTAGAATACAAAAATTATTAGTACTAGATACAAAATAGAGTTAAAATTTGTATAACAAGATATCATAAATGCTTATTTTTTAACCATATGAAATTTAAATTTTAAAAAATTATAGGTATCATTTAACTCTTATTTAATTTTTAACTTACTAAATCTAAGTTCTTATTTTTTAGATTTTTTTTATATAAAAAAAAAATTATAGTTGACATTTCACTCTTATCAAAATTTTACACTACTATCCTCTTATGTTATTCTATTATTAGAGTTATATTAGATTTTTTTTATGCTTATTTTATTTTATTTTAAAATTTTTAAATTTACACTTGATTTTTTTTAATCTACATTTGTTGTTTACTAAATTTCTATCTACCTCATTTTTTTAGAATTTATTTAATTTTCTCTTTCTATATTCTTATAGTTCATCCTCAAATTTAAATTTGATTTTTTTTTTATCTTTATCTTATATTTATAGAATCCACCATCGCTCTTGATTTTTAGTTAAGTTTATTTTTTTTTCAAAGATTTATCTTTTTTTTTTTCTATATTCATCTCAAATTAGAATTTAATTTTTTTATCTTTATATTATATTTATAAAATTTCACTCCTACTGTTCATTTCCAATCGAGTGTATTTCAAAAAAAATTTGATTAGTCTTATATATTTATATAAACATGGTGAAATCACTCAAATCTATTATTTAAATAATTATCTAAATTAATATTATAATATTTAATTAATTTATCAATTATGAAATCCCTAACGTCCACCACTTCATTGCCCAAGCTGCTCTTACTGCTTCCGAAGCCATACCCGACTAAGTCACTGTTTAATATGCACTAAAAAAATGTATTTTTTTGTTGTTGTATATATATACTTATTTTGGTCACATTAATCAACATCTATTAATATCTTTTGTCACGACCCCATTCCGCCCCTAGTAGAATGGTGTCGTGATGGCTAGTAATCCGAGATTACTAAAGGCCAACTTACAAAAATTTACACAATCTGAGTATAAATATATGGGGTCTACATGTGCGGAAGCAAATTTAGATTTAAGTAGTCCATAAGAATTGTGCGTCGATTAAATGGAATGACATACATTTTAACATGGTTTACAACTTGAATACAAATGAATTAAAACTAAATATTATATCTTGATCAAAAGGCTTCTCAAGCCGAAATATACAAAAGAAATGAGTTACAAACTAAGAAACATAATCTTTAAGATGATACAAAATATGAATCAAAACATCTTGCACATAACATCTTAGGCATCATCGCCTTCTTGCTCGTCACCTACATATATATAAAGAGAGGGTGAACTTGGATACTCAGTGAATGATATAATTAATAAAGGTTTGAATGAATGATATCCGAGATCTTTATTAAAACAATACATATAATAACTTGTACAAAACATGGGATGAATCAAGTTCATCAATCAAAGTCTTTCAAAGCTTCTTGGATGTTAATAACATCTACATAATACCAAAGGATGACATTCCGGACAAAACAAGGGAATAACCGTCCCGGAATCGAAGCACACTCGTTCACGACCGTCGGTGGCTGACCCGGAATCGATTAGACAACCCACGCGGATAATCGTCAGTGGCAAAACAAGGGAATAATCATCTCGGAATCAAAGCACACCCGTTCACGACCGTTGGTGGCCGACCTGAGATCGATTAGACAAACCCACCCGTACAAAACCGTCGGTGGCAAAAGAGATATCTTAACAAAGGTGCTACATAGGCTTAACGTCCCCTAGCACAAAAGGACGTTCCAAGAATGTCATCAAAACAAACATAATACTTGATACAAAAACTAGGGATAATCATTCATACTTGAACAAATACTTTTCCAAAACAAAACAAAGCAAAACTTTTATCAAAATATTGTAACATACCTTTATTAAAAATACCACTCACATAGCTTTTCGGGTGTGGGGATTAAAGCAAGGATCCAAGGCCTACAAGTACATAATAAATCCCATTGAATGTATTTCAAGAAGACAAGAAGAGATGCTCAAAGATGGACATGAAATGTATTCTCAAAATAAGCTTTACATGAGTGTAAATGATCCCGGCATTTCTTTCTAAAGCCAAGTCAAGACAAAGAAAAACATGTACTGGGAGTTAAAATACTGTTTTTTATCTAGGAAAAACATGCTGGGTACCAACCAGGTCTTGGAATGGATGCATATAAATGATCTAGGCAAAAATGGCCTAGCTGGGTGAACTCAGGGAGCCTTGGCCGAGGTTCCACACCTCTTGGTCGAGGTGTGGTCTCCTAGGCCTAGGTATGCGACTGCCTCCCGGGATGTTACAAGGTGCCGGCAAGGATGTACTATGGTCGGCCTAGGTGTGCATGCAAGATAGATTAAGGTGCAAGTGATCATGCAAGGTAGGCCAAGGTGAGATACGATGCTTGACCTAGGTGTGAGATTTAGGCAAGAGTGGTCTCGGTGACCACACTTAGGGAAATGAAGTCTGAAAATCTGGGTTTTTCCCTTGATGAACATGAAGAACATAAATGCTAAAATCATAACTTCTTTATTCAAAATCTGAGATTTCATGAGATGAGTTCAAAAACATGGACCTGGGTACCCGTACTTGGAGATTTCATAAAAACAAACATGAAAACATGGATCTTGATACAAACTTTCAGATCAAAACATGGTTTTTCTTCAAGAACACATGAACATCACTTTCTCTTTCTAAAACAAACTTTAAATCGATGCATGTCTCATGAATCATGCTAGATCATGCAATGTGATCAGATTAACATAAAGAACAACAAGAGTAGATCAAGAATCTAACCTCAAAACACAGATCTAACGGTTCAAGGTGTGAAGATCAAGCTTGAAAATCTAGCTCTCTCTCTAAGAACTTATTCCTCTTCTTCCTAGAGCTTCTCTCTCTTCAAAGGCAAAGATATGACAAATGATGTGGGTTTCTTACTACTAGCTGGCTTAACCCTCTGCTGGGACACGTGGCATCGCCAGATTGGATCTCCTCAAAAGGTGCCATAATGAAAAGACAAGAGTATGACAAAGTGTGTACAACAAGTAAGGTGGCATGGGCACTCCGACAAGGCAATGATCTTGGATTAGGACATAGGCTTCGGCAAGAAGGTTTCAATGATCTCGGCTAGGAATGATAACACTTGACCTAGATGTGCCACACCTCGGCCTAGATGTGCCACACCTCGATCTAGGTCATACCAGTCTAGGAACAAGATCACTAGGTGCAAGGATCAAAGATCTAGGACGCCTAGATGATAACATCTCGGCCTAGATGATGACATCTCGGCCAATATGCCTAGGTGATGGTGGAGGTCAACCAAAGTGGTTCCAGGATTGTCCCAGGTGTTGGCGCTCAATGGCCTAGGTGTAAGAGGTTCGAAGGTGTGACCTAGGCTTAACATGACCTAAGCTTAAGACAGCAAGCAAGGAACAAAGCATGCGTATAACACTTAGGCAAAACACATAAACACAAAACAAGACAGGGACCTTTATTTAGGCAAAATAAGTTAAAGTCTACAAATGCAAGCTTAACAAGACAAAATCATGCAAATGCAAATGAACATGGCTAAGACAAGAATGAGGGTTATTACATATTTTCTCAACTTTCTTATCCACTTTCTACTAGTGTTCACCCGTGCTATGCATGGGATAAATATTTTTTGTCCATATATATTATACTCAATTTTTTTAATCATTTTGTTTCTCTTATATAAAACTTTTGATTTAACTCACTTTTTAGAAAATTAAGTTTTTATTTTTTAGTAATTTTTTTTTTAATATTTTACGTAGTTTTTAAAAATTTTCTAGATATACCTAATCTAGATACACTTAAAAAGTATAATATTTATATACAAAAAAAAAAACTTCTAAAAAATTCACCAAATACAAAAAAATAAAAAATAAAAAAAAATCAAAAATAAGAAAATTCAATACATTTTCATATTTTGTCGTATTCAATAAATCTTTTAAAGATTTTTGTACATATTTTATACCTTTTAAGTATATCAAGATTAAGTGAATCTAAAAAATAAAAATAAAAATATTTAAAAAATCACTAAAAATATAAAAATACGAATTGAAAACTCAAAAACTGTTTTTGAAAACTCCAAACCAAATAGAGTATTATTTGTAAATTTAAAATTTTAAAAAAAATACGAATTTAAAAGTTGTGTAAAATTATAAATTTTTTTATAAAAAAAATTATGAGTTTAATGCACAAATAACTTAATACCTGTTATGATTTTATAATATACATAAAATTAATTAATTTCCCCTTACTCCACCCAAAATAAATTTAGTTGTATTATGTGTAAAATTATTGATTTTATTTTTCATAACATAAAATAAAAATAAAACTAATATGTATTGTTAATATAATGGTAAACTTGCATTATCTTATTGTTGGAACACTGCAAATACCTATCAAAATATACTTTTAACCATCTTAAACTTTATTTTTTATTGAATTATTTATCCACTAAAATCATAAACAAAATATAGTATTAAATTTAATAGATTCTTGCAATCTAAGAAATTAAAGAAGTAATGAAAATAATTAAATTTTAATCTTAAATTAAAAATATAAAGAAAAACAAAAGAATTGAAATCATGTCTTATATGGTAGAATTTTCATTTCAAAACATAATATTTCCAATTTTCAAACCAAGTATGTACATATATATTTTGGATTTCGTAAAACAAAATAAAACATGAAAGATTAAATTTTGATTGGAACACTCATAGTACCATCCACAGTAGTACCGTTATAAACCATTCCCTACCATATCTCAAAGTAAGACATGTAAAAAATAAAAATAAAAAAAGAACAATACTACAACCAAAAGAATTTATATGAACATAATTTAAATTACAATCTGCCAAAAATCGAATGTATATGAACACTATTTAAATTCTTAATGCAAATCAAACCCATACTTTTCTCAATAAATACAAAAATGTGTCTTTGTGCAAGTGTATTCAAGGTATTTCAATAATAAAAGTAGACCATTAATGAGAATAAACATAATGAATCTGCATAATTGGGCTTGAAAGTTGTTTGGGTTAAAATTCTCTTAAAACTTAAAGATTTGTGGTTTCAAAATCTACAACTTTAGCAGCTCATGTGCATGTTATTCTAAGCTTGTAATTTTTGAACCGTAAGTGCAGCTAGATTTGTTAGACTGATCTGCCTCCGTCTGCACGTAAAGTTACGGGTAAATTACACTTGCTTTTTCTACCGTCTTTATAATGAAAATACAAAATCACAAATGGTTGGAAATAAAAATAAATTATTAAAGCAAAAGAAAAAGAAAAATAGAGACATGGACACTACAATTTTTAGAGCATAAGAAAAAAGAGAAAGAAAGACATGTTTGTTGCCCTCATAAACAATAGCCATGTGCACTTAATTAAGCTCCATGGAGTGGGGCAGAGGAGAGAGTTTTGTGTTTATAGGATTCTCAATGGAGATGAGGGAGAGATATAGAACCGAAGAGAAGATTGGGTTATATATATCCTATTGAGTCTTCAATGAAAATTCAAAATTGGTGAAACAAACACTCCAAGAATATCTTCAAGGACACAATATGTTACAAATTATTAGAGCAAAAGAAAAAGAAAAATAGAGACATGGACATTACAATTTTCTGCAATCTTTGTAGTCAAAACACAAAATCTCAAATGCTTGGAACAAAAAATAAATTATTAAAGCAAAAGAAAAAGAAAAATCGAGACTTGCATTCGATACTGCTAACTGCTGGCATTCGCTACTGATGAAGGAAGTTGATGAAATTCATGTATTTGTAGTATTTGTACTAGTGGATTGTTAGAAGTAATGGTTTAAGGGGATATGGATAGATGGGTGGGTTTTTATTTTTTATATCTACCTGTTGTAGGATAGTGAGAGAGTGGGACTGAAAGTGTTTGAGGGTATGAGAGATTTGTTTGAGGTGGGAGAGTAAGAGCTTTTTATGGATAGGTTTTGTTTTTTTTTTTTGTTGACAACTGAGTGGGACCGAAAGTGTTTGAGGGTAGGGGAGATTTGTTTGAGGTGGGAGAGTAACAGCTTTTTATGGATAGGAGTTGTGGATAATGGGAGAGTGGGAGTGAAAGTCTTTGAGGGTAGGGGAGAAACGTAGGGTAGGGGAGAAAGGTGGAAGGGTAGGAGTTTTTATTGTTATGAAAGTCTTTGAGAGGGAATAAAAAGAACTATACACTTAAAAGAGAGTTGCCACGTATTTTTCAAATTTATGAGAATTTTAGAATGATATTTTATACGCTTTTGGAACAGCACTACATTCTATTATATATATAGTATAGATAGATACTTTTCTACTCATTTTTTTTATTTATAAAAAGTCAAAAAATATACTTATTTAGAATATTCCAAATCCATTTCTTACCAGTGTTTCACTCGTGCTATGCATGCGTTGTATTTACAATTATTTATATATATGCGAATTGTATTTTTTTAATTTTTAATTTTTTTTTTGCGCACAGAAAAATAAATATAACAAATGCAGCATATCTTCAATAAATTATTTTATGTTTTTTTATTCAAAATTTAGAAATAATGTACAGGAAAAATTTATGACTAAATTAAGAAAAATATTTATGCCCAACGACATTTTTTTACTTCTATATAAATACTTAAAAAAATAAACCTAAAAAGATAGTCAATATAAATATTATACATTAAGTAAAAAAATGTGGTTAGTAATTATGTTTACATAAATTTACTATAGTTTTAATTTCAAATTAAAAAAAAAAAACTATTTTAAAAGCATTTTATTTAGCTAGTACCAAATAAAATTTTCTTAGTAAAAAGGAAGTTAAAAAATTTGGTTTCAATTTTTCAAATATCTATTGTTAAACATTCTATTGTACTTGCTTGTTTGTTTGCTTGTTTACTTTGGGAGTTTTAATCTTTGATCTTTGCTCCACATTCATTGTATTGTTTTATTTATTTTTCTTTTTCTTGCTTGATTTTCGCATGATACTTCTTTCATAGTGCATCTTCGAGTGTATTAGTGAAATATCATGCACTTAATATGCATAAATTACAATATATAAAAAAAAAAGTAAGTAATTGTCCAAAACTAAAACTACTTTAAAAAAAATAAAAAATAAAAACAAAAATGAAATTGTTTGAAATATAAAATGTTTTTTTATTTGTTAATTAATTTTTAAAAATAAACTTTTAAAGAAAAAAAGAAGAAGAAAACTATACCCAAAAAAAAAAGAAAAAAAGTATAAAAACGAAACGTAAAATACAATACAAAAAAATAAATGAATTATAGGATTTTTGAAGAAGTGAGACTCACAAACAAATTTCATAAAATCTTGTCAATTTATATACTTTTTATGTATATTTTTTGTACTTCTAATCCTGAGAATGACATTGAAATAATTTACACTTCTTACACTATGTCCATCTACATATGTAATAAATTTCATAACGCAAAACACAAATAATTGTGAGACAAACTATCTAAAAAAAATGAAAGCAATGTTCAATGATGCTGTAGAAGCACACCTAACATTTTAATTTGACATATAACCAGATAAATCACCATAAAAGAGGAAGACAATTTTTATTTTTCATCACAACAATAACGTAACTGAATATATAATTTTCATGTCTCTCACTCTTCCACACGTCAAATTTTCTATCAATATTAGAATGAATGCATGAACCAAAAAAATGGAATATTTGAGAAGATAAAGAGATGTGGTTTGAGACATTTTAATTGCTGAATTCTATTAATTAATAGCTATTAGGTTTCAATGGTCTGACTTCTAATATTTGTTAGCCATTAAAGCTGAGTTATTTAGTTTTATTTATATTCACTTGATAATTTGAGAATGGACACATGTCAAGCCTTTACACAAATACTTAGCACATTTTTTGAGCATTATTAATGAAATGCACAGTGTAATATATATATATATATATATATATATTTTTCGCAATTACAACATATTATTTTCTAATAAGAATTTATATATATATTTTTTAATATACAAATTATTTTTTATAGTGTAATTTTTTTTCCCGCAATTGCAACATGTTTTTTTTTTAATAAGAATTTATATTTATTTTAGATATTTTTTTAATATAGAAATTATTTTTTTAGATTTTAATGAAATGCACAATGTAATTTTTTTTCTCTCTCTCTCTCTCTCTCTCTCTCTCTCTTTTTTTTTTTTTTTTACAATTGCAACTTGTTATTTTTTAATAAAATTTATATTTGTTTTAGATAGTTTTTTAATATACAAATTATTTTTTACAGTGTAATTTTTTTTTCCGCAATTGCAACATGTTATTTTTTAATAAAAATTTATATTTGTTTTAGATATTTTTTAATATATAAATTATTTTTTAAAGATTTTTTACAAAAATAATTTAACAATTCCATCACTAACCATACTATTTGGAAGAAGTTAAAAATGGTACGGCAATAGGTATGTGAGAAGTTGAAAAGACTTGTATGTTGGAAGAAATCAATAAATACTGAGATTTTTTTTTTTAAATCAAAAAATTAAAAAATTAATATTGAAATTCCTACGAGACTTATAAATTAAAATTTTCATTTTCCTTAAGAATTGAATGTTCGTTTTTGTAACGCCCTCAAATAATACATAAAATCCATCACTTTAGACATGCATTGATATAAGAGAAATCAACCATTTATATTCATCAGGGTGGTTCTTACAACAGTATTACATGTTAACAATAAAAGCAAGTGCCCTACAGGCTTACGGCTTTCCAAGTTAACACTTGGTTACAAAAAAAAAAAGAGTACTAACTCTATACAGATAAGCCCTTGGCTTGATACACATGTAATACAAACAAAATAATTCAAAAAGAGTCTTCAACTCCTATAATCATCCAAGTTATGTCCTTGAAGGCGGCATGTTACATGTACCTGAAAATGATGTCCCATATAGGGTGAGCCAATGCCCAATAGAGATATGCTAAACACAATATGAGCATTAATTAAGACATTAGCAGTTGATAAATGTTTAATTCCCATAAATCAATTCATATACCATTTTCATTACATGACTACAGTGTCTATGTTTCATTTCATTTTCTATCTCTTAACAAGCTCACAATTCACAACTATGGCTCAGAACCTGGCCAACAACTTACATGAGACAAAACTCATTTCAAACGGTTCCCATTTCACAATAGATAAGCCTACTAGCTGTATCAACACTTCGATAGATAAGCATACGAGCTATATCAACAAATCAACAGATAAGCATATAAGCTATATCAACACTTCCAAAGATAAGCATATGAGCTATATCAACACATAAACTGACAAGCATATGAGCTGTATCAGTGGAGTCCATCCCCTATCTTCTCTCAACAATATCCGGTTTAGAGGTCCATCCCTCATCTTCTCCTAAACCGTGGAGTACATCCCCTATCTCCTCCCACACAACGCAACATATATATATACACAAAGGTCATATACATACTCAATCAACACATAACGTTAATACATTCTTTCATCCATCATACTCTATGACTTATCCACTTGATTAGTTTCAATTTGCCTACTCATCATACATTATCTACAACAATCAAAACTACTCTTCACTGGTAGCCCAAGCAAATATTTCTAAACAAGAAATAAAAGCTCCAACAGATAAAATAACAATGTTTTCCAAAAGTGAGCGATTTATAAATCCAACTCCACCATTTCACAATATAATGGATCAATTTCATTAATTCCAATTCGATTTCATAAAATCCATAACTTTCCAAATTGATTATACCAATTAATTTATATACAAATTAGGGTTTTCTTCCCCAACCCTCAATATTAACCCATAGGTTCAAATATCAACAACCAACACCCAAATCATCACTTTGAGACCCAAAATACAAGTTTAAGAATCAAAATAATAAGCCCTCTATTATACCATTTTGAAACCCTAAGTCCCAAAATCAACCAACTTCAACACTTTACCAAAACAACCAAAAATCTATGTCAAAGACCATAATAGTGAGTAGGAATCCCTATCTCAAAAGATGAAACCCAACGAAGGCGATGACGAAAATGAAGATGCTCCAAATCCCGAGATTCTTGGATCAACGGATAGCCCACAACGATCAACAACTTTTTTGTAAAGGCCAAATGTCACGACCCAAACCCGGCCCTATGGGTTTAGCATCAGCGATGTCAAGAATCCGAGATTACCAAAGGCTCTTGAAACGATGTCTGATCAAGCAGTCTGAGGCTGGCGGAAGCCAATACAATAAATAACTAGTGTCCATTGAGCTGTGAAAATCTGTATGCCAAAAACATTTTCCATACATATGCATATTAACAGTCGGTACAGAACAGTATATACAATATTTACAACCACTCAATGTAGGGACTTAATCCCTACTCAACAGTGCAGTAAACATTCAGTCTATACATTCGATTCAGTTATTACAAAACAGTAAGACAATACAGTAGGGGAAATACTAAAACACCCCTAAGCCTTGGCAAGGTAGGCTCGGAACCTCACGAGGAGGCACATAAATTTGGCTTGACAAAACTGAAGTAACCCTGACGCTTCTAGCCGCGGTCTGGTGCCTGTACACCTACATATGTATATGAGCAGTGAGCTAAAGCCCAGTGAATAATATAATACGTAAAGGGGTTAAGAATAAATGTCCTTTCAGTATTAAAACCAGTCATTTCAGTCAGTTTATCAGTCATTCAGTTTGTGGCTCATATTTCAGGCCATAACAGTCGATCAGTTAAAATAGTGATATGTGGTACATCCCTTGGCGTATGATGCGATGGCAGTAGGTCTTAAAAGACCGGGTCTTAACAGAACCAAGCGGTAAATGATGGCCATCGATGGCGATCAAGATATGATGGCGATATGATACCAATTCAGAGAAACGATATAGTACTTGTGGATTCAAGAGGTGGCTCGATGTAGCACTTAGTTCCAGTAGATTCTAGAGGTGGCTCCGATGTAGCACTTTGCTCCTTATCGATATCTAGGGATTCAAGAGGTGGCTCCCCTTCGTAGCACTTAGCTCAGTAGATTCTAGAGGTGGCTCGATGTAGCACTTTGCTCCATATCGGTATCTGAGTGGCCATCACAACAAGTGATGATAGTGGTTCCAAACTTGGGAACCGCAGAGATCTCTCTGTCACAAGTATGTGGATTCAAGAGGTGGCTCCCCTTTGTAGCACTTAGCTCTGTAGATTCTAGAGGTGGCTCGATGTAGCACTTTGCTCCAAATCAAGAAATGATGAGGTGCCAAGGATGCCCTAATGCGATTCGAATATAACTCATACGTTCATTTAGTATCTGATGTCGATTCGATTAGGCGATTCAATTGATGGCGATGTCAATTGATAACGATTCGATGCAGTTCGATAAAATAGACTGACTCAATAAAATGGCGATTCAATCAAGTAAGCGATTGAAGATAATCATTTTTGGACATATCTTTACGATTGTTACTCACAGAGTTACGGGCTCTGATATGCTAGAGCGTCTCCTCTGTAAGCCAACCCTACACAGTATACAGGATGAACACACACTAAGCTATACAGTTGGGGGAAGATCAATAACTTACCCTAATTTGCCTCGGTGTGTTCTACATCTATATCCTCATTAAGATGCTTTAAACTAGGCCTAAGAATGCCTAGAATGGGATGAGGATGCAAAGATGCACTTAGAAAGCACTTTACAAAATTTGCTGAAAATAAGGGCCTCGCCGGCGAAGCATTCCTTCGCTTCGGCGAGCTTCCAAATCAAAGGCTTCGCTCGGCGAAATCCTTCGCCGCTCGGCGGCGATGAAACAAGAAAAATAATCTTGATGCTTTGAAATTTTACGCTCGAGCCACCATTTCTTCGCTCGGCGGGCTCTGGAACAAGCGATGGTCGCTCGGCGAGGAATCCTTCGCTCGGCGAGGAGGCCAAATGGAATTTCAGTTGTCTTCCAAGTCCAAACCAAGCATTCTACCACTCAATACTCGACCTCTTGGGCCCAAATTCTGGGAAACACATCTCAAATCAATATACAACAAGTTTCAAAGCTCAATTTATGAATTCAAGCCCCAAAGGTGAGTCAATTAAAGCCATTTTCAAACCCATTTTCAAGAACAAACTTCAAACATGCCATGCATGAGTTTTAAACCAAATTGGAGTTTCAAAGCTTGCTCAAATGAGCTCATTTCCTCAAAACAAGATGAAAACATGGACTTATGCATAGATATGAGCATGCATGTGACAATTAGCCATGAAATCAACTCAAAATGTACCAATACAAACATGCATGCATGATGTATGCTATAATCCAACATATTTGAACTAAATCATGACTTAGTTCTACAATGAAGCATGAATCATGCAAGAACTTGTTCAATATCAACAATAAGAAGGTGAATTCCTTACCTAGGTCTTCAATTACAAGTCTAGGAGTTCAATGTTGCTATCACTCTTCAATTCTTCCAAGATTCAAGCCAACTCACAATGAAATCAAGGTGAAATCACTCTCTAGGTCTCTCTCTCTCTAGAGTCGGTTTGAGCTCCCAAAATGTCTTGATGGAATGTTTACTCAAGTGTAATGAAGCTCAAAAATGTTATAATAAAGGGCCCACTAACAATGGCAATTTCGTAAATAAGGCAACTCTGTGATTTAACTTATTCTAATCTAATTCAATCCAGTTAAATCATACCAAATCAGTTTTCAAATAAATATACCATGAAATTACATAAATTATGGTGACCACAACACACTAAACGATTTTCAGTTCGGCCGCCGATAAGGCCTTCAATTAGCAATTTAAACGTAAACACACGAATAGATAATTAAACAGTCGAACAGATAGAAATGCAATACAATAGGCATACTCAGTCAATTCGGTTCCAGTTTTCAATCGATGCATTCAAGATTTGATTGATTCAATTATCAGTCATAAGCAGTCTCAATTTCACAGTAATCGGTAATAAATCAGTGGTCAGTGATTAATCAGTAATCGGTAACGAGGGTTGTTACACCAAAGGTTTGGAAAACACTCTAGCTAGATCAACACTTAGAGAGAAGTGAAGAATTTAGAGAGAGAAGCTCTCAAATGGTGTTTTTGAAAAGTAGAAGAGAGTGTGAATGTAAAAAGTAATTTTAAAAGCCTAACTACCGACTGATATATGACATTCCCGCTTGAGCAGAAAACACAACGCTCGAGCATCAAGAACAAAAAACTAGGTCCGCTCGAGCGCAATAAGTCCTGCTTGAGCATCAAGACACAAGAATAAAGTACATCCGCTCGAGCGCGAAAACCAGTTCGCTCGAGCGCATATTTCCTCCTCCCAGAGCTTACTCCCAAAAAATACTACCCACTCGAGCGCCAACAAGCCCGCTCGAGCGCGATACGCTCGAGCGCAGGAAACCCGTTCGAGCGTAGAAAACACACCTGCCGAAGTTTTGCAGGGACACAAAATACTGGAAGAGTGTAGACCCTGCTCGAGCGCAAGAAGACCCGCTCGAGCGGACCATTCAAAAACTATGCAACAAAAATGGGAGCCAAAACTCTACCAACCTGAATCAACCAAGCCCCACACATCCTAAAACCCAAACGAATCGATTTAAAGGATGACAACAAGAAAATTACAACTAAAAACTTCACGGAACCGAGTCTGGAATACAACTGAACAGTAAAGGGACAATCGAGATCGCTATAACCTCCCCCCCTTAAAGAATTTCGTCCCCGAAATTAAACACAAGTTTTTCAAAAACAAGTTTTCTCCATTTCTAACAATAATACTACATAATATTCAACATTCCGACCCATTACCGGTCAATCTCATCTCTTTGCAAGAGGCATTTCACATCACACATAACAACTTGCATTAACAACATGCACCCCTTTGAAATTTACCAATTTCAACTCATTTTCCACAATTCCACAACACATGCAACATTAATATCATGCTTGCATTTTCACAATACTTAACATACACAATGTTAACATAACTTTCATTTATTGAAACATTCACAATGTTTTACAACTTAAGACACACATAATGCTCTTAAAGTTCAATATTATTATAATATCTCGTTACATGATTACACATCAACAGACATGTCCGGATACTTCTCACGGACTTCCAACTCACATTCCCAAGTGGCTTCCTCCACTCCGTGATGCTTCCACAAAACCTTTACCAAGGGAATGGTCTTGCCTCGCAAGACTTGATCCCGCCTATCCAAGACCCGAACCGGTCTCTCCTCATACGAGGCATCCTCATCTACCTCTAAATCGGTCCAATCCAACACATGGGACGGATCCGGCTCGTACTTCTGAAGCATACTGACATGAAACATGTCATGCACTCCAGACAACTGCGGTGGCAAAGCCAAACGATAAGTAACTTCCCCAATTCTCTCAAGGATCTCAAAGGGGCCAATAAACCGAGGGGATAACTTCCCACTCTTCCCAAACCTCATCAAACCTCGCCTATGTCCCAAATATACAAGTCGACAAGATGATCTACCGAATTTCTCACGCGCATAGGAATGAAGTGCGTCGACTTAGTCAACCGGTCTACAACCACCCAAATTGCATCACTTCCCCGCTGAGTCCTTGGAAGACCTACAACGAAGTCCATAGTGACATGCTCCCACTTTCACTCGGCAATAGGCAAGGGTTGCAACAAACCCGCTGGCCTCTGATGCTCGGCGTTCACTTGCTGACAAGTAAGGCACTTAGATATGAAAATTGCCACATCTCTTTTCATACCCCGCCACCAAAACTGGCGACCTAAATCCCGATACATCTTAGTACCTCCTGGATGCACCGCAAGGCGCGAATGATGGAACTCTCGGAGTACTTCCTCTCAGCAAGACTTCGGCACAAACAAACGGTCTCGGTATCTCACACTCAGGTCGGGATACACCGTCAAACCCTTCTCAACTTTCCTACTGGAGATCTTCTCTCGGAGGGACTCTACCTCAAGGTCATCCCTCTGTGCCTCTAACACTCGAGTCACAAGTGTAGGCTGCGCAACAACAGAAAACAAGGCTGCAGCCTCAACAGATTCACTCAGATGCAAATCGAACTCACCAAGTGCCCCCAACATCCCCTACTCCCGGATGGCTATACAAGCTACATCACCTATGGATTTTCTGCTAAGGGCATCGGCCACAACATTAGCCTTCCCCGGATGATAATGTAACTCAAAGTCGTAATCCTCAATAAACTCCATCCACCTCTTCTGCCTCAAGTTCAAGTCTTTCTGTGTAAACAGATATTTTAGACTTTTATGATCCGAGAACACCTCGAATCTCTCGCCGTAAACAGATTTGATTTGTGGTGCCTCCCTTACATAAAATTTCTAGCTCCGCCACTGATTTGAGTGAGGTTAAATTTTAGTATTAAAATATCGGAGAGTTAGCTATTATATAGATAAATTGAGAGACTAAAATATCTTTGTGCCACTGTAATTGCTAGTATGAAGGATTTCAAATAACTATTTTTACATTGTTACCCATTGTAATCTATCATGGTAGAGCTCTGAAATCACATCTCAAACTTTCATATGAGGTATTCTTCTTGAATGATTATGGCCCAAATAATTTCATTTTAAATCCATAAATCCAAACGCAACCTTAGGTCATTATGTTGGTGGAGTATGTCTTAGGGTCTCCAAGGCATTTTGCGTGTGCATTATATATGGAAACAAGTTTTAGTAGTGCAATCTTCTTTCACCAAATTGTTGAATCCTATAGCCTTTAGATTACTAAACTTTTTTTTTGCTTGAATTGGTTCCTCTCTTAAGAAAAGAAGAGTAGATAGAAAAATTTAAGTTTGGTCATGGAAAAGGGGTGGAGAATATGGGAAGGAAATGGATGCGTCATGATTCGTGGAGGCTCTTTGTTTTCTTCTTGCTCCAAATGTACATTGGGTTAAATGCTATATTTCACCCCAAATAATTCCAATTTCTCAATAATCTCACTTCTGAGTTGATGACTTTTGTGGCATATAAGTAATCCACAAATGAAATTTCAGGGGTTTAATTAATGGACACTTATTAATCAGTCCTATTAACTAGACTTATTTATTTATAGGTCCTGACTGATAAATTTATCACTATAAATTTATTCATTCAAATAAGAGAGACTGATAAATTTATTATCAATAGAATTAAATCTCAAAAGTAAGACCTATTGATAATTTACCCTTTAATATTAAGGCTCTGGTCTGTAAGATTCTTGAAAGCTTTTCTGTATATTCAATTGTGTCAATGATTACAATCAGATCTTAGATTATATAGCCCTAAATCCTAAACCAAAAAAGAAAATACAATTATGTCTCTAATAGGACTCTAACACAATCATGCCTCTCATAGGACTCTAATTTGTACAACCACAATCATGCCTAATTTGGAAAATAGAAAATATACACAATATATTCTTACACCCCGCTCAAACTCAAGGTGTTTTAGCAGAAAACATTGAGAGTTTGCCAAGAAGAAACTGAAACCAAGCGGTAGTGTGAGTCTTAGTGAAGAAGTCCGCAAATTGCAAAACTGAAGGGATGAAAGGAAGTGAGATAGAGGCAGATTGCAGATGTTGGCAAACAAAGTGACAATTAATCTCAATATGTTTCGTCTGCTCATGAAAGACAGTATTGTGGGCAATTTGAACCGCACTACGGTTGTCACAATAGAGAGAGGTCAGAGAAGGCTGAAAGACACCCAAATCATACAAGAGACAACGAAGCCAAACAATCTCAGTAGTGGCATGAGCCATAGCACGATACTCAGCTTCGGCAGTAGAACGAGCAACGACTGATTGTTTCTTGCTTTTCCAAGAGATCAAGGAATCTCCAAGAAACATACAGAAACCAAACGTAGACTTACAATCAGTAACATTACCAACCCAATCAAAGTCAGCATAGGCCACTAAGTCTAAAGAGGTAGTAGAGGACAACAATAAGCCCTAAAAGATGGTACCCCTGAGATAGCGAAGAACACGAACCAAAGCAACCCAATAGGTAGAGCGAGGAGCAGAAACGAACTGACTAACCACATAAACTGTATAAGCAAGATCAGGGCAAGTGACAGTAAGATAAACTAAATAACCCATAAGCTCGCGATATAAAGTGAGATCATCCAGAGGGACACTATTAGTAAAGTTAAGCTTCACATTAAGCTCAATTGGTGTATCAAAAACCTTAGTATCAGTAAGACCAGCACGATAAATGACTTCATTAACATACTTAGCCTGAGATAGAAAATAGCCCTTGGGAGAAGAAGCAACCTCAATATAAAGAAAATACTGCAATAGACCCAGATCCTTCATTTCGAAGGTGCAGAAGAGATGCTGCTTGACTTCAGAGATAGTAGAAGAGTTCGAGCTAGTGATAATCATATTATCCACATAAAGTAAGAGAGCAACAAAACCAGCCGAGGTATGTTGCAGAAATAAAGCAAAGTCAGAAGTAGAAGGATGAAACCCAAGCTCGGTAATAGTTTTCTGAAAACGATCATACTAAGCATGAGGAGACTGTTTCAAACCATACAGAGCACGCCGAAGACGACAAACTTGACCAGAGGGATGGTGAAGGCCAGGGGGAGGACGCATGTAAACCTCCTCAGTGAGATGGCCATTAAGAAAGGCATTCTTAACATCCATCTGATAAAGAGGCCAAGAACAAATAACAACGATAGAGATCAAAGTACGGACAGTAGTTATTTTGGCAACAAGAGCAAATGTCTCTTCATAGTCAATACCATACTCCTGAGAGAAACCTTTGGCAACCAGACGAGCTTTATAACGCTCAAGAGAACTATCAGAATGAGTCTTGACTTTGTAGACCTATTTGCAACCAACCAGGTTCTTACCAGCAAGCAAAGGAACCAACTCCCAAGTACTAGTTTTTTGTAAAGCAGACAACTCATCATTCTTAATTGCATGCCGACTCCCTTACTCTTCGGTCAATCCCCTTATAAGGCTCTGTATTCCCAACCTCCCAATTATTCCCTCCTGTGTGTCTTTGGGTCTGCTTGTTTTGACCTCATTCCCCGTAAAGATAGGACCAAACTTAGTGCCTGGTCTGTCTTATGTGTATTTTTGGGTTACAGTCTTACTTAGAAAGGCTACCGTTGTTATAATCCTATCTCCCGTCGCCTTTATGTCTCCCGTCATGTTGCCTTTCTTGAACGTTTGTCTTACTTTCAGTTTTTCCCTCTCACTGCTCCAGTTTTCAAGGAGGATTTGGTTCATATTGAACCATTTCCTTCTGAGGTCTCGTCTGATGAATACATCTCCATTGTTCCCCTTGAGCTTGTTCCATCTTCGCCTCCTACATCTCTGGCTGCTTCTCCTCCTTCGGCTTCTTCTCCTCCTCTGTTGTTAGTTTATTCTCGTCACAAGATTCCTCCTCTACCGGTTGTCTCTGCCCCTACTGCTGCTCCCCCTACTTCTGACGACTCTGATCATACTGCACACCAATATCCTCCTCGAGCACGTCATCCTCCAAACAGGTTGGGTTGGTCTAATACTTATTTTTCTGCTTCCTATCGTACCTTTTTGTCTGCTATTCACTCTTTTGTAAAACCTTAGTCTTACAAGAAAGCAGCGGTAAGAACTGCCTCACCCCAGAATGGTGCTGGAACAGAGGCAAAAAAAAGAAGAGATCGAGCTATCTTAAGAAGATGACGGTGTTTACACTCAACATGACCATTTTGGACAGGGGTATCAATACAAGAGGTTTGGAGAATGGTGCCCAATTTGGCTAAATACTCACAGAATTCAGTTTTAAAGTATTCCCTATCTAAGTCAGACCAGAGTATTTTAATTGTGGCCCCAAACTGTGTAGTAATCATAGACTGAAAGGTACAATATATCCGGTAGAAGTCAGACTTATGAGTCATAAGATAAACTCAAGTGTAACGGGTGCAATCATCAACAAATGATATATAGTATGCAGAACCCCCTTTGGTGAGAAGAGGAGAAGGGCCCCAGATATCAGTATGAAATAAAAAAAACGGTGTAGCAAATATAGAAGTACTGTTACGAAAAGGTAAGGTTGCCATTTTGGCAAATTTACACCCCTGACACTTGATAAGTTGATTAAGAGAAACTTTACCCAATATACCTGACTGAGCTAAAGACCGTAAGCGGTTAACAGACAAATGCCCTAATTTGGAATGCCATAAATGGAAAAGACTGAACAGAGAATCTAACTGAAAAGAAGAAAATGCAGTCGGAGAGGTAGTCATAGGCAGATGCAAGCTCTCTACCACATAGAGGTCTCCAACTCTACACCCAGTCCCAATCTATTACTTAGATATCCGATCCTGCACAAAACAAATAGAAAAAGAAAAGATAACATCAAAATTAGAGGCATCAAGTTGACTAATAGATAATAAACTGACAGATAACTGAGGAACATATAAGACAGATGGAATAGAGACTGCAGACATAGCAGATAGTAGGATAGACCCAACAGATATAACTGACATACCAGATCTATTAGCAACATTAACAGTAATAGAAAAGGGAAGGGTAGTACAATTCTGAAATAAAGAGAGATGATGAATCATATGATGAGAGGCATCAGAGTCAAAAAGCCAGACAGACGAAGAGGTACCTGAAGAAGACCCAAGCAAACCTGAATGAAGAGATGAAACAACGGAGGTAGATGAAGATGGCTGGGAGGTAGACAATATATGCGGAAGTTGACTAATCTGAGCAGTCAAGGAAGCCAAGTCAGGATCAAGAGTCGGAGCAGATGCAACATACGTAGTGGGAGAAGCTCGGAATTAGTTATGAGATTGCTAAAAAGATGAGATAGGTTGACGTCCCTTCTTGGGATAGTGGTACTTCCAATGACTCTTCTGATGGTAGAAGGCACACTCATCAAAAGCCAGAGACATTGTAATAATCAGAAAACTAAGGGGTTAAAGTGTAATAAAACCTATATTCAACAAAATAGCCAACCCAGGTGTAGACACCCCATTTTTGACCGACCTTAAGACTCAGACGTCATTGATTGAGCGCTCGTGATGGTGCATGTTGTGCTCGTTTCGAGTCTCCGGAATTTTGGCTGAGGGCCTCGCCTTCGGGCCTCTGAACTCTTTTGTGCTTCAGCTCGGTTTGTGGATCGAACTTTGTTTCTCTTCTCGGAGAGAGAGAGAGGTCTTGCAGACCATCTCTTTGTGGTCGTAGACTACTTTTCCCGCTTGGAGACTAGTTTCCAGTTTTTGAAGCCTTTGGTCACGCGCCTTGTCTCGGGACCGCTTAACGTTCTCTGTTTGGTGTGGTTTTTGAACCATACCTTGTTGCCTCTGCCTAGAGGAACACTATGGTCCGGAAGACCACTTTTGATGCTCGTAGACTAGTTTTCGAGGCTTTCGGCCGCGTGCTTTGCCTCGTCTTGCATTCGTTTTGGTTTGTTTTTGGTACAAACCTTGTTTTCCTTGTTTGGAAGGTGGTACAAGGGTGGGAGACCACTTTTTCTCCTTGGAGACCACTTTTTCTTCTGCCAACCAGTTTTCTGGTCGGACAACTGGCTTTCTTAGTCTTTGGGCTATCTTTTCTAGTTGTCCACCACACCTTTGCATTGTTTTCAGTCCCTGGGCCCTCTCCCACCTTGGCCGACCAGTTGTTGCTCTCAGAGATCACTTAAAGTGGTCGGCCGACCACTTTAAGTAGCAGGCCGACCACTTCAAGTGGTCGGCTACTTTTTGGAGATATTTTCCTTCAGCTGGCACAGTTGGAGGACATTTGGGCTATCCTTCATACACGTGTATAGAGGGATTTGTTAAGGCTTAGCTTCTCCAAGAAGCTTTGCCTTTTGCTCTCTATAAGAGGGAGGCCTCTCCTCCCTCCTCTAGGTTTAGAAAATGGAGCCTTGAGTTATACATATAGCCTATATCTATACTTTTTCATTTTGCTCTTGTTTTGTGTTCAAAAGTGTAGTTTTGTCTTGCTTTTTCACACAAACACACACTCAAACACCATCCTTTTGCTACTGAGGTACTTCGGAGCTGGTTTTGGTGTTCTTGGATTGCTTTGAGCTTGAAAAAGTGGCTGGAGTTGCAGTGGTAGAGAAGGTCTTCAAGGGTGAGTCTTTGACCTTTAAAACCCCCATTTTTGCTTAAGCTTTTGGACCCTTTTGCATGCTGTTTTGAGCTTAACTTATAACTGAAAAAAGTTCCATTTTTAAGTGCTTAAAATAGTTGTTTTAGGTTACTTTTTCGTTTGGGGTGATTTACCCCCTCTTAGGCCTTGTTAGGCCTTATTTTGAGCCATCCCTTTAGGCTCTTGTTGAACCCTTTGCATGACCTTTCTACCACAGAAAGGTGGTTTTGGTGTCCTAAATAGGAGAGGGTCATCCCCTCTCCTTGTGTCTTGTTTACTAGCTTCTTATGCCTCATGTTTGAGCACCTTTGTTAAGCTTTTTTTTGGCTATATCTTAGCTTGTATTCGTGGTTATTTTGCTGAGGCATACCACTATTTTTGCTTGCTTTGGTCACTCCATGCATGCTTAATACACTTGTAGTGTAAATCACACAAACTAGCTTTATGTGTTTTATGAAGTAGCATGTCATTCTAGCTTGTTTTCTTTCTATTTCAGCATGTTTTCGGTGATGTTTTGCCATGTCATGACTCTTTTTTGGTTTGGTTTGGTTGACCCTTGCATGCCTCATGCACTTGTAGTGTAATGCCATGAAATAGCCTAACATGCATCATGCCTTGACATGTCATTTTAGCATGCTTTTGGCTTAGCTCTGAGAAGACTTTGTTCATCTTTTATCATGTCTAAGGTCTGATTTTGGTTGTTTTGGTCATGCATGACTTGCTTTGTATAGCTATGGTTTAATCTAGCTTGTTAGCCTTGTGTATTGAGTACACTAGCATGCATTGCTTGGCCTATTTCAGTGATTTGGCATCACTTGTTATGTGATTTCAGTCCATGCTTCATATCCATACATTCACATTTGTTACTCATTCAATGCGTTGGAGGGTTTGCTCCTTTATGCCTTAACATGAACCATTGCATTTGCCTTCATGCCTTAGCTTGCGAGCCATCATTTCAATGTGTTTTTTGGGGTTATTTTGCCATGATATAACTCTGATTTTTATTGGTTAAGTCATCCCATGCTTGGTCTTAATAGGTGTAGTGTAAACCACCTTATTTGCCTTGCATTCATCATGCCTTATGCCGTTCATGCTAGCATATTTTGGCCTACTTCCATGCATGTTTTAGACTTATTTTAACATGTACTAGGACTGTTTTGGGTTGCCTTGGTCACATGCTTTATGTTTTGTATACTTGTAGTACAAATGCTCTTGCATGCCTCAAGCTTTGGGCACCATTGCATGCATCATTTATGTTGTGTACATGATTTGGCATCACCTAACATGACATTTCAGAGCATTTAGGACTACCATGTTCTCACTTCATTCATACTTTGAATGCCTTTAAGTGTTATGCATTGTTGTCTAGTTTATGCCTTAGCTTGTATGCTTGCATGTCTAGGCCTTTGAGCCTCCATCTCAGCATATTTAGGTCCTTATTTTGATCTATTTGAGCTTTTTCCATGCTTAGTTTATGCATTTGTGCCATGTATTGCATGCCTCCTTTGTAGTCCTCTTTACTACCTTCATGCTTTAAGGACCCTAGCATGCCATACTTGTGTTGTTTGAATGATTTGGCATCATTTCTTACCTCATTTCAGTGCATTTAGTGTTGCTACACTTCCATGCTTTTCACTCGTTAAGTGTTCTTGAGGGTTGCACCTTAGTGCGTCAATTGGTGAGCCAATTGGCATGCATGCTTGTATGTGTTTTCGGTGTCTTCATTTTAGCATTATGGCCACTGTTTTGGCATGACTGAGGTCTGTCCATTTCGGTTTAAGTCCGTTGAGTATGTGGTTTGCATGTTGTTGCATGCTTGTTGCATTGCATATTGTTGCCCTTGTCACATTGCATTGCGCATGCATACATTACATTGTGTTTAGAACCTTATGATTGCCTTGCATTGAGTATGCATCTAGTTCTTAGCATTTAGCATTGTGTATGCCATGTTATTCCTCGCATTGTGTATGCTAGGTTGCTAGTTGCTAGTTGTATTGTGTATGCCATGTAGTTCATCGCATTGTGTATGCCATGTTGTTTCACTACATTTGTGTATACCATGTTCATTGCATTGTGTATGTTAGTTGTTGTTCTTAGCATTGTGCATTGTGCATGCCATTAGCCTTGTTAGGTTGTTCATCTTGCATTGCATGTTTGCATGCTTAAGTCGTATTGCAAACTTGCATGCTTGAGTCGCATTGTGCATGCCATGTTATTTGTTGCATTGTGTTTGGAATAAGTGTTAGTCCAAACATGGGAAACGAGGGACGTTTCATACTTAAAGTGATGAAACGTGCCTTAATTCCGGGTCGCCGATGTTCTTGATCATACATGATAAAGTTCTAGGTCTTATGTGTTTACTTGTGCATTCATTTTACATTGAATTGTGCAACTTCGCCTCTCGACCATCACGCATTGAAATGCGTGATTGGTGGCCCGAGGGTCGAGAACCACACCCCCTTGAGTTTATCACATGATAAGGAGGGTGGTTGTATACACATATCTTGCAAATACATTGCCATGCCCTTTCTTGCTCTCTGTTGTAGAAAACTGGGATTCAACAGCAACAACTGGTCGGCCAGCCAGAAAAACTAGCTAGCCGACCACTTTTCTAGTTTTTCAACAACCAAAAGTGGTCGGCCACCCTCCCACAGGATTCCTAAGGTGGATTTTCATCTTTCTGGAGCTTGGTGCAAGGTTTTGAGAACAAATGAAAACAGAGGCAAATCAGGGTATCGCATTGGATTTCCGAACGAGGCGACGGGGCTCGCATGCATTCCTCTCCTTCTGAGGCTCCTGATTTACTACTTTCTTTAGCTGCCATGTTTAGATAGCTAGCTTTTGCTTTGGTTTGTACTTTAATTAGTTAATGCGTTAGCTATTCAATTCGTTTTGTAATAATTAGTTAACTAGGATTAGTTAATTAATTTATTGTGTAATAATTAGTTTAATTAGTTTAGATTAGCTAGTTAGCTTCTTATTCGATCTCTCTTTCAAGAGGGCGCATTGTTGTAATAAGCGTGCGTGCGTGTGATGCATGTCTTCCAACCTCTACTTTTTTCTCCCTTTTACTTAACCGCTTACGATGGTTAGTTTTAGGGCATATTTCATTTAGCATGCCTTATGCTCGCATGTTTGCATCATTCATCTGTATTGCATGCACCGGGCTTGGCGCATCATACTAACTGCATTGTATTTCAATTCCAATTTGAATACATGTATCAAGTTGCATTTCATATGCCATTCTAGAATAGCCGAGCCTATTTTAGTTATATTTTCGCATGTGTTGCATTAGCCATTTTAACATGAACTAGGATCATGCATGATTTCTAACTAGTTCTTTGTTTTGGCTCGGAGTACACTGTGACTGTTTACGCTCTAGCATACTGTAAGTGTGTTAATGTTGCCATGAGGCTAACTTCTTATTGATATAATTGCCTGAATGCCTGTGGGTGAAGGTTGGATCACTTGAATTGGAACAATTCATTGAAATTCGCATTTTAGCCTACTTGCGAGTAGCAAACTTTAAACCGTTTTCAAATAAACATGCAATGTTTTGTTCCAAATTAGGCGATCTAGTCTATACTTGTTTGCTGTGCGCATCACATAGTAAGATTAGCTAATTAATCAGAATAAGAACACATGTGTTTTCAAAAACAAGATATCATGCTTAATACAGGCCAATATTTGATCAGGCGAGCGAGGGTGCTTATTAAATGATCTTCCCCAATCGTAACCAAGTTCCCAAGCCGAGGCAACTTTGGTGATGACGGACACGTGCCCTTAGGCACGAGTCAGGGTTTCCTAAATTTTTCCAAAATAATAAAATATTTAGGTGGCGACTCTGTATCTGGCAAAGCAGTCCATGTTTGGCACTTCTTTATAAAAATCAGTTTTCCAAAACGATTTGCTGGATTTGGACTCTTTGGTGATTTATCGGTCTCACATCGCACATTGTGAGATTAGATTCAGAACTGTGACTTTTGAGTCCAAACTGTGGTAGCTGAGAGAACAAAACGAGAATTTGCGGCCCTCATGAGGCGCGCGCGGGTACTCGGAGAGTCCTCCCCGGGAGCGCGTCCACACCAGGGGTCGAAGGGTAATACATAGAAATCTGATGGGGTAAAGCCAATAAATCCAAAACCATAGTGTAATAATCAAAAGAGTGTTAGGTCTGAATGGAAAATACTATTTTTTTTTTTACCCTAACCCACAAATATTAACTAGAGTCTTGAAGCCGAAAGAACCAGTCTGAAGACGAGAGAACCAAATCAGAGAAGAGAGAGAGAGAGATTGAATTTGAAGTCAAGGAAGAGAGAGGTCGCGTTTGAAGGTTACAAACCAGTGAGAGGAGTTGCGAACCAGATGGGTTGTGATTCTAGCCCTGAATGGTCGCGATTTCGGCGATAACAGATGTAGTACAATGAGAACTCGAACGAAGGTCATGCAAGAGCCAAGAGAACTTCGATCGATCAGAGAACTTTGATAAAAGAGCTTCGAACTTGGTGAACACGACCAGAGAGAGGGAACTTCAAGAATACCAATTGCGATTCTAGTGCTTTATAATTTGCGACTCATGTATCATGAACACCTAGTAAAACTTCGAGAACCATATTTGATCAAGGGAGAAGGTGACCCACAACTCACACAGAGACTGATGAGGAAGACAATTTCTAGGGTTCTGGTAGTGGCTTTGATACCATGTAAGATTCCTGAAAGTTTTTTTGTATATTCAATTGTATCAATGATTACAATCAGACCTTAGATTATATGGCCCTAAATCCTAAACCAAAAAGGAAAATACAATTATGTCTCTAATAGGACTCTAACATGATCATGCCTCTAATAGGACTCTAATTTGTACAACCACAATCATGCCTATTTTGGAAAATAAAAAATACACACAATATATTCTCACATGGTCATCTTGTTTCCTTTCACAATTTTACTTTCATTTTGACTTTTAAGTTCTAACCCTTTGGTAGTACTAGTGTCCATTAGTGGTTATTTCGATTGTTCCTGTCAGATGCATTTGGCTTAAACCCACCACAACATCTGATATCCATATATAAATAAGGGGATATTCCAAAAAAAACCCCCCCAGGGTTTAGGGCCTTTTTCAAATTAAACCCCAAGTTTTCAATTATCACAATTTGTACCCCACCATTCCACCCGTGTTTCAATTTGATCCCCCATCCATCTTTGTCTCTGTCAATTAACGGAAGACTGATTTGGGCGCTAAAATTGCCTTAATCTTCATGATTTAGGGCAAAAGACACCCTCCATTTTCCAGCCCGTCTCTCTCCCTCCAAAATCCACTCTGAAGACACTAGGGGTGAGTAGCGGATATACCAATCCGCCAAAACTGACCGAACCGAATTGATCCGCCGCATTTTGGACGGATACGTGATGACGAGTGGACGGTTGCGGATTGATTTTCTCCAATCCGCCAATCTGGCGGACGGATTGCGGATTTGAGATTCTTTTGGCCGCAACCGAACCGCCAAATCGCGAGCACCTTTAGTAATTTATAAGAGTTTGTGTTTTCAGTTTATTTAAATATTCTGTTTGTGTTTTCAATTAAAAAAGAGTTTAAATATTCTATTGAAAAAAAGTTTTCAACTTGAATATCTTTTTTGAATTGAAAAAAATAAACGTATAATTTATCTATATTTTTTGGTTTTTAAATCTATCTCTAAAAATAATAAATAGAAAATATGATATATGCTGGTTAGTTTTTGTTTTAAAAAACAGATATAGATGTAACAATTTAAAGGCATACAATCTCTGCTACTGCTCTGTTCATGGTTTTGGTGGTTTGAATTGTTTTTATATTTTAAAAATCACAGATTGTAATACTTTATGTGGATGAGGCATGCTGTGATTGTGATTCTAAAGTTTCAAACTTTCTTGTTTTGGATGAGGCATGCAGTGATTGTAATATTTTTTTAAGTCATTGACTGTAATATATGTATATATTTTTTTGAGGAAGTGCACAAGTTGAATTATGTTGAAAATTTATAAAATTTTAAATCGCCAAATCGATTCGCATCCATCTGCCAAACCGCCAATCCGCTCAATCCATATTCGCCGGATTGGCGGACGGATGCAGATTGATTTTCTCTAATCCGCCAATCTAGCGAACGGATGCAGATTGGAGGTTTCGTGGTTGCAACCGACCTGCGCCCACCTCTAGAAGACACCATCACAACAAAATCACACATCTTCTTCACACACACTTACCTAAACAAACCCGCAAAACACAAGCTCTTCTAAAAACATAGACAACATAAACAAAACTACATATAGGTAAGTAAAACACAAACACTACCAGTTCCTCAATTAAGCCCCGGCCACTATTTCATCGTGTCTTTTTTTCGGTGTTGATTGAGGCTTAAGGGTCAAGTTGCTTCAGCCCTTGCAAAACTTGTGTCAGTAAGTAGTTGTTGATTGAAGCTTTCTAGCTAGACACAAAAAAGGAAGCTTCAGAATCAGAGCCATCTCTCAACAATATTGAATCATGAAGGACAAGCTTATACTTATAAGAGATGACTGGTGGAAGATGAGTTTACACCAAAAAACTCATTCCATGTATTCCTAATCCCATCAAAGCACTGATAATTTTCTGTCATACCCATAATTTTCTGTCATACCCATAAACTGCCTTGGAAAATTAAGCCCTTGGTTGTTCATATTCTCTTCCATTTTCATAGGTACTAATACCAGAAGATTGTGCTTCAAATCCTTGATTTTGGTATGACGGGTACAACAAATTTGTGGGTGTCTCAAGACCACCAAAGAAAGGCAACCTCCACCGCTCCAGCCCTCCACCACCACCTGCTGCCGCCATCTGCACCTGAAATTCAACGATACTTGACCTAATATTGTTCCCTCCACCACCACCACCACCACCACCACCGTACTGAGCTAGGTTTTGTAGAGCTGCCATGAATGGAAATTGTGGTGGTGGAGGAGGAAAATGACCAGAACCACCAAATATATTATTATCTGTGTTGTAACTAGAGGGACTGGCACTTGTTGACTTAGAATTAGGCCTTCTCAGATGTTACTTGAGATTTTGAGCTACTGTTGTTCTTGATTTTCTTGCTTCTTCGGCAGCCACCACCCACCAAACACTCTTTAGGGCACTGTCTCTGGAAAATGGAGGGGTGGCTTTTGCCCTAAATTGTGAAGATTATGATAATTTTGGCGCCCAAATCAGTATTCCGTTAACTGATAGAGACGAAGATGGATGGGAGGATTGGATTGAAACACGGGTGGAATGGTGGGGTACAAATTATCACAATTGAAAACTTGGGGTTTAATTTGAAAAAGGTGCTAAACCTTGGGGTTTCTTTTTAATAATTTCCCCTATAAATAAATAGCATTTTTTTTAATATCTTTGGGTGAGTATTGATTATTTATTTATTTATTTATTTTTTTGGCCACTTCCCCATTCTACAGACTTTATGCTCATTTCTCTAATGTTTTTCCTCAAACCAAACCTTCTTTCTCAGTTCTTACAAAAGAATCACTTTTCTATCAGAAACCAATTGAAATATGTTAGTCCACACCTCAAGCTCATTGCCTTCATTATAATAAAGAAATCTTTACTTCGCACTACAAACTTACTGACTTATTATGCAGATTAGTATCACTACAAAAAAAAATTGTTTTTTGCGACGGCAACCAGCCGTCGCAAATGCCCCGGACGCTGTCGCTAATAGTTTTTGCGACGGTAATTTGGTTTTTTGCGACGGTAAGCGGGGGTCGCGACAGAGGGGGTTGCAAAAGGGCTTTAGCGACGATAACTGCCGTCGCCATTGTTTTTTGCGACAGGAGGGTGCCTTTTTTGCGACGGCACTTTTCCTGTCGCCAATAATGGATAAAAATATCAGTTTTTGTGACGGTAGCAAATTCCCGTCGCTAAAGTGGGTTTTTTGAGACGGCAACATTACTGTCGCTAAAAGGGTTGTAGCTTATAACTATTGGTGACGGCAACCTGAACCGTCGCTAAAGGTTTGTTTTCCAAATACATTACATAGCTTTTGCGACAGTATGGATCTTTGTCATAAAAGCCTCATCTTTATGACGGCTTGTCATGCCGTCTCAAAAAAAAAAAAAACCTATTGGGAAATTATTAAAAAAATTAAAATAACTTGTATTAAATAAAAAATAACTATAAAAAAATTTAAAAATTACATAATAATATAAATAAATACATAAACAAAAGTTGACAAATAATGAAAATTCATATTGTTGTTCCATTCATAACAATACATAAATAAAAATTCATAACAATAAAAATTATGCCACTACATAACGTCGCATAATACATACACAATGTTGTTCACAAATGTAAATAACATAAATCAAAACCAAAAGTTTTCGTCCTGATTCGTTCGTGGGTTACAAAAACAAAAGTTTGTCACAATCTTTATACGCCCGCATTCCACAAGAAGCAAACTGTTACTCAGGAAATATCTAAAAAAAACAAGATCAAAATAATTAAAAACCATATAATGGTGTTAATATTTTATTTACAGAAAAATATAAAAAAAAATTGACTACTATATAATTAGAAAGATAGTTTAGTAAATAATTTTAACTGGACCGAAATCCGACTCTAACTCCCAAATCGGGAACCCGATTCGAGCCCCGTCTTCTCCCACAAGTCTCTCGTGCCTAGGAGGTCGTGTGTGCCAAGTTTCGTGCTAAACTGACGCTGATTGGTGAATTTGGGGCATTAACACCTCGAATTTAAGTTTCTTAAGGAACTAGTTTGTTTAAAGTGAAATCCGGCTCTAACTCTCAAATCGGGAACCCGATTCGAGCCCCGTCTTCTCCCACAAGTCTCTCGTGCCTACAAGGTCGTGTGCGCCAAGTTTCGTGCTCAATTGACGCCGATTGGTGAATTTGGGGCATTAACACCTCGAATTTAAGTTTCTTAAGGAACTAGTTTGCCTAAAATGAAATCCGGCTCTAACTCCCAAACCGGGAACCCGATTCGAGCCCCGGCTTCTCCCACGAGTCTCTCGTGCCTAGGAGGTCGTGTGTGCCAAGTTTCGTGCTCAACCGACGCCGATTGGTGAATTTGGGGCATTAACACCTCGAATTTGAGTTTCTTAAGGAACTAGTTTGCCTAAAGTGAAATCCGGCTCTAACTCCCAAACCGGGAACCCGATTCGAGCCCCGTCTTCTCCCACAAGTCTCTCGTGCCTAGGAGGTCGTGTGTGCCAAGTTTCGTGCTCAACCGACGCCTTTGGAATTTGGGGCATTAACACCTCGAATTTGAGTTTCTTAAGGAACTAGTTTGCCTAAAGTGAAATCCGGCTCTAACTTCCAAACCGGGAACCCGATTCGAGCCCTGTCTTCTCCCACAAGTCTCTCGTGCCTAGGAGGTCGTGTGTACCAAGTTTCGCCCTCAACCGACGCCGATTGGTGATTTTGGGGCATTAACTCCTCGAATTCAAGTTCCTTAAGGAACTAGTTTGCCTAAAGTGAAATCCGGCTCTAACTCCCAAACTGGGAACCCGATTCGAGCCCCGTCTTCTCCCACAAGTCTCTCGTGCCTAGGAGGTCGTGTGTGCCAAGTTTCGTCCTCAACCGACGCCGATTGGTGAATTTGGGGCATTAACACCTCGAATTTAAGTTTCTTATGGAACTAATTTGTCTAAAGTGAAATCCGGCTCTAACTCCCAAATCGGGAACCAGATTCGAGCCCTGTCTTCTCCCACAAGTCTCTCGTGCCTAGGAGGTCGTGTGTGCCAAGTTTCGTTCTCAACCGACGCGGTTTGGTGAATTTGAGACATTAATTCCTCGAATTCAAGTTCCTTAAGGAGCTAGTTTGTCTAAAGTGAAATCCGGCTCTAACTCCCAAACCGGGAACTCGATTCGAGCCCCGTCTTCTCCCACAAGTCTCTTGTGCCTAGGAGGTCGTGTGTGCCAAGTTTCGTGCTCAACCGACGCCGATTTGTGAATTTGGGGCATTAACACCTCGAATTTAAGTTTCTTAAGGAACTAGTTTGCCTAAAGTGAAATCCGGCTCTAACTCCCAAACCGGGAACCCGATTCGAGCCCCGTTTTCTCCCACAAGTCTCTCGTGCCTAGGAGGTCGTGTGTGCCAAGTTTCGCCCACAACCGACGCCGATTGGTGATTTTGGGGCAATAACTCCTCGAATTCAAGTTCTTTAAGGAACTAGTTTATCTAAAGTGAAATCCGGCTCTAACTCCCAAATCGGGAAATTGATTCGAGCCGCGTCTTCTCCCACAAGTCTCTTATGCCTAGGAGGTCGTGTGTGCCAAGTTTCGTGCTCAACCGACGCGGTTTGGTGAATTTGGGACATTAACTCCTTGAATTCAAGTTCCTTAAGGAACTAGTTTGCCTAAAGTGAAATCCGACTCTAACTCCCAAACCGGGAACCCGATTCGAGCCCCGTCTTCTCCCACAAGTCTCTCGTGCCTAGGAGGTCGTGTGTGCCAAGTTTTGTGCTCAACCGACGCCGATTGGTGAATTTGGGGCATTAACACCTCGAATTTAAGTTTCTTAAGGAACTAGTTTGCCTAAAGTGAAATCCGGCTCTAACTCCCAAACCGGGAACCCGATTCGAGTCCCATCTTCTCTCACAAGTCTCTCATGCCTAGGAGGTCGTGTGTGCCATGTTTCACCCTCAACCGACACCGATTGGTTATTTTGGGGCATTAACTCCTCGAATTCAAGTTCCTTAAGGAACTAGTTTGTCTAAAGTGAAATCCGCTCTAACTCCCAAACTGGGAACCCGATTCGAGCCCCGTCTTCTCTCACAAGTCTCTCATGCCTAGGAGGTCATGTGTGCCAAGTTTCGTCCTCAATTGACGCGGTTTGGTGATTTTGGGGCATTTACTCCTCGAATTCAAGTTCCTTAAGGAGCTAGTTTGTCTAAAGTGAAATCCGGCTCTAACTCCCAAATCGGGAACCTGATTCGAGCCCCGTCTTCTCCCACAAGTCTCTCGTGCCTAGGAGGTCGTGTGTGCCAAGTTTCGTGCTCAACCGATGTGGTTTGGTGAATTTGGAACATTAACTCCTCGAATTCAAGTTCCTTAAGGAACTAGTTTGCCTAAAGTGAAATCCGGCTCTAACTCCCAAACTGGGAGCCTGATTCGAGCCCCGTCTTCTCCCACAAGTCTCTCGTGCCTAGGAGGTTGTGTGTGCCAAGTTTCGCCCTCAACCGATGCCGATTGGTGATTTTGGGGCATTAACTCCTCGAATTCAAGTTCCTTAAGGAACTAGTTTGTCTAAAGTGAAATCCGGCTCTAACTCCCAAACCGGGAACCCGATTCCAGCCCCATCTTCTCCTACAAGTCTCTCGTGCCTAGGAGGTCGTGTGTGCCAAGTTTCATCCTCAATTGACGCGGTTTGGTGATTTTGGGGCATTAACTCCTCGAATTCAAGTTCCTTAAGGAACTAGTTTGCCTAAAGTGAAATCCGGCTCTACCTTCCAAACCGGGAACCCGATTGAAGCCCCGTCTTCTCCCACAAGTCTCTCGTGCCTAGGAGGTCGTGTGTGCCAAGTTTCGTGCTAAATCTGGCTCTAACTAATCTCGTCTTCTCCCACAAGTCTCTTAACTTAGAATGTAAAGAATGCAAAGATACATTTTAAGCTTAGAATGCAAAGATACATTTTATACCTGATCTTCTGGTGGTGGTGTATATAGATTCTCATCTTCTGCAGATTCCCTAAACGCCCGGTGGCCACTCGATGCATCAGGAACCTATGTTAGTCAATGCATAATGTGTTAATCATATTTGAATTTTATACATAATCTTGAGTGAAAATTGAACTATCAAACCATTTAATTTATATGGAACACATGCATTGGGATCCACACTCGCCCCCTGTGACACAAGGGCCATCATCTCAGCTCTCATCTGCTGTAAATGTGTAGAGAACTCTGCTCGCAGCTCCTCCATCAACTCATCCCGAACCTTCTACGTGATCTGATCAATAGTCGATGGCTGGGGTGTTGATTGTGATGGCCCAGCACCATCTTTATACACCGCTCTTCGAGGCACAATTCTCCCGTATGTGCGACAATATCCATGTCCGTCATGACCTATCAACTCATGGAAAATGGCATTCCTAGCCTCCAAAGTTTGACCATCCTCAGGTAGCATAGAGAGTTGACGATTAAACTCATCCTGTATTGAATAAGACATACAAGTATATGCCAAATTAAGATGGTTTTGACACAAAAAATAAACTATAAATACAATCAAAGGTGTTTGGAAACTACCAAGGTCGGGATAACCTCTGGGTCATCTACTCTACGTGTCATAAGCCAAACATTCATCTTATCAGTAGACTCCCCCTTACTGGTCATCTACATTTTTTTTTATAAATATGAAAATTAGAATCCAAATAATTTGCAAATATACAATGTTTGTTTATATACAAAAATAAAACAATAAAATGTAAACCTCATGCCGTATCTGAGAGAAAGTAGCATACGTGGTATGAGCTATGCCGTGAGCTCGTCGATTTTTAGCGTTCCTACTTACAATTTTCTATAACAGGTTCAACAAATGTAAGTATGTAAATATGATTTGTATGTTTACATATCATAAATATAACGTAATTGTATACCTCAGCATCGGAAGTACGCCAATACTCCACAAGTTGTTCCCACTGGCTTGGCACAACATTCATAGGAACATCATCCTTTAGATTAGGATCAGAACTTCTAGGCTTGAAATACTTAGCCTTAAGCTTGTTCTTGTGATCCTTCCATATGCTGTTGCAGTTTTTCATGCAGATTGGCTTGTACTCCTCTGGACATATATTCAAATTGTCCTATAAAACACAATTTCAAAGTTTAAGGCTAAGTATAACAGAAATTTGGAATTCGAATTTGTGGACAAAAATATACTTTTACCTTCACATCCTTCCAAATAGCATTAACAATATCATCAGGCACATTGTTCTAGTCAAGAAAAGTAAAAGGAACAATGTTACCATTCCGCACAATAATGCCAAGTTGAGTAGTTAACTTGGCCACGTTATCCCCTATTGGGCAGTAATTTCCATCAAATTGTATGTCGACTTTTTACGATGCCCACTCTTTAATGCCCTTGGCACATCCTCTACCACGCCTAGTCGAGGTTGATGAAGAACTAACATGACCTGCGATATACAATAAAAATAAACAATATGCAATGGTAATAAACAAATGCAAATTTAAATAATGTGAATACAAATCATATCAAATAAACCTGAGGTGGGCTATGAAGAAGTCGAAGGGTCTGCAAAATACAATGAGAATAAATAAGTTAAATATAATGAGCATAAATAAATGTATGTGTAAATAATTTTCATACAAATTAAACCAAATTTATATACCTGCGGATGGCTCATAAGCTGATGATGATAGCTGCAATGGTGCCACTGATGGTGGTCGATACGGTGGTACTAATGGCCCCTCAGATGGTGGTGGCACTAATGGCCCCTCCGATGCTGGCCGATGTGATGCCTCCTCTGATGGTGGTGCTACTGATGTCCTGTTATGTAGCACATCAGACATCATACGCCGGGGATGATCAGGCTTCCTCTTCCTTCCCATAATAAGCTGCAAGTAATATAACATTAATTGACATTAGAAACATAGACAATGGTTTGTCATCAACTATAATATGACATTAATTGAACTAATACAATTACAAAGACAAAGTAAATTAAGAAATTGATGATTAACTACAATCTTGGCCTTAATTGAATTATTAATGTTGATTAAATATCAGCCTATTTGAACATCAACTGTTTCCCCTTCTGCGGCTTCCCTCACCTAACCAACTTCTTCATCACGAAGCATTATATTTTCTTCCAATTGTTGGCTCATGTATGGCTCGATTTGTGGATCAGTCGAACTCATATCAAATAAACCTCTTTGAGACATCTTCACCACGACTTGCCAGTCTGGTTGTAACAGTCCGCAACATACCAAACTTGCTCGCTTGGGGCCAAGATGAAAGGTTCATTGGTAATTCGATCATCTCGGTACAACAAATGATTGAAGTTCACCAACGTGAAATTGAATACATCTTCTTTCTTTCTGTGAATGTTGTCAATCCAATCACACTTAAACAACACATGTTTCTTCTCATTGGAATATCGAATCTCAACAATATCATCAATTGTCCATAATAGTACCACAGACCCCAGACGAGGATTCTTGTCTTTTCGACTAGCATAACTTATGGTATCTGCCTTCAAAGCTACACCACAATTTTGTGTGGCTCGACGATCATCCATGGCCTTTACTCGATACCCAAACCCATTCAGTATATACCCGTTGAACCTCCTTGCCAGGTTATGAGGACCATTTGCCAATAGAATAATCTCTTCAGAAAATATGACATCAGTAGTCCTTCGCAAAGTTTGGACCTATTTAACACGAAAATGTAAAATTTAAAATGTAGATCGACTTAAGTAACTAGAATCTATAGAGTTAAATACATACATGTTCCTTGAACCAAATGTGAAAAGTTTCAAAATGTTCACGCCGAAGTTGATGATCGTCGACACGAAGCATTTTGAGCTTAAGTACTTCAAGGTGTTTGCTGTGTAGATTGAAATTTTAGTAATTCAAAAAATTTAGTTGAAAATTCAATAAAACATAATAAAATATGGAGTGAGTGACTTAACCTACTTTATGAATGGTTGAACCGCGCTTGTATTGAATAAGATGTACCGATGAGCTTGTACCCAAGAAGTATTATCAAGATAAAAGCTTGTGTTTTCACCAATAGCATGACCCAAATTATCAGAACCACTATAGTTCCTCACGGGTCGACTAGATTTGGTTTCCACATCATTGAGATATTGTGCACAAAAATTCATGCATTCTTCCATAAGATATCCTTTAGCAATTGATCCTTCAGGATGAGCTCTATTGCGCACGTATTGCTTCAAAGTAAGAAGATACCTCTCAATTGGATACATCCATCGAAACTAAATCGTTCCACCCAATAAGGCTTCATCAGCTAGATGTATAGGCAAGTGCTCCATTATATTAAAAAAACTCAGTGGAAATATTTTCTCTAGATGACAAAGTGTTATAGCGATACGATCTTGAATATATTGCAAATCTGTCGCACGATTCACTTTCGAACACAATTGTCTAAAGAAATTGCTCAATTCAATCAAGGGTTCAATTACATTCTTTGGTAACGATCTTCGAATAGCCAATGGAATAAGTTATTGCATCAGAATATGACTATCGTGGCTCTTAAGACCCTCAATGCTTCTATCATGTAAGCGCACACGACGTGATATATTGGATGAATACCCGTCGGGAACTCTTACTTCCTTCAACACTTTCAAGAACAAATCTTTCTCATCCTTGGTCATCGTGAATTGTGCTGGTGGTAAATAGGCTTTATTCGACCCTCTTAACTGTAAATGTAGGGGTTTTCTAATATTCATATCTTGTAAATCACGCCGAGCATTAACACCATCCTTCGATTTTCCTGCAACCCCTAATATTGTCCACAACACATTGTCACAAACATTCTTCTCTATATGCATCACATTGAGGTTGTCTTATTAGATTGTGCTCCCAATATGGCAATTCATACAAGATACTCTTTTTTTTCCAACTATAGGTGCGATGTCCAGCTTTCTCCTTCTCTACCTGTCTCCTATGCCTCTCCTTAAGGTCATCTCTCTTGTATTGGGTTAAAATACCCTCAGATTCTAATTGTAGCAACATCTCAGTTCCAGACAACAATTTTGGTTTGAGTCTAACTTCCCGACTACCATCAAATGATACTTTATCCTTCCGGAATTTAAAGCCAGTAGGTAAAAATCTTCGATGACCCAAGTATGATTGTTTCCTACTATGCTTCAACCAACACGATGTAGTTTGCTTATTGCAGCAAGGACATGCATATTCGCCTTTAGTGCTCCATCCTGACAAGTTTATGCGTGCAGAAAATCACTAATTGTCCACAGTAAAGCTGCATGCATTTGAAACATTTGATTTGTTGATGCATCAAATGTTGACACACCCTCATTCCATAGTTCTTTCAACTCCTCAATCAACGGTTGCATATACACATCAATCTTGTCACCAGGTCCTTTCGGGCCGTCAATAAGCACGGATAAAATTAGAAATGGTTGCTTCATGCACATCCATGGCGGCAAATTGTATGGAATGAGCACAACAGGCCAAGTGCTATGAACTATGTTCATCGTCCTGAATGGGTTAAAACCATCAGATGCTAAGCCAAGCCTTACACTTCAGCAATCATTACTAAAGTCAATATTTCGACGGTCAAAATCTTTCCATGCAAGGGAGTCAGCAGGATGCCTGAAGACACCATCATCAGTTCGTTCCTCTGCATGCCATCTCATTAACTTGGCCGTCTTAGATGACATAAACAACCTCTGCAACCTTGGCTTTAAAGGAAAATACCTCATCTGTTTTGCAGCTATTCGTTTGCCACCTTTTTTAGGACCATTTGAACCACCATCACCATTTGATTTCCATCTAGAACTGTTGCATATGACACATTTATCAAGATTGGCGTCCTCGTTTCGAAACAACATGCAACTGTTTGGACATGCATCCCACGTCTCATACGTGAAGCCCAAATCTGTTGTGACCTTTTAAGCTCTATAATATGAGTCCGGGAGTTTCACACCCAACGGGAACGCCTCATTCAATAACTCAAGCAACATGTCAACAGACTTGTCTGTCCACTGATTAAGCACCTTCAAATGTAGAAGTCGAACAATGAATGACAAAGATGTGAACTTCTCACAACCCGGATACAATTCACTTTGTGCATCTTGAAGAAGTTTGAAATACTTTGCAGTCTCTGCATTTGGACTGAGCTGGGGTTCAGATGCATGGGGATCAGGCCCCTGTGGTTTATCACCCTCAACACTTGTCCCGGTATGTGGATTTCCCATAGCCCCTTGTATCATTCCAATCATATCATCCTCCATGTCTAAATTAGCTAATGTTTCATTCTCTCGATTACCATGCAGAGATATGTAAGATTTCCCATGATTAATCCAATGTTTGTATTTTTTAAAAAAACCATTCAAAATCAGATGCTCTCGTACACCCTCTCGTACAAAATAGTATCGATTCTCACACTTCCTACACGGACAACTGATCATCGAACCTTCAACCCTATTGGTGTAGGCAAACACAAGGAATTCATCAATCCCATTAATGTATTCACTCGACATCCTATTTGGCAAATCAATCCAACTCTTATCCATCATCTGTACACATCCACAAAAATATCTCACCAAAGTAACTCTAAATATAATACCTACGCAAACCAAGTACATGATATCATTTCCTCTCCGCAAATAAATAAATTGTCATATTAAACGTCAAAAAATACAAAAAAAAAAAAAAAACCTAATAAACAAAATAAATAAGTGAAAATATTTTCAAAGTCTAACCACATCTCCATAACTAAAATTTTAATTAATCGCTTACATTTACAATTTGTTTGGCTTTTCTTATGCGTAGAAATATTTGTAAGATTTTAAATTTTTTTTAAAAAACCTTGATATGTAATAACATTTTTATCAATTTCACTCTTTAATTTTTTCACGTTGTGTCAATTTAGCATATGTAATAACATTTGTCAAGAAATTAGACATGAGCAAAATAGTTTACTCAATAAGGAATGAACCATTTTAAACTAGATGCACCAATCCCTCAATCACTTTGAAAAAAAATAAATAAACTATTTTGTCCATTGATTTTAGTCTAGTTTTTAAAGAAGCATTATCAATTAGAGTAAATTGATACGATATAAAAATTATAGGTCAAATTTCATATAATAGAAACTGAAAGGATCAATTTGCCCTAATATTTTTGTTTCAAGTAAGATTCAAAATGTTCTCAAAACTTGGCACGAAATTGGATTGGGCGAAATCTTTGTGGAATGTAGTTTAAGTTGGAGAGTTGGGACAATGACCCCAAATGGGCTTTACAAAATCTATTAAGCCTAGAACTGTGAAGCCCAAGGCTATAACTAAAACAATGGGCTTTCAAAAATAAAGAAAGAAGGCCCTCATGGACCCTAATTTGATGAATTCCAAACTATAAGACAACTACATGTAGATGGCATTGCCTAGAGATGGAAATTTATTTCTCTTGGAACCAACCTCCACACCAATTATTGAGATATTTAGAAATTTTGTTTTTTACTTTTAAAACTGGAAAATACTTCTTATTTTTTTTTCAATTTTCTATTGTTTCTCAAGTTTCTTAGAAATGGGTTCAAAAAATGAAGGCTATTTTCAAAGAGAACCAAAAGAAAGTTCAACTTCTATGACTCAATGGTTATGATCGACATTTTATTTATTTGTTGTTTACTTTTTAAGTCTCTATAAAAAAATTATCTACAGATTTTTATTATTTTTTTTGATAAAAAAAAAATTCTGTAGATAAAAAATTCATCTACAGATTTATCTACAGATTTATTTGCAAATTATATACAGATTTATCTACAGGGAGTTATCTACAGATTTATGTATATATATATATATAAATTATACACATTTATTTGCATATATATATATATATACAGATTTATTAATTCCATACAGATTTATATACAGATTATAACTTCATCCCCAAATTATACATATTTATATACACAGATTTATAAAAAATTATATACACAGATTTATACACAGATCATCCCCAAATTATACACAGATTTATAAAAAAAAAAATTTGCATATATATATACAGATTTATAAAAAAAAATTTGCATATATATATATATACAGATTTATTAACATTCATCTATATATATATACAGAGAGAGAGAGAGAGAGAGAGAGAGAGTCATCGCGAGAGAGAGAGAGACTGTCATCGCCGAGCACCGCCGGCTTTTCTTTCAGCACCACTGGCTTGCTCACGCACTTTCCTGTAGGTCGTTTGAGAAATTTGGGGGATGAAGTTAGGGATTTGGATTTGGATGAAGTTAGGGATTGGAGAGGATCGAGCGCGCGGCAAGATGAAAGGAAGGGGCGGGGCAATTTTTATTTTTACTTTTTGCGACGGTATGTTTTAGATCGTCGCAAATGGTAGTCATTAGTTCATAAAACGGCGCCGTTTCAATAAGCTTTGTTTTGCGACGGAAATTGGCCGTCGCAAATGGTCCAATGTTTGCGACGGCAAACATATGCCGTCTCAAAAAAGTTGTTTTTTGCAATGGGACAAAAAAACCGTCGCTAATACTTCCGCATTTTCAATCCTCCTTGTAGTTTTATTACCGACGGGACAGTGCCGTCGCTAAAAGTCCTTATTTGCGGCATTTGCGATTCTTGCGTCATAAAAAATCCATTTTTTCTATGACAGTAAGCGTCGCTAATTCCTTCGTGTTTTTTGCTATGTTTTCTTGTAGTGTATGCTTAATATCTTGTATTTCATTTAATGGCACTATTACAAAATTATAAATAGATTACACTTTTTTTTTTTTTATGTGATGTAAATCACACTTTTTAAGTTTTATTAAAGTGTGATATTTGAAAGTGTGATTAAAAGTGGTCATTTTTAATTACACTCCCAAAGTGTCATTAAAAGATGATTCCATTACATGTTTTGAGTGTGATAACAAATATTTAGATCACATCTTTTAAGTGTGATTAATAACAGTTAGATCACATCTTTTAAGTATAATTAATAACTAATAAAAAGCATTTAGATCACAAACTTTAAGTGTGATTAATATCTAATAAAATCTGTGATTAATAACATTAAAATCACGTCTTTTAAGTGTGATTAATGACTAATAAAACCTGTGATAATAAACATTTAGAATACAGATTTTAAGTGTGATTAATATCTAAAAAACATGTTATTAATAATGAGATAAGATCACACATTATATGCATTTCTCATCACAATTAACGTGTGTGATAAAAAAAGAGTTTGACATACACTACAACAAAACTAACTATTTACGGCATCATGTTTATGGCATGCATTAAATGCATGTCGTAATTAGTACATTTTATTACATTTTTTTTTTGGCAAACCGTTAATGTTTTGTCAATAACAGCATACATGCCATGTAAGTCATTAATTCATATATTTATGGCATGCGAAAATATGCCGTAAAAATATATATTTTTACAACTTACAAAAATATGTTGTAAAATATTTATACTTAAGACAACATATGTTTCATATTGTAAAATATTTTAACTTTACACGATATGCTAATGAATGTCGTGAAAACTTGTACAAAAAAAAAAAAAAAATGGAATCTGATTTTTTTGTGCCATGTAAAAGTATGCCGTAAAAAATGTCTATTTTCATGGCATACAAAAATATGTTATAAAATATTTATACTTAAGATAACATACATTTCATGCCGTAAAATATAAATTACATATTTTTTGAATTTAGTGATTTTTTTAGAAAATTAAAAAATATTTTCCCCTTTAAGTATATGTAAATTATTTGAATTTAAAAAGTAAAAAAAAAAAATTATTTAAAAACTTACATGACACTTGCTCTCATTCTATGTTCATACCTATTTTTGTCCCAAACCGTCTCATTCTTTGGAGAAATTATATTTTAATTATAAATAATGAAAAAAATTCTATACGTTCTTAAATATTTATAAATTTCTAGTAGATGTGACAAATTTTTATTTTTTCCCAATAAACTAGATATAAAATTAACTATTTATGGCTCTCTGTTTACGACATGCATTAAATGCATGTCATAGTCAGTGTATACCACGACATTTTTTTATTTGCAAGCTATTAATGCTTTATCAATAATGACATACATATCGTATAAGTCGTTGATTCATATATTTACGACATGTCAAAAAATGTCATAAAAAATATATTTGGATAAGTGGTTTAGAAATACTCTTCTGATCCTGGAAAACGCTCGTGATCCTCTTCTAGTCACCTGAACAGGAATAAACACTCCGGTCGGGGGTGCTAGAATTAGCACTCCGACGGACAAGTCAGTCTCAACGCTCAAGAATGCTTGTATTCTATGTTTAGCACAACAATTCTCACATGCCTCCTTATGGCTGATGTTTCTTATATTTATATCTTTTCCTCTTTGGGCCTCAGGATTAGATCCATTTCCCACCTCATATTCGGCACATTTTATAATAGACCGATCTTCACTCGGCCCCTTACTTAATCGATTATTTGGCCGAGTAAGGTTGGATTTGAGCTTTCGAGCCAATTGCCGAATGCTTCGAATCTCGACTCTCCCAGATTCGACTATCCGGAATCTCTACGACTCCCAATTCTCGGCCCCCACAATTGCCCCCCAAGCACTCCACTAACGACAATTGGCTGGAGTGTTTGGCTTCGAACTTGAAAAGTCAGAGTTGAAATTCGGCGGCTGACCGCATTCCAAGGCAAATGTCTGTACACACGCTTCTCGGTTATCATTTCAACTTCCTGCCTTTTCGTACACTTCTATTTATTTTGATTTAAAATTTTGACGTCTTTTCAAACGCATACACGCTTTTAGACGCCTATCGTTGGACTGCCTTCCGAACTACCTCTGCAACTTCCTACTCTTCTCTATCTCCTTCGCCTTTTGTAAGTTCTCTCTTTCTTTGCTTTGTTTTTTGGCTTAGCATAATCCTATTGGCTGGGGGGAATGGCGAAACATTTAAAAGATCTCCTCTCACCGGATCAAATTTCTGGCTTCCAACGCCATTTTTCCATTCCTAGAGACGTCCGTCTGTCATTTGTGGCAGATGGCACCCTCGATATGGAGAAGGTTGATGAAGCCCCGATCGTCTTCCCTCTTCTATCAATCGCAGATGGTGGGGTCCGTTTCCCCCTTCACCCATTCCTTATGTTCGTGTTTTGCCATTGGGGGTTAATCCTTTCCCAACCCAACGTCAACTTCTTTAGGATCGTGATAGGGATTATCGCACTAAACCGCCGCCTTGGGCTTAACCTTGGCATTCTTGCTATTCGGCATTGCTACACCTTGGCCAAGTCTTCTGGTCGGCACGGGCGTTATTTCCTTAGGGCCAAAGACACCGACCATCAGCTAGTGACTATGCTTTCCAGCTTTGGGAAGCGAGTCGATGATGTTATGGTCGTCGTCCAAGGAAATTGGGAATTCGGCGAAGGCGAGGATCGCCTTGATCGTATTCCTAGACGGAGGGGTGAACCAGGTGGCCGAGTATCTTCTTTTATTTATTTACTTGTTATATTTATAAAACTTTATTTTCGGGACCTCATGGTTCTGCTTTTACAGGAAACGATTTGAAGAAAGTCTTGACCTCGACCGACGACGCCGTCCTTTTGGAAATCAAGATCAAGGCTCAAGTATTTTCGGCAATCGAGTCTTCGAAGCGAGGAAGAGGCGACCACGCGTTTTGCTCGCTTAGCCGACTTATATGACCTTTTCAGTGGCGGAAAACATCCAAATTCTGAAGGGTGAGGAGTTTCTTATCGCCCTTACCTTGACTGATTTTAGAAATTTGAGGCAAGTCGGTTGCGAGAGATCAGATTCAGAGTGATCGGAAGTAGCTGAGGCCGCCGAGTCAGACCAATCCGAAACTGAGGTTGACGAGGCTTTAAAGTTAGCATTTGAAGAAGCCGGCCTCAATTCGGCTGATCCTCCGTCCACTTCAGGTCGAGAGGATCGTTTGCTTGACGATATTTTTCACGGTCTGGAGGACCTTCTCGGCGTGTTCCTAGAAGATATAGCTGGGTTGAGCCTCTCTAAACTTGCCAAGAAGGCGAACGTGAAAAGGATGGCCGCGCGGCGAAGGGCGGAGGAGATTCGGGCGCAGCCCGAGTCCTCCATGCCTGTCATTGAGGGGACGGCAAAGAACAAAAGTACCGAGGCGGAACCTTTTGTGCAGGCAAGTGTAGAAACTGAACAAAGGGTGAAGAAATGCCCTGCCGATGTCGAGGCCGGCTCAGAAGAAGACCGTGCCAACAAATGACCTCGTTTGGAGGAGTCGGATGTGATTGTACATTTTGTTATTCAGCCCAAGATAAAAAATACGCCGATCTCCTCCGATGCTTCGATAATCAAAGATCCAGCAGTTGCACTCAGCTTGGCGACGTCCTTTTCACTGCCTGTTGACAAGGCGGTTTTTCGGGTAGAGCCTGATCTGGTTGTAATTGGGTTGGCCGCGCAATCAGCTCTTTTGGTATATATCTGGACTTTGTCTTTTCTTTTTACGCAAATATTATTTTGTTCTTAACTTCCTGTTTTGCAGGCCGTCGGAAGGATAGCTGACATGGGCCGTCGCTATCACAATGCCGTCGAGCTAATTGGTTGTTTACAAGCGGAGGTTGAGGGCCAAAAGAGTAGGGCGTAGACGGAGGGCGCCCGTGCCGAGGTCGGGATGGAGAGAGCCCGCAATGTTGAAGAATTGAGATCAGTCGTCGAGAAGAGGGCAGATGCAAGCGACGACGCGTTTAAATTGGCCCAGAAGGCGATCTCTATATTGGAGGCTGGGTTGGAAGAGATGAAGGCGGCGAAGGAAACAGCCGACTTGAAGGCTTCCAGCACATTCGATGTTGGGAAAAAATCTGCTTTTGATGAATATGTAGACGAAGTCCCCAAATTTGAAAATCGGGGATTTAAACACGGCTGGCTCAAAGCCCTTGCTGCTGCTGATATGACATTGGCTACGCTAATTCTATACGAGCAAGTGGATGTTGAGCCGCTGGAGTCTGACTTCGATGGCTAATTTGGGCGGCTCTTGTTTTTGTTTTAGGATTTGTATGTAATTTTCAGCTTTTTACAACTTTTTGTTTAGTAATTTTCATATGTAAAATGGTTACAATTTGTGCCCAATTTACTTAATGAAAATTCATTTTGTACTTTGCTGTTACTAATGAACGAAATTGTTTGGTTGTTATTTTGGATAAAACTTTTTGTATACTTGCCGACTAGATGATTAGGCTGTTTTAACAAGCCAAAAATTAGTGCATGAAGTGGCTGTGGCATATATCAATCGGCATGGGGCCAAGATGCTTCGGCCGGTTAGATTAATAAATCTACCATTGCCCTAGCCAGTGCATGGACTTCAAGGCATTCTCCCATAATTGCCGTTTAGATAATTAGGCCGTTAAAAAGCCAAAAATCTATACATGGAGTGGCTGTGGCACATATCAATCGGCATGGGGCCAAGATGCTCGGCCGGTTAGATTAATAAATCTACCCTTGCCCCAGCCAGTGCATGGACTTCAAGGCATTCTCTCATAATTGCCGTTTAGATAATTAGGCCGTTTTAACAAGCCAAAAATTAGTACATGGAGTGGCTGTGGCACATATCAATAAACATGGGGCCAAGATGCTCGGTCGGTTAGATTAATAAATCTGCCCTTGCCCCAGTCAGTGCATGGACTTCAAGGCATTCTCCCATAATTGCCGTTTAGATAATTAGGCCGTTTTAACAAGCCAAAAATTAGTGCATGAAGTGGCTGTGGCACATATCAATCGGCATGGGGTGTTTGGAGACTGCCAAAAGCGTTAATGAAATTGCCTCAGAGTTGCTGCATACCTACGAATAAATGGGAAGAGTTTGCGCCAGTAGGTCAACTTATTCTTATTCAGACTCGATTTGAACTAGCTTGAGGCGAGGGCGAATGTCAAACAGACTGTTCTTCAATAGCAGAGGAGAGGGACGAACGCTGGCTGAGTTAGATACTGCGATGAATTGCAGCAGCGAGCCTGCGCGTATGGGACGAAGGACGTCTAAGGAAAGTGAAAAACGTCAACCTTCAAGCCGTCGAAGCAGATCACCTTGAAGAGAGAAACATCAACGAGGAAGCTCCCCGCGACCACGACCGAGGAATGAGTCAGACGCGACGCCACGACCATTGAGTTTTACGGTGTTCGTGGGAAATAAACCAATGACTGAGGCAGATTCCATCGTTAATGATCCGGGTGTAGTGGTCGAGTTCGCTCGACAGATCTTTCCATCGGAAGTCCAACAATCGATGGTTGGACGACGAGATTTTGAAGTGTTTTGAGAAAGTATTCATGGAGCAGCGTCGGCATCGTCAAGATGCGCCTTGTGGCCACAGAGATGGAGAAAATGGATGAACGGGTCCGCAGTTTGGAGGCTCGTGCGGAGAGGGCGGATGGTGAGCTTAGGGAGCTTAGGAAGGTTAAAGTCGCCGATCCGCATGCGGCGGGTCAATCTAACCCGATTGTGGACGAGAGGGTGACCCAATGGCTATTGAGTGATGTCATCGCCGACCGAGATACGGCAGGCATGTTTACCGTAGCAAATGCGAGGGCCAAGGGTTACGAGCAGGGTTTCCATGTTGGCCGGAAGGTTGGGATCGACAAAACGAAAGAGACACTTGCTGAGGAGGTTTGCCAATGCGAGAATCGCGGCTTTAAGCATGGTTAGATCGCGGCTCTTCAGGCCGTGGAGGCCCTCTGAGCGAAGGGTGTCGATTTCAACTTATGTGGCCTGGATCATCGTGATCATTTGCCCTTTTCTGCCTTTGAAGTTAAAAAGAGCGATGATAAGGGAGACACCGAATAAAAATATTTGTTATAAATGTTTAAACGCGGATTGCGTCTAAGATTATGTGATTATTGGTTGGTCGAATAAAAAAACATTTTATTTTTAGTGTTTTGTTATAACTTTTGTTCGGTACACACGTGCTTACATGCGTTTTATTATATAAATATTTGAATAAACGTATTTCAGACGATTGAATGGACATTGGTCGGCCTGATTTAATCGACATCATTGTGTTACGCACGACGCGAAGGGTTCATTGATCGGCCCAAAGACGTCATTCACCGATGGGGTTCCGAATCCGGAGACTGTAATTGGCCAATCGTGATATCCACGAAGGGCGCTCCGAATCCGAAGGCTTGATCGGCCCAAAGACGTCATTCGCCGATGTGGCTCCAAATCTGGAGATTTTAATTGGCCAATTGGGATATCCACGAAGGGTGTTTCGAATTCGGAGGCTTTATCGGCCCAAAGACGTCATTCACTAATGGGGCTCCGAATTCGGAGACTTTAATTGGCCAATCCGGAGGCTTTATGGGCCCAATGACGTCATTCGCCGATGGGGCTCAGAATCCGGAGACTTTGATTGGCCAATCGTGATATCCACGAAGGGCGCTCTGAATTCGGAGACTTTAATTGGCCAATCGGGATATCCACGAAGGGCGCTCCGAATCCGGAGGCTTTATCGGCCCAAAGACGTCATTCGCTGATAGGGCTCCGAATCTGGAGACTTAATTGGCCAATCACGATATCCACCAAGGGCGCTCCGAATTTGGAGGCTTAATCGGCCCAAAGACGTCATTCGCCGATGGGGCTCCGAATCCGGAGACTTTAATTGCCCAATCGCGATATCCACGAAGGGCGCTCCGAATCCGGAGGCTTGATCGGCCCAAAGACATCATTCGCTGATGGGGCTCCGAATCCAGAGACTTTAATTGGCCAATTGCAATATCCACGAAGGGCGCTCTGAATCTGGAGGATTGATCGGTCCAAAGACGTCATTCGCCGATGGGGCTTCGAATCCGAAGACTTTAATTGGCCAATCGCGATATTCACAAAGGGCGCTCCGAATTCGGAGGCTTTATCGGCCCAAAGACATCATTCGCCGATGGGGCTCCGAATCCGGAGACTTTAATTGGCCAATCGTGATATCCACGAAAGGCGCTCCAAATCCGGAGGCTTTAATTGGAACATCTTTGAACTAGATTATGTAGTAGGTGAATAGGAATCTTTGTATTACAGAAAAAGAGATGTATATTTCGAACAGTTCGGAACAAGCATCATGTCTCACAAGTCAGATTAATGATAAAATTTGCGTAAAGGCATGAAATTCCAGGGCCGTGGTAGACTCCTTCTTGACATGTCTTTGAGCCGATATACCCCTACTCCAGCGATCAAATCAATTTGGTAGGGGCCGTCCCAGTTAGGACCCAATTTTTCATCGGCCGGTTTCCTATCAGCTGGAAGCACCTTCTTCAGGACCAATTCTCCTGGTGTAGCGCGAATCGAACACATTGATTATCTGACTTTGCGATTCTTTGTTGGTATCGTGCCATGGACGCAAGGGCTTAGTCTCTTCGTTCTTCGATTAGAATCAAATCCAAAGCCAGCATCATGTCGTTTCGGCCTGTATCAAAAACTTGCGATTTGAGTGCTGGGTGGCCGATCTCCAAGGGTAAGATTGCCTGGGTTCCAAAGCATAGGGCAAACGGCGTTTCTCCAGTCGATATTCTCGGTGTAGTTCGATGAGCCCACAGTACACTCGGCAATTCTTCGACCCATTTGCCTTTGGCTTTCTCCAGCCTCTTCTTGATGTCGTCCAAGATGGATTTATTAGAGGCTTTGGCTTGGCTATTGCTTTGGGGATAAGCCGGCGTAGAAAAGTAAGGCCGAATACCATATTTGCTACACAGCTCTCGGTATATGCCACAATTAAACTAGGTGCTGTTGTCTGAGATAAGAGCTCTGGGAATGCCAAATTGTGTTATGATGTTCTTCCACACAAAGCGCTTAACGTCAGCATCTCAAATGTGTGTTAATGCCTTCGCTTCGACCCATTTCGTGAAGTAATCTGTTGTGACGATCAGGTATCGCTTGCTCCCTAGGGCCCTTGGCAGTGGTCTTACGATATCAAGCCCCCACTGGGCGAACAGCCAAGGACTGGTGATAGAGTTCAACTCTTCAGTAGGCAGATGGTTTAACGGGGAGAATTTCTGGCACTGTTCACACTTTTTTGCATAACACTTGGCGTTTAATCTCATTGTCGGCCAATAATACCCCTGCGTTATAACTTGATGGGCCAAATAGCGTCCACCAGAATGGGCACCACAACTGCCTTCGTGTATCTCAGTCAGAAGCTCCTCGACTTTGTCCGGGTGCACACATTCCAAATATGGGTCAGAGAGTGACTTTTTATAAAGCCTTCCTTGCAGATCCAGGTAGTATCGCATGGATTTGTTTCGCAGCTTGTGTGCTTCTTTCTTGTCCTCTAGGAGTTGTTCAGAAGATAGGAATGCAACAATGAGATCCATTCAACTTGGTGCAGATTCTGTAACGTTGATTTGGACTTCCTCTGAAGGGCCAATGCTTGGCTCTAGGATGAATCCTACTTCGATGGTCCGTTTAATCTCTAAGTTGATTGCGGAGGCTAGGCAAGCCAAGGCATCTGCATGGGTGTTTTGATCACGTGTTATCTGGTTCAACTCATGATGGTCAAATTTTTCCAACAAGGAATTGGCCATTTTCATATAGGCCGCCATACGATCGTTTCTTGCCGCGTACTCCCTCTTTAGCTGATTGATCACCAGTTTTGAGTCGCAAAACACAAGCAGACGCCGAGCACCCAGAATATGCGCGTTCCGCAAACTGGCTAAAAGGGCTTCGTATTCGGCTTCGTTATTTGATGTTTTGAAGCCGAGCTTGACGGCCTGCTCAATTATTTCGCCGTCAGGGGTCATGATTACAACTCCAGCTCCACTGCCCCGCTGATTAGATGATCCATCACAATACAACTGCTAGATGTCCCCAACATAAATCCTCTAGTTCGGCTTCAGTAGAATTTCATCTGACTTGAAGTCGGTGACATCAGACTTGAAGTCGGCAAGGCCCCTAGTGAATTCGGCGATAAAGTCGGCAAGCACCTGTCCCTTGATTGAGGTTCTAGGTAGAAATTGAATATTGTACTGGCCACGTTTCAGAGCCCACTTTGAAACACGTTCAGATGCTTCCGCACTGCGTAGTACTGATCGGAGGGGATAATCTGTCAGCACCCCAATGCTATGCCCTTGGAAGTAATGCATGAGCTTCCTTGCCGCCATAACTAGGGCTAGGATGAGCTTTTCCAGCGGAAGGTAGCGTGTTTCGGTGTCAACCATTGCCTTGCTCACATAATACACTGGCCGCTGCTCCCCCAACTCTTCTTTTATCAATACGGCACTGACGGCTCGGTTAGAAACTGTTAGGTACAAAATGAGCGGGTCGCCAGCAGAGGGTGTTGTCAAGAGTGGTACTGAACGGAGGTAGGTCTTTAGGCCATTGAAAGCGGCTTCGCACTCGGCGGACCATTCAAAGTCCTTGCTCTGCCGTAGTGTATGAAAGAATTGTCGGCAGCGATTTGTGGACCGACTGATAAACCTGTTGAGTGCGGCAGCCATCCCTATCAACTTTTGAACCTCCTTTATTGAACGAGGGGAGCCAAGCTCCAGGATTGTTGTGATTTGCCTTGGGTTGGCTTCGATTGAATCGCGTGCACCGCCGATGACATTGGCAGGCTGTATATCATGTGGATCGCACGGAGCGAATGTGAATCCTGTGTCAAGGCTATTGCTTTGGTTGGGTTGCCGTTACTGTTGTACAAGGTGAATGACGATGCTTTGAATTTCTTGGATAGCACTGCCTTTGCAATCCATCGTACAAAAGGATCGTGTTGATCGTTATCCAAGCTGTTTCTTCTTCGCTTACGCCTTATACGGGGACTCTCTTCAGAAGAACTGGAAATTTCAAATCGTCCCTTCTTCTTGGGCTCTGAGGATAATGAGCCGGAGTTGTTATCAGTATCTTGTTGTCGGGCTCGAGATCGTTGACCAACTTCCCTCACGGGTCGTTCCGGGCCTTGGTATGCAGCTTGTTTAGACTTCGCCACCTCCAAGACCAAATCCTGACGGAGATGTTCGTTCTCTGCAATCATGTTCTCCAATCTTTGTTCGTTTTGCTTTGCTTGTTCCAAGATTGCTTGCATTGCTTCGTGCTCTGAAGTCGAGGGTGAGGCGAAATTTAAAGCACGTCTTGCGGCGATAGTCTCTGTTTCAAGCATGTTTGTTGGAGTGGTTTCATCTTTCGGTATAGGGTCGACAGTGACTATTGGAGGATCCTCCGTTACGCTCGCCATGGATGTGCTTCAATATTCCCACAGATGATGCCAATTGTGGAGAAGTGGTTTGGAAATACTCTTCTGATCCTGGAGAACGCTCGTGATCCTCTTCTAGTCACCTGAAAAGAAATAAACACTCCAGTCGAGGGTGCCAGAATTAGCACTCCGACGGGCAAGTCAGTCTCAACGCTCAAGAATGCTTGTATTCTAAGTTTAGCACAACAATTCTCACATGCCTCCTTATGGCTGATGTTTCTTTTATTTATATCTTTTCTTCTTTGGGTCTCGGGATTAGATCCATTTCCCACCTCATATTTGACACATTTTATAATAGACCGATCTTCACTCGGCTCTTTGCTTAATCGGTTATTTGGCCGAGTAGGGTTGGATTTGAGCTTTCGAGCCAATTGCCGAATGCTTCGAATCTCGACTCTCCCAGATTCGACTATCCGGAATCTCTACAACTCCTAATTCTCGGCCCCTATAATATACACTTTCATGACTTACAAAAATTTGTCATGAAAAATTTATATTTAAGACGACATACATTTCATGTCATAATATATCATAATTTTACACGACATGCATTAGCATGTTGTGAAAACTTCTATTAAAAAAATTAAAATTTAATATCAAGTCAAATAATATTCAAAGCCAAATAAAAAGGTTAGGAAAATGTCTCGTACCTCAAATTTTGTGGCTCAAAAATGGCTCAAATGGCCAAAACGACGTCGTTTTGGCCATTTTTATGTTGTTCTGTACTCAAAACGACGTCGTTTTGGCCATTTGAGCCACTTTTGAGCCACAAAATTTGAGCTACGTAGCATTGTCGAAAAGGTTAAAACCCAAAAGATAAAATAAATAAAAAGAAATAATTTAAATTTTAAAAAAATCTTAAAAAATACATTTATAATTATCCTAAGTTTTCTATGTCAAACTTTTCTAAAATATAATTTTTTTTTCATATTCAGATTGAATTTAAATATATCTATTTTAAATGGCATGCTAACATGCCGTGAAAACTCCTTCTCAGACGATTTCTCATCTGGTAAAGTAAAATCAAGGTAAGGATTTTAATTTTTTTATATTTGTAGACTTCTATTTTTGCCCAAATCAAGCATGACTGAAACCTCTCTCTCTCTCTTCTCTGCAATCCCTCATTCTCTCTGATTTTGCCATGGATGAGAGTAAGCAGAGGTTCGAAGCTCCTGGAGAAGCAGAGAGGTAAAGAGAAGACGAAGGAGGAGAAGATGATGATGATGATGATGATAGTAGCGGTGGCAGTGGTGGCGGTGACAGGAACGATGTAGTATTGGAGGAAGTTGATGATGATGACAGTGGCAGTGGTAGTGGTGAAGTTAGGAGCCAACTCCGTGAATTAGACTGTTCGTTACCATCTTCAATCAAAGCACAGTTTGGCGATTCTTAATTGGAAACCCTAGCTAGTTCCGATCTTCCATGCGATTTTGTTGCTTCTTCTCACCATTTCTCGGTCACGATCACTAATCACTTCTCTATCTCTGTCACTGTCTCTGCCTCTGTCTCTCTATCTCTCTCTCTCTAACAAGTTTGTGGTGATGATTTGACAGAGGTGCCAATGGTTTATGCTCTTCTATGGCTGTTGGATTCGGTTGCATTCAAGGTTAGGAGTGTATTTTCACTCTTCCATTGAATTTTGAATCGTTTATTTCTGCCATTTCTGATTGATGCATCTATTTTATTTGTTTATTTATTTTCGTGTTTTTGCGTCTGTTTGGATGAGTTTTTTTTTAATTTTTTGGTCTTTCATTTCACTCAATTATTGGTGTATGTTATGAGATTTATGTGTTTTGAGATTTTTATATAATTCATGATTTTTATATAATTTATGTATTTGGTATGCATTTCATAGCTGATAAAAGTTTACATTCTTGGGATGCTAATGACAGTAATGGAATCTTTCTAAATTCTATTGGTTCGATTTCAGAATGTCGGTGTGCATTATAAGACATGGAACAATGAGGGGACAAGAGACTTGACAAAGCAACAATAGTCTTACAAGGTTTGTTTTTGTTTTCTTGAGTTTTCTGCTTCCATTTTCTATTTCCAAGTATACTCTCTACATTTCAAAATGGTAAAAGCCTGAGGCAATGATGAAACCAGTAAGTTTCCTTCAAAGTCGATTGGTGAAAACAATAATAAAGGGATACCAGAATTTATCAGAAGATAAAAATAATAAAGGGATACCGGGATGAAAATAATGCATGATATGGGAAAAGAAGTTCATATAGTTCATAAACAAGCAATAAAAATTAAGATTGATGTTTCTATGTTGGTTGGTCTAAAAGGTGAGAGCTTAAAACCGCAAATGCTTGATGGAAGTTCCTCTGTTGAGTGGGCTAAGGGATCACTATTGGCTACAAAACAACCCTTGACATGGTACAAGGTAATAATCCCAAACCCCCCATTAACGCCTTTTTATTGATACTTATGAGTTCCATTACCCATGGACACACAAATGAATTCATAAAAGAAGCTTTTAATTCATGGAACAATCTTTCCAGAATACATTCAACGCACCAGCAGGACTTCATTGGAAGCTAACTGTCTACATATCTCTAATCCAATTCCTTTGCTGCCCCTTGTTACTACTGCAATCCTGAAAATCAATTAACAAACACACAACAAAACTAAGGTATTAGAGCTTAGAGGTTGGTTCATGCAAACTTCAAAATTTTCAACATATACAATAAAATGGAGAGAGAGAGAGAGAGAGAGAGATGTGCCTTTTTGGTGATGCAGTGGTGACTATTCCCTCTATTTCTGAATGTAGGAGATGATAGTGGTGATGAGGATGAATTGTGTGTAGATAATTTTGAAGTTGGAGATATCTATTTATATAAACATAAAACTAAGAATAAGCGTATGACATGTATGCTGTGAAAACATCCTCTTTTCGTTCAACTTATTGATGCTAAGTGCTTTCCTCTTGTAGTAGTGCTTCATTTAGCATTTGTTTCAAATCTTGAGTTTACTTGCTTTTCTTGTAATGGTTGTTGTCACCTAGCTGACTTTTTAAGAAGATATTCGTGTTGCTTGCTGTGTCCCCTAAGAAGATGCAACTGGTGTTGCTGAATATTAGAAAAGTTCTTAACGTAATGATTAGTAAATGCCACTATGAAATTTTGAAAATCTGTAATTGATATTACTAATATGATCTCTGAATGTGATTTCAACTTTTATTTCTACAGCCAAATGGTTATTTGCTATTTTGTGACTATGCCACTGGTGACCTTGCTTAGGTTAATTTACAACTTATGTTCTATCTTTTGAATACATGTTTGTGTGTGTATTATATCTATGTGCTCTTTCATTTCAGTGGAGAATGAGCTCTTTCAATGGAGAATGCGCTCTTTCAATTCAATGGAGAATTATATAGTAAATATTCCAGTTGCTTTTGATGCTCTCTTGGGAGGGTGCACGGAGTGGAAGCTAGAGCGCTGGACTGTCCTTTGTGAAAACATGTTATGATTTGGATACTTTTCTTGGTTTGTATGTTTGAGGTTGTTAAAGTCGTATTTCAGAGATTGGTAGTTATACGGTTAGTATTTTAGAGATTTGTCGTATTTTAGAGATTGTTAAAGTCGTATTTTAAAGACTAATTGATTTATAATTTGTAGTTATACTTTTTGGATGTTTAAAATTGTATTTTAGAGATTAGTGAATCTTATGAATTGGATATTTTTCTTGGTTTGTATGTTTGAGGTTGTTAAAGTCGTATTTTAGAGATTAGTGAATCTTGTGAATCTTATGATTTGAATACTTTTCTTGATTTGTATGTTTGAGATTGTTATTAGCTTGATATGATAAAAGTTAAGGATGGAAGTTAGTATGCAGGTTGTTTGGTGTATATATATTAGATTTTTTTACTTCAGTTTTGCTTGGTTTGTTCACAGGTTGCATTTTATAAGCTACTGCCTGCATACTGTTAGGCAAGGTTATATTCCTGTATATATATATATATATATTATATTTTAAAAATAACCTTCTACGGCGCATAAAATTATGTCATAAAAGTGTAATGATTTATGACATGCAAGAAAATGCCGTAAAAAATTATATACGGCATACAAAGTGTGAGGGAGATTTCATAATCTGGCTTTGGGCAGTGGTAATGACCGGGTTAAAATTGGTCCGAGCATGTTTGGGCCGAGTTGGGCTGGGACAATCCAGGTGCAGTGCGCTCGGTTAAAGCCCAGGTCCGATTTGGCCGGGATAACTTCTCTGCTAACCCGGTTCGCGTTGTTTGCTCGTTGAGATCGGCGTGCAAGATCCTCCGCAGACCGACCAACCGAGCAAGTGCTCAGTCATTACGGGGGGGGTGCTAAGCTCGGTCATAATAGAGCTCGGCTCGAAGCATTGCATGTCCCGGAAGTAATACGGTCGTAGGAAGATGGGGCAGCGCCGCAGGGCTGTCCGTTCGCGCCAACACCGTTTAGCAGTTTGGTTAGGTGGTGTTTAGCTGTATTTGCGTTGACACGTGGGAAAGTAGGATAGGGGAGTAGGTCCACGCGTCAAAAGGCGAATGGACGCAGAGGCATGCGCAGAAGGTATGTAAACGTGACTACGCCTCCCATGCTGTGTATGGAACTTCATCTGGTGGAGAAACTCTCTTCCTCTCTCTCTTTCTATATCTGAGTGTGTGCTAACTTGACCGTCAGAGGGGTTTTCTGGCAACACACTGCCGGGTAGCTCACCGCCGTTGTGTTGGCAGGTTAATCGGATAGAACGGGAGCTTGGACGCAAGAAGTACGGAGAGCGACGAATATCTCCTCTCCGTACACAAAGTATGTCATAAATATATTAAAAATGATCTTCTACGACATACAAAATTATGTCGTAAAAAGTGATGATTTATGACATGTAAGAAAATGCCGTAAAATATTATAGATGACATACAAAGTATGCCATAAATATATTCAAAATAGCCTTCTACGGCATGCAAAATTATGCCATAGAAAGTATGATAATTTATGGCATGACAAAAATGTTGTAAAAAATTATATACGACATACGAAGTATGTTATCAATGTTTAATTTATTACTTTTTACAACTTTACGTATATGCCGTAAATAATGCTCAACTTTCCACGGCATGTCATAAAACAGCATTTGTGTGCATGCCGTGAAAGAGTTTTCACGGCATGCATTGCAAGTTGTAAAAATTCAATTTTGTTGTAGTGATATTTGAAGAATAATCAATATTATTTTTGTATGTGCATTTGAAGAATGTAATACACGCTATATACTATACTTTGAATCATAACCACATATTGAATGGAATAACGTTATATATTTCATAAATGAAAGTTAAATGTTCAAAAATATATACAAATGAATTAATAAAAAGTTTTTAACTGTGATTACATATATTAAGAACTAAAAAAAACTTGAAAAACTAAGTTCTTGAATTCTTTGATTATATTTTGCATCTCTCCAAGAAATTTCTGACCTGAAAAATCAAAACACAAATTAATTCAGAAACCACTAGAAGCATATGAATAAACTAATTATTTGTAGAGACTGTTCTAGTCTTACAAAAGATAAAGTTGGACATTTTCTCATCACATTAACTCTTTATCTCCTGTATCAATATAAAAGGAATAACCACTTTGAATGTTACTAGTATAAAATATTTGGATTACCATATAGACATGACATATACATAGAATCAATAAATCTAAAATGAAAATCTTAAATGCATGGCCAGAATGCAAACACGGATAACAAATGTAGACAAAGAGACTTGAATCCAAGACTTCTCCAATCTCACCTCTAAGTGCATGTTAGATCACCACTAATCCCTAAAGCTTTAAGTTGTTAGGAAAAGGGAACAAGTCCAACAACCTCAACAAGAAGGATCTTCTATATTATTTTTTTTTTCTTCCATTACAATAAGGTTTAAGGAAATAGGATATAATTTGATGGCAACCTTTGAAATGGATGTTACTAATTCCGTAAAAGCAGGAAGTATGAACTATTCTGAAGAATTGGTTCAGATGGTGTGCTAATCTAAATAATTCGTAATGTGCCATATGGAGGCTGGCTTATCTAGCATACACAATTGCTGAAGTAGAATTCAAGTAGTTTAAATACAAGTCTGTCTTTGTTATTATTCAGTGGTAAATCCTAGATCTTAAAACAGTGAACTTCTATGCTTTAGAATTTCATAATGGTCTAAGGACATAAAATGCTTTTATTTTTGCTCCTAAAAGCAGGATATCAAAGTCGTTCTAAACTGTCAAGCAAACAATACCTAATAAAAAATTGAATAATGTTTTTGTGCCCGAATTTCTCCGCCCCGAATGCCCCTAATGCCCAAAACGACGTCGTTTTGGGCATTAGTTTTTTTTTTTCCTTCTTCTTCTTCCATTTTCGAATTGAACCAGAGAGGGAGAGGCAGAGGCAGAGGGAGAGAGGATGAGAGAGGGAGAAAGAGAGAGGAGGAGAGGAGAGAAGGGCCCCTTCCTATGCCTCGCCGCCGCCGATCGTCGAGCACCACGATCGTCACAGCACCGCGATCGTCGCCTCCGGCCCCGCCTCGCCTCTGCCCGGTTGATATGGCCCCCTCCAGTCCAATTCTTCTCTTCTCCTTCTCATCCTCCTCCTCCTCCCTCCACCGTCTTCTTCTTTCTCCTTCTACTGGAAAAAAAAAAAAAAAAAAAAACATTAGGGGCATTCGGGGAGCCCAGATTCGGGCTCCCAATCAAAACTCTAAAAAATTATAAATAACCAGGTGAGTGGGACACTTGTCCTTACCTGTCTTAAGGAAGGAATCTATAGCCACATTTAACTTGGCACGATTCAGCGTACGCAATACAACATATTTAACTTGCGCAAAAACAAAAACCAAAAAAAAATAGAACAATTGGTAGGTAAATATGACACACTTTGCTCCACATGTCACAAAAGTATATGAAGGAAAAAAAAAATTAATACTAATATACAACAGACAACCTCTTGGTAAGAGCTACAAAGGTACCCACATGAAAGGAAGGCAAATGTTGCGACTAGGGAGGGATTTCTTTTTGCCATCATGATGCTCAACCCAGTTCCAAGCTTCAAAAAACAAGGGTTCAGTAACATTAGCTCTGAGTAAAGATGTTCAATGCATAAGTATGTGCATCATGCACACTGCAAAAGACCATAAAAGTCCTACCCAATTCTCAGCTCACTGATCCAAGAACCATCAAGTGCCAAATAGAAATGTTACAACATAATGTTACAGTAGTTTAGTTTTTCCTTTTATTTAACATGAAATAGCATATGCCATGAAAAGGTGTGATGCCCATCAATGTGTCATTACTCTCATAATATGCAGAAGTTCAAACGTAGAAACTCACTTGGCTCCACTAGTGTATTACTTTTTCAAAAAATAAAAAACAAAAACCACCTTTATTAACTAATGAGTGTTTTAATGGTTATGAAAATTGTGATGTGAAGTACACATAAAACTCTATAGAGCAACTCATAAACTAATAAAGGGGCTTTTAGTTATTATTTAACTCAATAGTCTATGGTTACTATCCTGACTTGTAAAAACTCTAACTTAAAAAATTTGAAGTCTCCAATGTATTTTTTCCACCATGAGATCTATATGTAGCTAAAGCTCGAAATATGCTTCATATCAAGCACTATAATACATTTTCTAGATAAAGAGATTGGCTAGAGAGAGAGAATGAAAACCTTAAAATTAGGTGCATTTCTTCTTACATTGATCACACATCTTGTGACATATTTCTTCTTCAACTCTTTGATCTTGCTTCCATGTTTTCAACTCAAAGTTCTGTGTCTACTCAAAGTGTCATGTGAATATCCAATCTCAGAAACTGAAAGGAAAATTTTCCAACAGGACTTACATACAATATTAGTCATATTACATATGGGTCTTTTGCCTTCTTCAATTCACGTATTAGAGATGACACCTTCCAGAATGATAGACCCCATCAATCTATTCCTGAAGTCTCCATCTAGAAGCTATAAGTTTTAAAAGGTAAGGATTGACACAAAGGAATAGTTCTAGGGAAAATAAGAAGAATAAAATGATGATCTTTGTGCAAATTTGATTTCCTCCATGAAAGAGCAGCCTAAAACAGAATATTAAACATTTAAATTCAGAGGAACAAGGGCATTTAATGTGTTAATGAAGAGAAAGGTACAATGGGACCAAGGGGGGCCATGGCCACCCCTGATGTTCAACAAACCCATTATGTATTGTATATATTAGGTCCTAAAGAACATATATAATGTGATGGCCTTTACACTTTTCATGGAAACAACTGAAAACTAGTTTTCTACTTATATATGCAACCTCTTTTCTCTTATTTGGTTTCCTTTATTTTTTAAAATTATTTTTGCTCTTTCTCACAAAACAAAGCTTTGCTTATCTTTCATTCACAAAAAATTATTAGGATGTTTAGGAGTACCATGTGATATTATTTACGTTTTACTTCAATAAATGAGTAATTGCAAAATATATGAATTAGGTCATCATTGTCTCACTATCTAACAAAGGTGAGTCATCATTATCTCACTCGTAAAGTTTTTCATTTCGACATTTGTTGGAATTACCCCAATAAATAATATTACATGATATTTTGGGAGCTTATTTTATGAAATTATTCTATTGATATTAGGAACATCTCAATTTTTTATTTTTTTATTTTTTTGTTCATGTATATGGAAAGCATTCTCAAATAATTTGTATTTCAAGAGAAAAATCCTTAATAATTGAAAAAAAACAATGTATCAGTGCGTATCACTAATGCAAAGACATCAATTCCTTAAAAGTTCTCTAACAAGTCATCTTGGCCCTCCTTAAAACAAAATCCTAGCTTCGTCTCTGAGAACAATGTAGTTAGCATAACAAGCATCCCAATTTCAATAATTTCAGATGAGAAGGACCAAGGTGATGGGGTGTACAGAAGCTAGAATGAGGTGACAAATTCAATTCTATCAAGAACTTTCCAGATGAAGGTCTTAGCTTCAATGCTTTTTTATTATGTTCTTCCAACATGATCCAAATAGCTGTAATTGAGGCACAACCATACACAATATTAATTTAAAACCTTTTAAACTGAGAAAAAACTTCAGCAGGATAGATAAGAAAATAATAGCAATATGTAGCACTTTCATACTGACTGAAGGGACTAAATGTGAAATGGGTCAGGTCCAAGCCTTGGGCCGGCCCAATCCGACAAAGTCCGAATCCAAGTGGGTCAAATGAGTATATGGACAAACCAGTTGAGCCCAACTTCATGATCAACAGTCCACCCAAGTCCTCAAGCACTTGGGCCCAACCCACAGTAGAAAGGCTAGCCCAGTAGTAGTCTTTGATGCAGGCCGAAATGAGGAACACAATGGGCGAGCAGATAATGGTCTAGGCCATCTCCATGAATGATCTTGAAAAAGGCCAAGCTGGGGCACATCAGTACCGAACTGAAGTACATGGGTACCGAGCTAGAGAAACCTAACAAGGAAACGTGGAAGCTGTGAGTGCAAGCATGTGCAGGTTGCCACCTCAGCTGGTCCCCCACACCTAGAATCACGGAAGTTGTTGAGCCAAAGGAATGTGGTTTGTTATCAGCATGCCTACAATGAGAATATGCAATCAATGACAACTACCAAGTGGTCCCCCACCTGGAGCAATGCTGAAAGGACACTTGGCAACATTTCCACTCCATGAACTCACCTTGAGAAGCAAGTAAGGAACACTATATATACAACATGAACTTCACATTGAAGGTAACTGAACTATTCGAAACTAAACCACACTTACATACAAATCAAACCCTCTATACACTCCTTCTCCGATCGCTAATTCCCACACCGGAGGGGTTATCCGGCCAACCCCGGCTGGGCAGCTCTAACGGTGCTTCTTGTGGTAGGAACCCCAGTCCTTGGATAGTCCAACCGAGTGCGGAGCCCTGATCCACTTTCATCTAGTGCGGAATCCGGTACGCACAATTGGTGCGGTGAGCGTGGATCACTTTCATCTATGAGCTCTGCATTCAGTTCCAGCAATGGGGATTGAGGACGTTTCGCCTTCAGCACATACTCCACAGACGGAAAAGACAAAGGACAAAGGTTGGCACTCCCAACAGTTCTGGAGGAGCAAACTAGAAACAATAATCGAACCCCTGAATCCGTCGAGCATTGACTGCCCTTCGCTGGAGGTTTTTCTCATCATTTCCTTCTGGAAAAGGATTATAGAGATCGAATTATAGATTCCATGGGAATGGAGATACAGGAATTGAAAGCTCAACTTAAGAAGGAGTTGGGTGATCCGACGGAAAAGAGGACAAAAGCAGAGCCCTCTCGTTTGCAACAAAGGAGCTCGTCTAGAGAACTACCAGTGAAAAAATTCCCCAGGAATGACTCCAGGCAACGAAGCCAACCTATCCCAGCACAGAGTGAAGCGGTGAGTAGCCACACACGTGGGTCACGCCGGAGGAGGGCCAAGAGGAAGAAGACGGATAGTCAACAAACTGAATACCCTCCTCAGGACCTTCGCACTTGGCGGCAATAGGCAGAACGAGCAACATCGAGATCATCTGGACCGTACCGTTCACCAGAGAGAACATCGAGCGCTGGATAGGCTCGTTTCTTCGCCATTCTCTCCGGAGATTAAGACCATGAGACCTCCAAAGAAGTTCACTCCACCAAAGTTCACTTCGTACGATGGGAAATCGGACCCTCTAATACATATCAACCATTTTAGACAAATGATGTCCCTCTGGAGCCGAGATGAGGCACTGATGTACAAAGTCTTCCCATTCAGCTTGGGAGAAACCGGACTCCGATGGTTCGACCGACTCCCCGCTGGATCAATTCATGGCTGGAAGCAGCTCTCTGAAGAGTTCCTAGCCAGGTTTGTCTCCAATACTAAGATCCCAAAAGAGCCGGATACACTGTTCGGCCTCAGGAAAGAGCAAGAGGAAACGCTACGCAGTTATGCTAGGAGATACTGGGAAGAGTATTACGATATGGAAGAAAATGTGTGCAGCGAGCAGATGGCCATCATGTCCTTCAAACATGGTGTGCGCCCGGAAAGTAAGTTAAGCCAATCACTTACCAAGCGCCCGACCACAGCTTTGAAAGACTTGCGCACCAGGATTAAGCAGTATGCTCGTCTCGAAGACGATCAGATCTCCATTGAGGTAGTGTTAGCAGAACAAGCAGCCCGGCAGAAGAAGAGAACGGATCGAGGAGAACACCGAGGGATTGCAGTGAATGAGGTGGATAAGTCCAAATCCCACGAAACCGTTGTGACGATGTTCAAAGAGCCAATCTATCGAACCTGGAAAAGATCAATAGAGAGCCCTTCTTTGTTTGGCCGCCGAAAATGTTGAGAGATCTAGCTCAGCGCAATCAGAAGCTCAGATGCACCTACCACCAAGACAGGGGACACATGACTCAGAATTGCAGGGCACTGAAGCAACACTTGGAAGACCTGGTGGCAGCTGGGCACCTAAGGGAATACATTGATCAGGATAAGGAAGTGGTCGAGCTGGGGAACCCACCTCCAAAAGCAAATATTGAGCATCCACCCCGGCTGATAATAAATGTGATCCATGGGACAACGGCTCAGGAATCTGAGGAGGCATTGAAGGAAGAGATCGCTAAAGCTGCACAAATTCAGCGAATCATGTTAGTGGAGCCGGCATTGAAAAAGGTGTGTACCGTACCTAAATCCCCCCTGTGCACTATTTTATTTACTAGCAAAGATTTAGAAGGCATACAGCACCCACATACTGATGCATTGATTATAACTGTTGGGATTGGGAAACGATTTGATGTGAAACGAGTCCTAGTAGATCAGGGCAGTGCAGCAGACATACTATATTATGATTTGTTCAGAAAGCTTTGCCTCTCCGAACAGCATCTCACCCTAGCGGCAGCCCCGTTGGTCGGTTTCAATTCACAACTGGAATGGCCGCTCGGTAGAATAGTATTGCCAGTCGTAGCGGGGACAAAAACCCTCCAGATAGAGTTCTTAGTTATTAATACACCATCCTATTATAACGCCATACTTGGCCGCCCGTGGATTCATCGAATAGAAGCAGTCCCTTCAACCTATCACCAGCTCATTCATTTCCTAACGGAACATGGAGTAGAGCAGATCTCAGGGGATCAAGTTGCGTCCAAACATTACTTTATGGCAACATTAAAGGCAAAGCAGCTCTGCAATCAGGTACAGATGGTAGAAGTGGCCGGACAGCCAGTCTTGGGAGATGTGGGGGGAACTCCAGAGGAAAAGATAGTAGAGGATTTGGAGAAAGTCTTGATAAGAGAAGACGAACTGGAAAAATAATTCCTTATCGGTACCTCGCTAGGCGCTGATGAGAAACTTCAGCTACTGGAACTGCTGAGGGAAAATATGGAGGTATTCGCAAGGTCAGCATATGATACTCCAGGGTTGGACCCAGAATTTGCTTGCCACAAGCTCAACATCAATCCTTCAGCTCGGCCCATCGTACAAAAAAGTCGGAGATCTTCAGTTGAGCACACCGAAGCAGTAATTGCCGAAGTCGAAAAACTCCTGGCCTCGGGAGCAATCAGAGAAGTTCAAGACCATAATGGTCATATACGCAGTTGTAGTCAAGAAGAAGAACGAAAAATGGAGAGTTTACGTCGATTTCACTTGCTTGAACAAAGCCTGCCCTAAAGATAGTTTTTTGCTGCCTCGCATTGATCAATTAGTAGACTCAACAGCAGCGCATGAGCACATGAGCTTTCTGGACGCTTATAGCAGTTATCATCAAATACCATTGTTCGGTCCGAATCAAGAAAAGACAGTGTTTATCACCCCGAGAGGAACTTACTGTTACAGAGTAATGCCGTTCGGCCTCAAGAACGCTGGGGTGACCAACCAGTGAATGATCACTCAGATGTTCAAAGACTAATTGGGGAAAACCATGGAAGCCTATATAAACGATATGGTAATAAAAAGCAAGTTCGCTACAAACCACCTCACAGACTTGAGAGAAGTTTTTAGCATCCTGAAAAACCACCAGCTTCGCCTCAATGCCTCGAAATGCGCCTTCGGGGTAGGAACAGGGAAGTTCTTGGGATACATGGTCACTCACAGAGGAATTGAAGTGAATCCAGATCAAATCAGGGCAATACAGGATCTCAAAGTGCCAACAAAGTCTAAGGAACTGCAGAAACTAGCCGGAATGGCGGCCGCACTGAATCGGTTTATTAGCAAATCCTCAGATCAGATGAAGGCCTTCTTCCAGCTCTTGAGAAAAAAGGCAGCATTTGAATGGAGTAGCGAATGTACTGAAGCATTGCAGAGTCTCAAAAGATACCTCAGTGCACCCCTTCTACTGTCCACTCTAGAACCAAGAGAGGAGCTGTACCTCTATCTAGCAGTCTCAGATCCCGCTGTGAGCGCAGTATTAATTTGAGAAGTTGACAAGGAACAGTGACCAGTATATTATGTTAGCAAGACTTTACTGGATGCCGAGACACGGTATCTGCCATTGGAAAAGTTAGTTTACGCGCTGCTTATCGCCTCAAAAAAGTTGCAACATTACCTCCAGGGGCATACCATTAATGTCCTCGCTGAATTCCCTCTCAGATCTGTATTCAGCCGAGCCAATTTTTCTGGCCGAACAACAAAGTGGGCTATAGAACTTAGTGAGTTTGACATTCGATATCAACCCAGAACAACAATCAAGGCTCAGGTCTTGGCGGATTTTGTCGCAGAATTTACTTCCACCCAGAGTACCGAACCGGAGAATCTGAGTTCGGCACAGGTGCCATGCGCCACCGAACAAGGAAAACCTAGCGCTTCGAAAGCATGGAAACTCTTTATTGGAAACATCTAGCAACTCTACGTCAATGGTTCGTCCAATAACCGAGGCTCGGGGGCAGGAGTAGTTCTTATTTCTCCAGAAGGATTTATCTGGGAACAGGCTCTCAGGCTAGGCTGGAAGGCTTCAAACAATGAGGCCGAGTACGAAGCGTTATTGGCTGGCTTACGTAGCGCCGAACACTTCAGTGCAGAACAGCTTCTTGTTTTCAACGACTCACAACTAGTTGTAAACCAGCTTTCTGGGGTCTATGAAACTAGAGATAAAAGAATGGCTATATATGCAGGCAAGGCCAGAGACCTACTCGAAAAATTTCAATCCATACGAGTAGAACAAATCAGTTGGGAAAAAAATAGCCACGCAGATGCTCTGGCATGCCTCGGCTCATCAGTGGATACAAAGGACGTCAGAAGAGTTTGGGTTGAGTTCGTACCAGAACCAAGTATTGCATCTCCAGTCCTTTGCAACAACTTAGAGCCGAGCTGGATGGATCCAATATTGGTCTTTCTGAAATCTGGTAAACTCCCCGAAGACAGAAAGGAAGCCAACAAGATTAGGCATAAATCAGCTCGATTCTAGATCTTACCGTTTGGGAAGCTTTACAGACGTTCCTACCTTGGCCCGTACCTCCTATGTGTGCATCCAAATCTCATCGAGAATGTTCTCTATGAAATTCACGATGGGATTTATGGATGCCACGTTGGCGGAAGGTCACTGGCGCACCGAGCCTAAACTCACGGGTACTGGTGGCTACGAATGCAGCAAGATGCACAGTAGTACGTACAAAGGTGCGACAAATGTCAGAGGTTTGCTCCACTGATTCATCAGCCAGCCAAAACTCTCACTCCACTCACCAGCCCATGGCCCTTTGCGCAATGGGGCCTGGATATTGTTGGACCACTTGCGTGAGGCATTGGGAACAGACGATTCTTCATTGCTGCAACCGACTACTTCACCAAGTGTGTTGAAGTTGAGGCACTGGCAAGCATCAAGGAGGCAGACACAAAGCGGTTTGTTTTGAGAAATGTGGTAGTGCGTTTCGGCATTCCGCGGGTACTGATTGCGGACAACGGAACACAGTTCGATGGTAAGATCTTCAGGAAATTTTGTGCCGACCTTAGAATCGAGTATAGGAACTTTTCTCCAGGGTATCCACAGAGCAACGGTCAGGTAGAAGCGTCGAACAAAACCATCATTAACGGAGTGAAAAAGCGGCTTGAACATGCCAAAGGCAAATGGGTTGAGGAGTTACCTCACGTATTATGGGCCTACCGAACTACAGCACGACGCCCCACAGGAGAAACACCTTACTCTTTGACCTACGGAATGGAGGCCATCATCCCACTCGAAGTAGGTCTCCCAACCCTTCGATCTGAATTATTTGAAAGCTCTAGTATTGAGGAAGCCATTGCGCAAGCACTAGATATAGCAGAGGGCCGAAAAGAGACAGCGCTAATCAGACTGGAAGCATATCAGCCGCAGCTCATCAAAAGTTTCAATCAAAAAGTTTTCCCAAGGCAATTTATACCAGGAGAATTGGTTTTGAGGAAATTCATGGATCACAAACGGGTGCTTGGTGAGGGCAAACTTGGGCCGAACTGGGAAGGTCCCTATAAAATCACAGCCGTAGTTGGAAATGGAGCTTACTACCTAGAGGATCTGAATGACAAAGCAATACCTCGGCCCTGGAACGTAGCAAACCTCAAAAAATACTACCAATAGAATCATTCCCTAACTTCTCTATCAGGATGTAAAGGCACTTATTTGTTGACGAATGCAAATGTTTTCCCACTCCTCTCAGATTTATCCAATTCTTGTAATTAGCTTTGATGTTTATCAAACAAAATTAGCTTTGGTTCTTACCAAACGGAATTAGCTTTGGTCTTTACCAAACGGAATTAGCTTTGATGTTTGTCAAATGGAATTAACTTTGGTTTTAACCCAAATGGCTCAATTTCAAAATGACTGAACGGAATTTAAATTTGGTTAGCACTCAAACATGCTAAGTGGTATAACTTGGTGGAAAAATGTTTGGCAACTAAATTGGAATTTATCCAAGTGAAATTGCTTGGTGGAAACCGCACTAATGTATCTTAAGTAAACATCTCGATTTAGCCAAGTGGAATTGCTTGGTGGAAACCGCACTAATGTATCTTAAGTAAAATATCTCTATCTAGCCAAGTGGAATTGCTTGGTGGAAACTACACTGACATATCTTAAGCACACATCTTTGTACCTACAGAACTTCTTAAGTATCAGCACAACAACACTTCAGTATTGATTCAAACAAGCAGAGTTGGAACAAACTCAACTGAGCTACGTCAAGAGCAAACTTCTAGCATTAGCCTTACTCAGCTCCAGCTAGGGGCAAACAATTGTACTATCAAAGTTGAAATAGACTCAAGCAGTTCTATACAAGGGACAACAGTACTGATCTTACTCAGCTCCAGGTAGGGGCAAACAATTGTTTTCTTTCAAAACCAACCTGGACCTAAGTAAGACCCACTTACGAACTCAAAGCACAGCCATACCACATATCCGTTAGCCACGCCGATCACTAGTTCGGTCCCGAGGTCCCAACTGTGCTCGGCTGGAGGCAAATAGTGCAGTGCCACACCGAGGATCAGTTCAGCCCCAAGGCCTTAACAGCGCTCGGCCGGGGGCAAGCAGTACAGAAATCAGACAGAGCATCTATTTAAGGACTGTATAGAGTCAGACCGAGCACCTATTCGGCCCGAAGGTCCCAACGGAGCTCGGCCGGGGGCAAGCAGTATAGAATACATTCAGACATAAAAACCAAACAGCATCAAATTGCAAGTTCAAAGAGAAAACTATATCATCTAGCAAAGGGCACAGAAGGCCTCACAACCAGCAACAAAACAAACAAACAAACAAACAAACAAACAAACAAAAAGGAAAAATTGTCTTCACCAAAACAGAAAAGCAAAAAGTTCAAATCCTTTCAACATCAATTTTCATCAACAGTGGGCAACTCAGGAGTAGCATCAGCAATTTTGTCCAGGCCATTTGCAGGAGGAAAAGTAGAGGAAGCTCCAACTTCATGAGAAGTAGGAGCCACCTTAACCACATCTCCCGTGGCTTCAGTCTCTAGGGTTTCAACCCCTTCAACGTCCACCGTTTTAGCGGCAACATTTATGCTCTGGGTCTTGCTTATAGAATCATCTTCTGGGGAAACATCGTCTGGCAGAACAGCAGGGGTAGGAGTAGTCTTCAAACCTAAGGATTTCGAAGGAACAATGACATCATGATACAAGGAAGAGCCTTCAGGAACCATTACAGCGGCTAAGGCACTCGTCCAGCCCTTTACAAAGAGCTTGTCTCGCAGCACTAGAACCTCATCCTTGTATGCAGCCCCAGCTTCATCCCAGCCTTGTTGCCAGTGCTTGGCCTCCAGTGCAGTACGCTCGGCAGCCATCACAACAATAACGGCCTCCAGTTCAGCCACCTTCCCCTCGAGTTGAGCCTGTGTCCCAATGGCAGCCTTCTTCGATTGTTCAGCAGAAGCGACAATCTTGTTCAAACGAAAGGCTTCCCTCTCAGCGATTCGGCGTCCTTCCTTCTCTGACTCCAAGTTTACCGTCACTCTCTCTATGTTCATTGCAGCCTCTAACACGGCCCTTTCCAGCTCTTCAATACGGGTAATAGACAGGTGCATTCTCTGGATACACTGCAAAGGACGACAAAGAACTTAGAAGAAAAGGAAGACAACAACGCAACAGTGAAGTTAAGCAAAGCGAAGAAAACACTTATAGCGGTCATCATTTGAAGGGTCCCCTTCAAGATAGGAATGTCACGAGGCCCATTATGGTCAGCCATATCAACCGGCATCAACAAAAACTTGGTCAAATTAAGGCAAAATCTTGTGAAGCGAGAACTGAATTAGAGGTGGAAATGGGCATGCCCTCTTACGATATTGGCGGCTCCCATTTCTCAAAAGCATCATCCTCAGCAGGATCCTGAGAAACTTCCCCCACCACTGTTTTGCCGATTTCCCTTCTCCTTTTTTTTGCTCGTGTAGCGACTGAAGCTGAGGGCTCGGCAGCAGTCACAGGGGTCCCAGAAGCTCCAACTTCCATCTTTACCTCCATGAGGCATTTCACCTCGGTCTTCTCCAGAGGGGTTTGCAAAGCGCCAGAGGCTCCGAAGGCCTTGGCCTCTAAATCCACCAACACCCTTCTCTTCGCCACAGACCCACTCCCTGCGAAACTGGAGGTAGGGGAGGGCGCTCTCTCAAAAAGTGCATCTTGACTCTTGCGGCGTCTCGAGACCAGAGGGGTAAGTGACGTGTCAATCTCGGTATCAGAGTCCAGAAGGGCAGCAGCGAGCCTCGCTTTCTTTGGAATAACAGAACGGTAAGTTGACTGATAGTCCAATAACTCAGGCGCAGATCTCTTTTTATACCTCAAGGTAGCCTTGATGGCTTCAGCATTCTCTCAATTCGGCCTCTGTTGGAAACGGGAGGACTCTGCAAAAAGAAAGTAAACTATCAAAGCAATATTGAAAATAGAGTAAGAAACACCAAAGGCATTAAAAGGAGAGGCCCGGACCTGGGTAGCCGTCTTTCTGTGGCATCTGTTCAGACTGAAACTCGGTTCCGACGGGGAACTCCCAATTTCCACCAACTTGTAGGAAATCGTCATTGTGTTTATCCGAATCAGGTAATCCAGTAACTAAGTGACAATCGGTAACACGCGAACCTGGAGTAGTATGTACTATGGTCTTTGTTATGAGAAAGGGTGTAGCATCCCAAGATATCCCATATGTCAAGGTTTAAGCCCAGTCGTCTATTGAGGGCAGATACGCCGCAAACAACACGGAAAAGGTTCACAGATACTTGTATTGGGGTTAACTCGACTTGATGCAGAAAATGGCGCACTAACGGGTCAAGAGGAAACTGAACCCCTCCCTCGACTATCACCGCGATGGGAAAGGCAACGGTGTTCCTCGTACCCATACGTTTGGCGTCTACTTTCGCCAGTGAAAGGGTAACGTCATGAGGAATATTATAATCCAGACGGAACATAGCCATGGCCTAGGGGGTATCAACCAAGGAACTGAACTTCCCCATTCAACCAATTTAGTAGGACAGAAGTAGGATTCAGATAACAGAATATGGGACACAGAGAGCAAGTGGGCCAGAAGAGATGATTAAAACAGAAAAGGGAAAGAGAAGAAGAGTCATGAGAGGACTTACAAAGATCACAACGGTGATAGCGATGTAGGATCAACAGCGAAGAAGCCCAAGCGGAGCACCAGTGAGATCGGTCTAGAGGAATGGGAAGAAGCTCTTTCTCTCTCTTTGGAACTCACTAGAGGAATGAGAAGATTAAATCAAGGGATTTGAATTGATAGCCAGAGCATTTATTACACAAGTCGGCGCGCAGGCACACGAATCACGACCTTCGGTATGGAGTCGATGCATTATCTCTGCACACCTATCACACGTCGCCACGTGTCACATGAAAGGACGCATGCAGGAATTGTGTGTCAGGATTGAACCATCACCAAGGCCGAACTGGGGGAGCACCAAAATGATGCGACATTTGGAAGGCAGAACAATAGCTCCCCCCAAGGGGAACCTTAGCGCGAGCTAGGGGGCAAATGAAGGGGCTAAATGTGAAATGGGTCAGGTCCAAGCCTTGGGCCGGCCCAATCTGACAAAGTCCGAATCCAAGTGGGTCAGATGAGTATATAGACAAACCAGTTGAGCCCAACTTCATGATCAACAGTCCACCCAAGTCCTCAAGCACTTGGGCCCAACTCGCAGTGGAAAGGCTAGCCCAGCTGTAGTGCTGGTCTGGGCCGAGCTGAGGAACGGAACCTGTGGGCCGAATAGATAATGGTTCAGGCCATCTCCATGAATGATCCCGAAAAAGGTCGAGTTGGGGCATATCAGTACCAAACTGAAGTACATGGGTACCGAGCTGGAGAAACCTAACAAGGAAACGTGGAAGCTGTGAGTGCAAGCATGTGCAGGTTGCCACCTCAGCTGGTCCCCCACACCTAGAATCACGGAAGTTGTTGAGCCAAAGGAATGTGGTTTGTTATCAACATGCCTATTATGAGAATATGCAATCAATGACAACTTCCAAGTGGTCCCCCACCTGGAGCAATGCTGAAAGGACACTTGGCAACATTTACACTCCATGAACTCACCTTGAGAAGCAAGTAAAGAACACTATATACAACATGAACTTCACATTGAAGGTAACTGAACTATTCGAAGCTAAACCACACTTACATACAAATCGAACCCTCTATACACTCCTTCTCCGATCGCTAATTCCCACACTGGAGGGGTTATCCGGCCGGGCAGCTCTAACGGTGCTTCTTGTGGCAGGAACCCCAGTCCCTGGATAGTCCAACCGAGTGCAGAGCCCCGATCCACTTTCATCTAGTGCGGAATCCGGTACGTACACTGACCAAGCTCAAACACCACATCATAACATTATTGGCAGCTACAATGATCAATAAACAACAAAATATGCACATGCCCATAAAATCATGATTATTAAGGGTACCTCATGAACAATCATGTAAACATGTAATGTAACAAATGGGCACTATTGAACAAGCAACTATTTTCATCACTACAACTTATAGATAATAAACAAATCACAATGATGTTAGGACAATTAATGAGATGTGAGATTGTTTAATAATTGATCTAAGAGTTCTGAACTTGTGAATTAGGAATCTATGATAACGATCTTTAGTGCACAATTCGTCTATAACAAAGCATTATCTGGCACAAATTTTTAGTATTTTCAGGTGCTGGGTTGCTCAGAAGATGTCTTATAAAGAGTCTTGGACAAAATAAGTAACTAACAAGAGCTAATCATGAATGGCAAAAGTTTTTTCATTTTTCTTTTATAATTTTAAAAGGCAAACACAAAGAACAAAAAAAGTAAAAATTTAAGTGCACATGTAAACACACAGGTGCAAAAAGCCTATTTTTGCCATACCTGCAAGGGTCCAAACCCAAATCTCCCCATCTATAGACACCTTAGTGTAGAACTACATAAAGCCTATTTTTTCCCCAACATAAGTTCCCGACAATTTTGTGCACATAAACTAGGCTCTCTGTGTGAGATATACACAATGCATATATGTCTATCACTTAGTGTCTTGTTGTAGGCAAATTGTTTTCAAAGCTTCTACCAAACACCAAAAAAGAAGTGAGGAAAAACATTGTTTTCATGTAAAAAGTTCTACACAGAAAACATTTTCTAGTCAATCATATTATATTGACAAATATGGAAAATCAAATAAGCCTTTTATTCCCATTTTCTCTAAAAAAATTAGAGTTGCATTGATGATTATTGTTAGTTATCATTGCTCAGCAAAATGGTAAAAGCTCTAGATGTCAAGCATGAAAGCATGGGCATAAGTCTATGAGTAGCTACTTCCTGCAATCACTGCCAAAGATTATTCTATTTCCACTTCAAAGCAAGGATATGAGCTAGAAAATAATATGCTTAAACCCTACATAGCTAAGAAAAAAAGTTTGATCAACGGGTTTCTTGAGCAATGAGAAAAGCGATGCAACTTGAGCGTAAAGAGCTTGCATGAGAACTATTCGGTCTACATGATGAATAAGGAACCTACAAGAAGACAATAGGAATCAGGGGCTTCCAGATATAACTCAATTGGCCACTATCAGCCACCAAATAAGGTTTAGAGTTAGTGACATATCAATTTCTTTCTTTGTTATAAGTAAAAACTTATTGAAAAAAGCATTGAAAGGAGATGCTAACCATGTACAAGAGCTAATGCCATCTTTGTGTCTATTTATAAAAATAATAAATAAAAAAGTCTTTGTCTCCTATAAAAAAAAAAAAAAAAAAAATCAGCAATTGTTGAATAACCAATTCCACTAAAAGCTAGATGAAGTTATACCTTCTGAGAATGGGCAGCAACTTAGTACTGCACAAAATTGGCATAAGCTTTTCTAGGCAATGCCAACTTTGAGTATGGAAATAGAAGATTGAGCCTTTATGCTGTAGACATCCCATTTTGATTTGAATATCCTATGATGATAAAATAAGAAGGTGTTTCTCACAGAATCCTCAATAAAAAAACTCAGAATTTGAGCCCTGTTTCCAACCCTAAACAACTACAAATTACCTTTCCAAGGGAATATTTTGACCTCACAGTTGCGTCCAGAATGGTTCATTTAGCTAGGATCAACCTTCGTTGCACTTCTGGGGGCTTCACTGAAAAATTCTCCCGAAATTTGGGTTACAACACAAATATTTGAAACTTCTGGGCCAAATTGTAATTTTCAAAACTCAAGGAATATTCTGTTATGTGAAGGAATATTCTGTTAAAGTCAGGGAATATTTTTTCCATATGCAGAATATTCCGTCAATGTTGATGTGGCGATCTTGCTGACGTGGCATGACTGGATTGGCCCTTGCTGATAATGTGGCACTGACATATCTTTACCCAAAGAAATGAATTTAAGGAATGATTGGAAGGGGGTTTGAACACCCAACCTACTACTCAGCACCCAACACCTTAACTACTCTGCCAAAGCTTTGCCTTATGTTATATTTCCCCTCAAATAATATTTGATCATTCCAAACCAGCAGGCAAAGAAGGTTTTCTTTTGCCTTTTTTTTTTTGTGTGTGTGTGTGTGTGTATAGGACACTCCCCTACCCCATTTGCTGACCCATATATCACCAAATACATACCTAATCATCTTCCATTGCCAAAAAGAGATTTTGTTTGCATCCATAAAGGAGTATCCCATGCAACCACCTTGAAAATTTGCCCTCCTATCACATTTTTGTCTCCCACCTTCTTTTTGACCTTAACTCTCCCTCATTGCCTATATAGAATGATCAGATGATAAGAGAGAAGGAAGACCATGAAATTGAAGAGAAAAGAGTGAGAAAAAGAGAGAAAATTCAAGTTTTGAGCCAAAAACACTTCCATCTTCCATATTCATATTCCATGGCTTATACACACTGAAATTCCATCTTTTATACATCCAAAACAGCTCCAAAAATTTTGAAATAGCTAAATCTCAATAGTAATTGATCAAAGGAAAGAGTGAGTGTTGTTCAAAGTAAGGAAAAATAAGGGAGTTAGCCACTTTTCCACCACACATACCTAGAGCTCCATTTTAGTTTCAAATTGAGGATTGAGAACACACTGCCTAAACTTGAGGGTGATCAAAATGAAGTTTGGAAATCAAGAAGTTCAATCTTTCTTTAGAAGTTGAATTTTAAGCCTTTCATTTTCTTATATTTTTTATCTCATATTTATTTTCTTACTTTATATTTCATAGTGTTTTATTATTATCCAAGTGGTTTGTTAATCTCATATTTATTTTCTTACTTTATATTTCATAGTGTTTTGTCATAATCCAACTCATATTTATTTTCTTGTTTCTTATTTCATAGTGTTTTGTTATAATCCAAGTGGTTTGTTTATCTCATATTTATTTTCTTACTTTATATTTCATAGTGTGTTGTTATAATCTAAGTGGTTTGTTTAGCTCATAATTATTATTATTTTTTTTTACTTATTTGTTTGCTTTTGTTTCATATTAGTTGTGTTATAACCTAATTGGTAGTAGTTAGTTGAGCCACCTACATATTTTTTATTTGTTCCTTTTCTTGATTTTGCAACAAGGCAGGTTTTGCTTGGCCTAGTTAGTCGGCCGACCTATTTGGCCGGGCGGTTAGCTTCTTTTGGACAAGATGGCATAATCTCCCAATGTTGACCAATCTCCGCCGATGGTTTCAAGGAACATGAAGCTTTTATTTTGTTTCTTTTTATTTTGAGTGTTTTGTGAGGTTATGTTTTATTTTATTGTAATATTCCCTCCTTTCTCTCGCATTTGGTTTGTAATAATTTATTCAAAGTGTTGTAATAATTTCCCACCCCACTTATTTATTTGTGAATATGCATCATGTTTATTTTATTTTATTTTATTTTTATCGTTATATCCATGCTTTGCATCCGTATTTCATGCATCTTGATTCAGCTAAGTTTGCATTTGTGGATTTAATCAATTCCTATGTGATTATGTGTGATACTTCATGTTCTTGAGATGATTCGCATGTCATATCTTAAAAGCTGAATCTTTAGTTGCTTCTCACAAGTGAATTACATTAGGATTTTGTATATAAGATCATACATGTTTTACTAACTTTGTTTTGTAGCTATTTGCGGGACGTCGGTAAATATGTAAGTTTTTATGCTTTAGCATCCCGTTTGTGTGTGTTTTTCTTCTTATGTTTAAGCATCCTACCATTTGGCTACTTGCTTGTCACGACCCAAACCCGGCCCTATGGGTTTAGCACATCAGAATCGCCAAGAATCCGAGATTACGAAGGCACATATGATGAAACGATAAAAAGCGAGTTCGAGAACTGGCGGAAGCCAATCTGATAAGTAAATAATGTCCATTGAAATGTGATACCAGTATGCCAAAAAGATTTTTCATGCATTTATACATTCAACAGTACAGTCTATACAAATATTTACAGTCAGTCGGTATAGGGACCTAATCCCTTGACAACAGTACAGTAAAGTAGATAACAGTCCATACAATGATCCCAAAACAGTACGGAGACAGACGGGGGAAAACAAAACACCCCAAAGCCATAGCATGGCAACTCGAAACCTCGCAGTGAGGCACAAAAGTTGGCTTGACAAAACTGGAGTCTAACCCACGCTCCTAGCTCCAGTCTGGTGGCTGAGCACCTACATATATATATAAACAGTGAGCTAAAGCCCAGTGAATAACATAAAGTAAAGAGGTTAAGAATGAAATGTCCTTACAGTAATGAAAACAATTCATTAAACAAGATATTTCATCTTTTCGTAAGCTTATTCAGATTATATGTGGTACATCCATTAGCATAGCGATGAAAATGAGGTCTTAAAGACCGAAACAAGAATGATGGCCATCAATCGATGATAATGGTTCCACGAGGGAACCGACAGAGATCTCTGTATAAAGAATCGATAAGATGGGTGCTAAGGATGCCACAGTACAGTTCGGAAATAAAGGACATACATTCATTCAGTAAATAATTACATTTCAGTAAACAGTTCAGTTCAGTGTTCAGAAAATCATGATTTGAACATATCTTTACACAGTTGTTACTCACAGAGTTCGGGCTACAAAATGCTAGAGCGTGTCTCCCCAGTCGCCAACCCTACACAATTCACAGGTTAAACACACACTAAGCTACACGGTTGGGAAATATCACAACTTAATCCCTAATTTACCTCGGTGTGTTCTACATCAATATCCTCATTAAGATGCCTTAAACTAGGCCTAAGAATGCCTAGAATGGGATGAGGATGCAAAAATACACTTAGAAATCATTTTTCAAAAGTTGCTGAAAACAGGGACCTCGCTCGAGCGAGCTTCCAAAATCAAAGGCTTCGCTCGAGCGAACAATCCTTCGCTCGAGCGGTCTGATGAAACAGTAAAAGTACTGGATGCTTGAATTTTACGCTCGAGCCACCAATCCTTCGCTCGAGCGTGGCTTAGAGTAAACATTGGTCGCTCGAGCGAGGAATCCTTCGCTCGAGCGAAGAAGCCAAATATGGAATTTCCAGATTTGCCTTCCAAGCTCAAACCAAGCATTCTTACACTCAAAACTCGACCCCTTGGGCCCAAATTCTGGAAAATACAACCAAATTCAATGTACAATAAGTCCCAAAGCTCAATTTGTGAATTCAAAGCCCAAGAGTGAGTCAATTGAAACCATTTTCAAACCCATTTTCATAAACATGAAGAAATGTTAACATGCATGAAATTTAACCAAATTAAAGCTTCAAAGCTTGCTCTAATGAGCTCAATATTTTGAAGGAGAGATGAAAGTATGGACTATAACAACAATATGGGCATGCATGTACCAATTCCACAAAATTAAACCTCCAAACTTGACTATATGAGCATGCATGCATGAGATGAGCCCTAATTCAACTCTTGGGAACCAATTCATGGTTCTACTCTTCAATTAAGCACAAGGCATGCAAGAACTAACTCAATCACAACAATGAGAAGGTAAAAACCTTACCTAAGTCTTAAATTGAGAGCCTAGGAGATCAATAATGGAGTCAACACTTCAATCCTCTTAAGTTTCAAGCACAATCAAGCCAAATGTGATGGAAATCAACTCTCTTCCTTCCCTTTCACTCTCTATATTTCGGTTGAGTATTCAAAATAGGCATGAAGGGAATGTTTTGATTAAGTGTATAAGGCTCAAATAATAAGATTAAACAAAGGCCCACTCAATGGCATTTCTGTAATTACGACAAACTCTTTAATTGGCTCAAATTAAACTAATTTAATCATTCCTAATCACATTTTAAATAAATATACCATAAAATTAGAAAAATTCCACTGATCATGAGGCACTAAACGATTTTTAGTTCGGCCGCCGATAAAGCCTTCAATTTACAGTTTAAACATAAAACACGAACAGATAATCAAATAATCAAACAGATAAGAATGCAATACAATAAACATGTTTAGTCAGTTCAGTTTAAATTTTCAATCAGTCCGTTCAGTACTTCGATTAGCTCAATTATCAGTCATAAGCATCCCAGTTTAGCAGAAATCAGTAGGTAATTCAGTAACTTATCGATAAACGGTATGGGGGTTGTTACATTGCTTACTTGATATAATTGTATGAATGCCAGTGGATGGAGGTTGTGTCGCTTAATTTGAAATAATGTTGATTTTTCATGTTTGTAAACTCAATTTATTTTGATTGTACATCTTCAAAACTCTTTCAAAATATATGAAATCAAATTATTCCAAAATAAATGACATAGTCTATACTTGTATGCTTAAAAAAAGTAATTTTTAGGATTTATCAAATAATTGAAATATGAACATATAAAATAAATAAAATTCATATCATTGTTTAGTAAAGGCCGATGTTTTGATTAGGTGAGCGGGGTGCTCAATTAATGACCTTCCCCTCTCATACCTAAGGTTTTGAACCGAGACAACTTTGGTTATGATGAACAGTGGCCTTGGCACGAGTCATGGGTTTCTTAATTTCTCAAATTATTAAGTGGCACCTCTGAGATCTGATGATAGAGTCCATTTTTGGCAAAAGGTTTTGCAATAAAATGGATTTTCTAAAAGTTGTCAAATCTGGACTCTCATCTATGCTTTACATTGCACTAGTGAAACTAGATCAACGAGACCGAGGGTCTGAACTATTTAATGCGTACGGGCACCCCCGGGCATGTTACAGTTTCTGGCAACTTTGTTAGGGATTTTATGAAACCTTGACTCGACCTCTATGATATGACTTTTATTTTCAATTATATGCTTATTGCATTGCATGCATTGGTGCACTTAAAGTCCTTGTGTTGCCCAGATATTGGTGGGAGCCCAGGTACACTTTGTGACACTACACCTATCTCTACGTTACTTTGGAGGCCTTGTGTTATAACCTTTTGAGATCTGAAGGTTCTCAGACTTCGAAGAGAGGCTATATTGACTCTACTGATTTCTTAGGATCTTTATTGGTTATGACCTAAAGGACTCTTTCGTAACCTCACCTTGACTTCAACCCCTAGAGTACAGCTAACCTTGTGCATATAATGAGCTATAGTACCTTCCAAAATTAAGACAGGATGCTTTCCCATTTCTAGGATGTATGATAATGCTTGTTTGAATAGCAAAACCCTAGATCATTTCAAAGCTAGGACAGGATAACCCTAGCCCCCATAGGGGTGTTTGTTCTCTTTCCTACTATGTGTAATGTGCAATGTATGGGGATTCTCAAATTTAGATAAGTGGTTTAGCCATTTCAGTTTGTGGGGTTGAGTTTAGTTTTTCAACATGAGTTAGCAGTAATCAGTTGAGCTGGGATGCTAATGCAATTCTGATTGGGGGTCACTTTTTGTTTTAGTAAGGTAGTTGTAGCATAATAGCTTTAGAACGGTCTAATATCCCTCAAGTTCTTTGGATTCGCGCTGGTAGACTCTGTAAGATCTCAGATCTAGTTGAGGGATAGCCAGTGTTAGTTTCTTTGCCACCAGTTACACGAAGGAAAAGAACAAAAGCCTTATCAACTGTCCAAAACACCCTTTTTTACCTACTAGATCATCACCAGTCAACTCACCAGAATCAATGATAGCCCAGATTCTAGAAAATTTAGCAGACATACCATTGGCCTTTCAACGGAGCATGGATACCATTACCACTATGGTTGTTGCCCAAGGCACTACTCTTGCCGCTCAAGGTAATACTCTTGCTGAATTGTAATGCCCATTTGGAACGTCCACTACTCAACCACCTCTGGTGACTCATCCAGTTCTATCACCACCTCTACCAACTGACGAGTTTCCTGACTTAACTCACCAGAAAATCTGAGGGTTCTTGTACAAACTTCAGAAGGATCATTTTCCCTTCCACAACCAAGAGGAGGGCTCCTTCCCTCCGAGGCACCTGAGTCTAACCCAACTATGTTGAAATTTTCAAAGAGTCAATTTAATTCCGAACATCGAAGATGGGTACACTGAAATAGCTGTGAAGCTGCTAGAACGGTTTAAAATGCCACACATTGATAGGTTTGATAGCTCCGGTGACCCAACGGTACACATTCGCCTATTCTCTGATGTCTTAAAGCCTATGGGTTTGACTCGTCCGCAAAAGCTCTCTTTGTTTGAACAAACTTTGTCAGGAGTGGCTGCCATCTGATATGCCAAGTTAGAGGACTCGGGAAAACAAAGTTGAGAAGAGTTACCCGAGGCCTTTATCACCCAGTATGCTTATAACACCCAGATTGAAGTGACTACTAGGGAATTAGAGGCTACCCATCAAGAGCCCAATGAAAGTTTCGTGGCCGTCATCACCAGATGAGGGCAAAAGCAGTGATGATGACCAACAGACCACTCGAAAAAGACCAAATCCGTATGATAGTCAGAAATTTGCATGGAAAGATGTTACAAAAAATGATAGTCCTCCCGCTCTTCACTTTTAAAGATATACATGAAATAAGGGTCCAGATAGAGGATGCCATCAAATAAGGAATCATTGTGGATGACAAAGAACTTGTTTGGAAGCCTTTTGGTTGCAGTTCCAATACTACAACTGGTAGTAGTACAGTTGTAAGACCTTCTGAGGTCAATTCAGTCACTACCACCATCACCAAAATAGCCAACCTATTTGCCAATGCTGGTCCACAAACAACTAACTCAACCCGAATATCGGCTAGAACCTTTAACCTCTCTACATGTCCCCGTCCAAAGCTATGAAAATCTTAATAGAAAGAGGGTATCTCAAGCCTCTGGACCCTGGACCTCTTTCTGATCCTCTCCCAGCCAAACACAACCTTACCAAATACTGTACCTTTCATCAATAACCCAGAAATGACACTGATCACTATTTTCGCTTTCGCCATGAGATCCAAGACCTCATTGATAATAAGATTATAGCTCCCCCACAACAACTAAAACCCAATATCACTACCAACCCATTGCCACCCCATGACAAAAATCAACCACCTCATTGCCTCAACTATATCCATACACTTACATCCATCTTTAACCCTAGTATATACATCACACCTGTCCATCTACCCAAACCCGAGGTATGCATTCTAGAGAGCATTGATTTGTGTATGATAGATGCACCTCTAACCCCGCCAAAGCCAAAACAAACCATAGTGGTGGTATTGCAAACTGAGGAAGAAAAGACCGTATCAAGCGAAGTACCCAAAGAAAACATAACCGAAGTACCCGTGATTGAGACTGGAAAACTACTAGAAGAATGATATGATCCCAACAAATACATAGTACCTGTTGGCCAGTTGAAACCGAAAGTTATCTTGCCTGACTCATGTACCATCAATGTCGTTAGAGAAGATATGCTTGAACAGGGATTAGATGACTTGGCTAATCTAGAAGAAGACTTGGACAATTTCAAATTCTTTGAGGAATTGGACATGGGAAATGTGCAGATTAGCTGGTGGGATCCAAGAAGTTCCAATGCTACTTACGGTTGGACAAGCGATGATGAAAGTCCTGATAGGCAAACTAAGGGAAAAGAGGATGAACCAAAAACTAGCACCGGAAAGTTTGAAAATAGTGACAAAGAAAGGGGTTCCAAGAGAGAAAAAAAATCAGAAAGTCCGCCAGTGTATAACGTGGGAATGATTCATGTAGTGCTTGACAGTTGCCTTTTGGTTAACGAAGGTGAATGGTGGGATGATAGCGATCTGTAGCTCGCCCACACTGATGATGAATAGGGTAGTACTTTGCTTGATGAGACTTGGTATTCTGAGGAAATTGATCACCTAACTAGGAGTGGGCGTTACTTTAAACCTCCACAACTAGACTGTGGACTCGCCTTTTTCTCGCACCCCACCTTTCGAAAAGGTTTGAAAAGAAAAGCCTTACAATTGGGACTCTCGTAGTTCTGAATTTAGTCTTACAAGTGCAATGTGAAACTGATAAACACCAAAGTGTCTAAATCCGACAAATCTTTTGAAAAATCGATTTTAAATCAAATAATGCCAAAATTAGACTACTTTGCTAGATACAGAGTCGCCACCTAAATATTTTTTTTTCGAAAAATTTAGGAAACCCTAACTCATGCCGAAGGCCACGTGTCCGTCATCACCAAAGTTGCCTCAATTCAGGAACTTAGGTACGAGAAGGGAAGGTCATGAAATGAGTACCCCTACTCGCCCGATCAAAGATCGGCCTCTACTAATCAGGATATGATGTTTTATAAACATTATGTGTTCTTATTCCAGTTATTAAACTAGCTTTACTATGTGACGCGCACATGCAAGTATAGACTAGTTTGCAAGACTTGAAACAATTCAACTCATGTTTATTTGTGAAAATGGTTTGAAATTGCCACCTCAACTGGGCTTAAAGATGCGGTTTTGCCACCAAACATAGTGGGCTTAAAACATGATTTATCACTCAACAAGTGGACTTAAAACGCACATTTGTTGAATCATTCCAATTCAAACAGCAAGCCTTTATCCACAGGCATTCATTCAGTTTAGCATTCAAGCACATAGCCTCATGGCAAGCATGCTAGATATGGCAATATGGCAATCATACTCATACAAGTATGCTAAAGTGTAAAAACTTATTGAGTACTCAAAGCCAAAACAGAACTAGTTAGAAAGATGCATGATCCTAACTTTATACAAAATACCGAATGCAACACATGTAATAATGCAATTAATAGGCTCAGCTACTAATATGGCATATGGATCAATTTGAACAACATGCGATTAAACACGTATTCAAAGAAGCTATCGAAATGATGATGTAGTTTGAATGATGCGTCGAGCCTTGGTGGATGCAAGACAAGATGAATGGATGCAAGCATGCGATATGCTAATCAAAACATGATCCCTAATCTAACCATCAAAAGCGATTAAATAAAAAGGAAAAAGACGTGGGGTTGGAAAACATACATACACGCACGCACACTTATTACAACATTATGCCCTCACGAAGAAGGGTCCGAATGAATGAGAGCTAACTAGCTACGCTAATTAAGCTAAGCTAATTATTACAACACAATATTTAACTAACAACTCTAAGATAATTAAATATTACAAACCAAATTAATTACCTAAACACTTAACTAACTAATTACAAAGCAATTAATCTAATTAATTACAACATGAATTAACTAGCTAATCTACTTGAATAATTATATCACTTGCAAGAATTAGCTACAACTAACTAACTAAGCAAAGCAACTAAAAGCCTCGGGAAGTGAGAGATGCATACATGCTCGGTTTCTCCACTCGAAGAGCCACTGCCTTGCCACTGAACGCCTCTGTTTGCACATTTGAACACCAACAATGCTACTAACTTCCAGAATACCTCTGCTTCACCTTAGGAACACACTGTGCAAATTTCATTAGTGGTCGACAAGGGGCTTATTGGCTACTAATAGTGGCCGGTCGGCTACCACTGGTGGTCGGTCGGCTACTGATGACATGAACTTCTCTTTTTGCTGCAACAAAGAGCAAACAGAGCAAAACAGTGTATTTAAACAAGTTTGTGTGTACTGTTTAGACTCCTTATCATCAAACAAGCTCAAATGAGTGAAACTCTTGGCTCTCAAACCACCAATCAAGCAATTTCCATGCATGATGGCCAAAGAACCAAGTTTGTACAAGTTAATGAGTGCAAAACAAGACTCAAAAAGACCGCCACCCTATCATGCATGATCAAGGGTGATAGTGACCACGGAAAGTGGCACATTTCATCACTTTTGAGTATGAAATGTCCCATTTTCCTTATGTTCGAATTAACGTCCGATTCGAACACATGTAATGCCACACAAAAGATGCTTATCTTGTCTCTTTTACTTGTCCATTTTGTTTACTCATTTCAATTACCCAAAACCATTATTTAATTGATTTGTCCATTGGTGTGTGTCCTCTAATGGAAAAATGGCTCAAACAATAAGTTGCTTTGGGCATGAAAAAGGCATTACACTGTTGGTAATGAGCCCCCTAAGGGATTAAACCATTAAGTGCAACACCTCCATTTCACACTTAGGCAAACAAGAGGTTTAAAACCACTTTCAAAGCAAACAAAAGAGTGAAGAATGAAGGGAGATTGCATAGATTTTAAGTGCTGAAATGAAATGCAAAACAACACTAAAACATGCTATTAATTCAAAACAACGATGATTAAAGCATTAAAACATCAAGCTTGTGAAGGAAATTACACTACAACTATGCAATACAAGGCTCAAATGAATTAACCAGCCCAAAATAGAGACAAAATAGGTTATTCTAGAGGCAAAAACATACTGGACTTGAGCTACAAATAGCTAACATAATAAGCTAACACGTGAGGCTACCTAGGCATGCAAACAAGACACATGGAATAGAGGCTAACCCCTCCAATTTTGGATTTCAAAATTTGATTTTTACCACTGAAAAACCTCTGAGATTTAGTGGTCAAAAGGTCAAAAAAAGTTGTTTTGAAAGTGGTGAATAATAGCACAAAAGCTTAACAAGCTAAGAAGCAAAAAGGTGGACAACCCCTTAACTCAAAATAACCTCAAACCACCATTTTTAGGTCATAAAAATAGAGGTTTTTACACTTCAAAACCAGCCTTAAAACAATTTAAAAGGATGGCAAAACAAGTATATAAAGCAAATAGAAATAAGGCAAGTGCTATACCTTTGAAGCAAAGCACAAAATACCCAATAATCCAAGCTCAAACCACCCTTTAGAGCTCAAAAAAGGTCCCAAGTTATCTCAGCCCAAAGGTGAGAGTATTTGGTTAAGGGTTGGTATGCAAAAGCTAGGAGAAACTAGGCAAATGTGTGCAAAATAACAAGAGAGAGAGAGAGAGAGAGAATTCTAGAGAGAGGGATATATTTTTGTTCTAAAAAAGCTAACCCTCAAAAATGGGAGAGGAACCTCCCTATATATAGAAAAACGAGTCTTGAGCTTAGAAACATCTCATCGTACACGTGTATGGAGATGCAACTCAGTAAGCAACAGCTGGCATAGCTGGCAACAAATATCTGGAAAAAGAGACCAATGGCCGTCGGCCACCACTGGTAGCCGACAAGCACAAGCCATAGCTGACAGCCTCTGGGGCTGGCTGACAGGTCACCCACTTTTCCAAACTAGAGGCAACAAGCCCTTGGTCCAAAAACATGCACAAAACAAATAAGGTTTAAAGGCTCAAAGACAAGGCATTCCGTCGAGGATTTTGGGCGCTCAAAACGAACACAAACAAGCACAATCATCGAGTGCACAAATGATGACGTCCCAGTCTTGAGGATGGTTAATAGGGTGTCTACATAGACCAAGGCGAGTCCTCAGGCAAAGATATAGACATTGATAAAGAGAAAGAGAAAAAGAAAAAAGTAGAAGAAGGCCTAGTTTTAAAACAAGTAAAAAAGATCTAGGCAAACATCTCCATTTGGGGACTTCTCATGGCTTCCCGAGAACACTGACAATGAATGTTGTTAGCCTTAAACAAGGCCAAGCTATCCATTGAGACAACGTCGAATCAGTTGGCATCTTTCATCATACCTAGAGACACAACCCCTATGTTATTATTTACGGACAAAGAGTTACCACCTGAGGGGGTTGACCACAACAAGCCTTTGTATGTGGCCTTGGAGTGTAGAAAGAAGTGGATTCCAGTAGTTTTGGTTGATACCGGTTCAGCCATTAATGTGTGCCCAGCAAGGACTGCTTATACGATCGGGTTAAAGTCAGCTGACTTCACACCAACAAGCCAAGTTATTCGGGCATATGACAACACCAGCAGGAATGTTATGGGGACTTTAAAGGTCTAGATATTAGTTGGTCCCTCTGAGCATGAGGCAGAATTCCATGTCATGCATGTCCAGGCAACTTTCAAGGTAGGCCTTAGTTGCATAAGATAAGAGCGATCTCTTCAACCGTACACTAGTTGGTGAAATACCCACACAATAGAGGGATTGCCATAGTTTTTGGTAATCCTACGATCCACCTTCCTCCAGAAGTCACAATGCCAGTACTGGAAATATAACATCGGAAGGAAGATTCTCTTAGGTTTTACCTTGGTAGAAGCACGGCTAGTACAGACAATCATGGCAGATGGGGAGGGTACACATCTAAGTGCTCAGTCAGTCTACATAATGAACAAGCTAAGATACATCCCAAGATCTGGATTGGGAAAAAGTAGTCAACAAGGCACCACAGAGATAACTAAGGTAATCCACAACCCATATGTATTTGGGTTGGGATATGAACCAACAATAGAAGACTGGGAGAAGAAAATGAAGGAAATGATAGAGAGAATCAATATAAAAAGGACAAGAAAAAAGTATGAGCTAGTTTATAGGCCAATCCATGGGACCTTGAACGAACACTTTGTCCGCCAAAGAGAAGACTTCCCTTTCTGTGGTTTTCCTGAGCCCTGGATTGATCGAATGGAGATGAAGAGATACCCTGGGTTTGAGATCTTCTTCGATCATCAGCTCTCCGACAATGACGAAAAGTGAGTAGATCCTAGTATCGACATCGGATAAGACAGAGAAGTCAGCTCGGAAAGCAGCACAGAGGAAGTCATGGGTCTAACACTGGCTGATTTACTAACAGAGTCACACACTAGATCTGAACCGATGAATTTGGGAGATATGAACATTGCCGTGATCGGGGAAGAGACACCTGCTGACTGCTTAAGCTTCATCATGGATGCAATGAATGGCTTACAAATAAATTGGCATTTTGAAAAGAGCTATATTGAGAGTTCTAAATAGGTTGTTGAGCCTGAGTCTAGTGGGCCTGTGGGGCTGGAGTCAAATTCAAGTTTATCTAAGCTGTCTGAGTCTTCTTTTTCTTTCTATTTTGAGACTGTTGCAACTTGTGAGCCCGAGGCTTTGAATGAAGATGTTGTGATTTCCGCTTACTTTTCTGTGCCCATAGTTCATAACATTGACCAAAATTTTGAAAATCTTGATAAAAAATGAAGAGGAAGAAATTCCTCGGGCTTTGCAAAATTAATCAATTGGGAGGAAGAGAGGCATGCTAAGCCATTAGTGGATAAAATTATTTCTGTAAATGTGGGTACTGAGAAAGATCCTCGCTTAATCCAAATTGGTTTTACATTGTCTTTGGAGGAACATGAACAATTAGTTTCTTTATTAAAAGAATTCAAAGATGTTTTTGCGTGATCCTACAAAAACATGCCAGGAATTGACCCTGAGATTGTACAGCATAGGATCCCTCTCGACCCTGAGGCCCAACTTGTCAAAGAGAAGCTTCGCAGAATTCGTCCAGATTGGGCCTTGAAAATTAAAAAAGAGGTTACCAAGCAAATCAATGCTGGGTTTTTGTTCGTATTAGAATATCCTACTTGGTTAGCCAATATTGTGCCAGTTTTGAAGAAAGATGGCAGAATCCGAGTTTGTGTTGACTTCCGGGATTTGAATAAGGCTAGTCTGAAGGATGATTTCCCATTGTCACATATTGACGAATTAGTAGACCTTACTGTAGGGCATGTCTTACCATCATTCATGGATGGTTTTTCAGGGTATAACCAGATCCTTATGGCTTCAAAGAACAGAGAAAATACTGTATTTACCACATCATGGGGGACATACTACTACAGGGTTATGCCATTTGGTTTGAAGAATGTTGGGGCCACTTATCAGAAAGCCGCTACCACTTTTTTGCATGATATGATCCACAAGGAAGTTGAGATGTATGAAGATGACATGATTGTCAAGTCCAAAGATCAGGAAAGCCATTACACCACACTGAAGAAATTCTTTGAGAGAATTAAAGAATACATGCTAAAGCTGAATCCACAAAAATGCACCTTTGGGGTAACTACGGGCAAGATGATGGGATTTCTGATCACATAGCGGGGAATCAAAGTTGATCCATCTAAATTAAGGCTATCTTAGAAATGCCACCACCAATGACTGAAACAGAGGTGCGAGATTTTTTTGGGAAAGGTGCAATTCATAAGGAGATTTATTTCAAAGCTAACCTTGACTTGTGAACCACTGCTTGGTCTCTTAAAGAAATGAAAAAAGTTCCATTGGGATAATCGATGTCAGTTTGTGTTCAAGCAAGTCAAGCAGTATTTCCGGAATCTACCTGTGTTATCACCGCCTGAGCCAGGGAACCCGCTAATCTTGTACTTATCAGTGACCGAATCAACTATGGGATGTATACTTGCACAAGAGTCGAATGAGAAAGTGGACAAGGTCATCTACTACTTAAGTAAAAAGATGCTTAAATATGAGACCCGCTATACTCCTTTGGAAAAAGCTTGCTTAGCTTTGGTATGGGCCACCAGGAAGTTGAGACACTACCTGTTAGCTCACTCAGTAATTTTGGTTTCAAGATTAGATCCAATCAAATATCTCTTTGAGAACCAGCACTTACCGATAGGCTAGCTCGTTGGTTGCTTTTTCTTTCCGAATTTGACCTTAAGTATGTCACTCACAAATCTGTCAAATGAAGAGCTGTAGCAGAATTTTTGGCTGATCACCCAATTAAAGGAGGAAAAGATGTGGAGTACTCAATCACAGATGAAAAGGTCATGCAGATGGATCAAGACACTTGAAAGTTGTACTTCGATGGAGCATTTAATCAATATGGCTATGGGATAGGCGTGTTGCTCATAACGCCGAATGATTCCCATATCCCCTTAGCTTTCAAACTCCAATTCAGGGTATCCAACAACCAAGCAGAGTATGAGGCATGCATTATCGGATTGGAAGCAGCCTTGGAACTAGAGGCAATAAGGTTGGATGTGATCAGGGACTCGAACTTGGTCATCTCTCAAGCCAACAGAGATTAGAAAGTTAAAAAGGAAAAAATGAAAGTCTATCATCAGACCATGGACATGTTGATCCCAAGGTTTAAAAAATTGACTTTTACACACCTGGTAAGAGAGAACAACCAATTTACTGATGTGTTGGCAACCCTAGCATCAATGATAGATATACCGGTTGAGGTCAAGATGCACCCGATCCTTATAGAACAAATGTAGGCCCCCGCGTATGAAATGATAGCCGAAACGGAAAAAGTTCAAGATGAAAACCGTTGGTACTTTGATATTTGGAAATTTCTGGAAAGTGGTACATACCCACAAGGGGCAAATGCCAAAGACAAAAAAGGGATACGGCGTCTGGCCACTTAGTTCATCATTTGTGGAGTTAAGCTATACAAGAGAGGACATCTAGGAATACATAAGTTGTGTGTAGAGGAAGAAAAGGCAAAGCATATCATGGAGGAGAGTGTAAAGCCCATATAAACGGTATAATGCTAGCTAGAAAAATCCTTAGACAAGGATACTACTGGTTAACCATGGAGAGTGATTGTATCAACTTTGTTAGGCAATGCCATAAATGTCAAATCCATGCCAATCGCATGAACATCCTACCATCCAAACTCTACAATATGACTTTTTCTTAGTCTGGGGCATAGATGTCATCGGGGCAATGACACTGAAGGGTTCAAATGGACATCAATTCATCTTGGTTGCCATTGACTATTTTACCAAGTGGGTTGAAGCACAGTCGTATTTAGTGTTGAAAGCATCACACGTGGCTAAATTCATCAAGAAAAACATCATCTGCAGATATGGGGTACCAAACAAAATAATTTCAGACAATGGTTCACACTTCAGAGGAGAAGTGGTAGTTCTGGTTAAAAAATATTATGTGGCTTTTCACAAGTCATCAACATACAGGCCACAAATCAATGGAGCGATTGAAGTTGCAAACAAGAACATCAAAACCATTTTGCGTAAGATGGTGGAAACCTACAGATATTGGCCAAACAAACTGCCTTTTGCACTTTGGGGATACAGGATATCAATCCGAACGTCTATAGGGGCAACCCCTTACTCTTTGGCATATAGAATGGAGGCTATTTTACTGATTGAGTTGGAAGTGCCTTCATTGAGGATTATGGCTAAATGTCAGATAGTAGAAACTGATTGGCAACAGAACTGATTTGAGGAATTGATGCTATTTGATGAGCGAAGATTGAAGGCGTTATACCATATTCAGGGGTATCAGCGCAAGATTGCCAGAGCATTCAACAAAAAGGTCAGATCCAGGAATTTGAGGAAAGGAGACTTAGTGTTAAAGGACAATCGAGCTCCTATCCATGGCCCTAGGGGTAAGTTCAGCCCCAATTGGACGGGTCCCTACATCATCAAGTCAATTTGGTCAGGAGGAGCAGTCATTCTCATGGATTTGGATGGTTTAGAATTCTCACAACCAATCAACAGGGACAAGTTAAAGAAGTATTATCCTTGAGAAGCTCGCTGGGCTGAAAACCCGAAAGGGTGACCCAGACAAAAGTTAGAGCAAAAATTAAAAAATTAAAAAAAAAAAACAAAAACTAAAAATAAATAATAAATAAAAAATAAAAAAAAATTTAAAAATGAAAAGCTTGCACGGTTGAAAACCCAGGATGGCTTTGGCTAAAGTTAGAGCACAAAAGGAAAGTGTCAATACCCAAATAAACCTTAACCGGAACTACGTATGGCCTGATTCCTATCTTTGGGATACCTAGGTAGCTTCATCTTGAAGTTCGACCCTAATTATTTTTTAACTCACTCATCTCGTCCATGTTTGATTGGCGTATCTTTATTTGACTCGACTATCCATATTTGATTGGCTCGTTCCCATTTGATTCAGTTGTCCTATATTTCTTTCATGACGGGTTTAGTAGCAAGACGAATTCAATTGTACATCTCAAGGGTTGATTTCATGTTGATCGGGTAGTGATCAATGGTGAAAATAGATTTTGAGGACTTTTAATGAAGTTGACTGATTTTCTCAAAAAATTATTCCATTTTTGCAAAACTCAGACCATTCTTTGGACCAAAAAGAGAAAAATTTCAGTGCTCATAATTTGGCTCACATGATTTCAAGACAGAAAATGGAACAAGTGTGCTAATTTACATCTCATGTTGATCAAAATCGCTTCAGCAGAAAGGAAAAACAAAAAAAGGGGGAGCAAAGTAATGAATTAGGGGCACAGTCGAGTCAAGTTTTCTATTCTTCACCCACACTTCAAGTTCTCATCACCTTAATCAAGCAATCGCCGGAAAATGTACAGTAGTTGTCACCAGCGATACTTTTTCGTCGGGCAGTCGACTGTTGTTGCTTCGTTTTGAGTTCATTTTGCTCCGACAAGTGTAAAGGGGTGTGTTTTGGGATGGTTTTTGTTTCATTTTCATTTAATTAAGTTGTATTTTGTGTTTTGGTCAATGATAGGCTCAATATTTAATTCAGAATTCACTAAAATACAACCATTTTCAAGTTCAAAATTCAAAGCAAAATGATTTTTATGCTTAGTGTTGTGCCATTCATGCCATCCGAATTTGCAGAACAAACTCGTTTTATTAAAGCCAAGGATCAACCCCAATCAAAGTTGTACCAAAAAAAAAAAAAAAGGCAAAAAAAAAAAGAAGAGAAAACATAAAAGGAAAAAGGAAAAAAGAGAGAAGGTAACTTTTTTTTCTCAGTTTTTCGGCAGTTGCTCGGCGACGAAGATTACAACCGGCTTCATTTGCATGCAGCTTCGTTGCCCCACTTTACTATCAGCTGTCTCGCTTCATTTTTACTCTCGGGGAGTCCGTGAAGACTCTATCTCGGCATTGACAAAGCTTTCGAAAGAAATTACTCCTCGCTGACCATCAATTTGGTTGTGTGAAGAAAATCCGAATCGAGCCACCTCGATGGCCTGCCGTTTTAGCTCTTTATTCTACTTTTTAGTGCACTAATTTCTACTTGAGCATCTTTGTACATACGTTAGAGTAAAGAGAGTTGTGCATTTAACTGATGTATATCAAACGTCCGATTCTGCAGTCGACAGGACTAGTTGGAGACCGCAGTCATGGTCTCCACACATGACCTCAGCGTATACGAGTTAGCTTTGATATCAGACTATGCCGTCATTATTTGCTCAACTGACATCGCTAGAAAGCTGAGAATATGAGAAAGAGGAGGATCACGCGGTTGAGGTTTAGGGGAGTTGGAATTGGTCATCTCTATCTTGGACTCGTTAAGGTCTAAAAAAAGAGTAAGAGAACCATGGGAAGAGCCCATGTCAAAGGAGAGTGATCCAAAAAGAAAGAGGTTACAGAGTGGTGGTAAAGAAAGTTTGCAGCCTTTTTGCTCTACCTCTTTCACAGGCCTTGACTTAAGAAGAGAGCAAAGAAGAATAAGAAGAAGACAAAGAGGAGAAACATTGGGATAAGGCATTGAAGAGTCGAGGCCCTGTCGGTCAGGCGCCGCGATTGTTGAAATCGCGTACCAGATAGGACACTCGAAGAAAATGAAAGAGAGAGAGAGAGAGAGAGAGAGAGAGAGAGAGAGAGAGAGAGAGACAAAACAAGGAATGAGAGAGAAATGTGTATATGTACATGTATATGTATATATATGTATGTATATATATATGTGTGTGTATATTTATGTACATATATGTCTGTGTACATGTAACTATGTATATTTTGTTCGTATATGTATATGTGTGTATCCGTGTACGTATATAGTTTGCCTATGTGTATATGTATACGTATGTAATATACATTTTGTATATTGTTCATGTGTATATGTAACATTCCCCCTCTTCGTATGAGATACGGTTAGGTACGCCTGCTGGTTACACTAAATTTTCTCTTTTCACGTGAAACGTGTTAAGATTTGAAGTTTACCCGGTTAAAACCTTCCCCATTTCTGTGTGAAATATAGTTACGTACGCCTGTTGGTTATACCATCTTTTTTCCTTTCGCATGAAATGCATTAGGATTTTCAAGTTTACCCGATTAAAACCTTCCCCCTCCCTGTATGAAACACGGTTAGGTACGCTTGTTGGTTATATCACATTTCCTCCTTTCGCGTGAAACGTGTTAAGATTTTCAAGTTTACTTGGTGAAAACCTTCCCCTTTTCCGTATGAGATACGGTTAGGTATGCTTCTTGGTTATACCACTTTTGCTCTTTTCATGTAAAACTTGTTAGGATTAGAAGTTTACCTGGTTAAAACCTTTCTCCTCTCCGTATGAGATATGGTTAGATACGCATGTTGGTTACATAACCTTTACTCATTTCACATGAAACGTGTTAGGATTATATATTAACCTGGTTAAAACCTTCCTCTTTCTGTATGAGATACGATTAGATATGCTTGTTGGTTACACCATATTTTCACATTTCACGTGAAACATGTGAGGATTTAATGTTTATCCGGTTAAAACCGTCCCCCTCTCTATATCAAATATGGTTAGGAACGTTTGTTGGTTACACCACTATACCTTCTCCCATGTGAAACGCGTTTGGATTTCGAGTTTATTATTTTCTCTTCTCGTATGAAACGGGTTTGGATCTTAGGTTCACTATTTCTCCTCTTACGTGAGACGTGTTTGGATTTTGAGTTCACCTTTCTTCTATCAACTAAGTTATGGTACATTTAATGCAATGATATGACACATTTGTATGCGATGCACTTTCTCTATTATTTGTGTTATGGCACATTTATATGCGTTATACCCTCTGTTCTGCTTTATATCATTCGCACGAGGCTTGTCTCATATGTTACTATCTTCATACCCTTATTATCACTCCATGACAATGCATCTCATTATATAATCATGAATTTTCAAAATAACCGGCTACGTGAAGCATATAAGTCCAACTTTGAAGTGGCATTTCGCGTATACCATCTGCATTCTGCCCCTGAACTATGCTGGTTTGATTCCTTGCAAAGGGATATGTAGGCAACCTTCACGGTTCAAACAATTGCATCTACATCTTGTTTGTTTGCCCAAGTCTTACAACCTTGTCAAAAGGGTTGTCTTCGGGCTTTGACATTCATTGATGTCATGAAATGACTTCGAGCTCTGTCAAAGAAGGACAACTGTAGACACCCCATATTGACCGGCCCTAAGACTTGGGCACTTTATTTTGATTACCCTATAATGACAAAACAAGAAGGTGTTTCTCACAGAATTCTCAATAAGAAAACTTAAAATTTGAGCCCTGTTTCCAACCCTAAATAGCCACAAATTACCTTTCCAAGGGAATATTCTGACCTCACGGTTGGGTCCAGAATGGTTCGTTTAGCTAGAATCAACCTTTGCTACACTTCCAGGGGCTTCATTGAAAAATTCTCCCGAAATTTGAGTTACAGCACAAATATTTGAAACTTCTAGGTCAAATTGTAATTTTCAAAACTCAAGGAATATTCTATTATGTGAGGGAATATTTTGTTAAAGTTAAGAAATATTCCGTCCATATGTAGAATATTCTGTCAATGTTGATGTGGCGCTGGCATGTCTTTACCTAAAAGAATGAATTTAAGGAATGCTTGGATGCGGGTTCGAACACCCAACCTACTACTCAGCACCCAACACCTTAACCACTCTGCCAAAACTCTACCTTATGTTATATTTTCCGTCAAATAATATTTGACCATTCCAAACCAGCAGGCAGAGAAGGTTTTCTTTTGCATTTTTTTTACGTGTATAAGACACTCCCCTACCCCATTGGCCGACCTATTTATCACCAAATACATACCTAATCATCCCCCATTGTCAAAAAGAGGTTTTGTTTGCATCCATAAAAGAGTATTCCATGCAACCACTTTGAAAATTTGCCCTCCTATCACATTCTTGTCTCCCACCTTATTTTGACCTTAACTCTCCCTCATTGCCTATATAGAATGATCAGATGGTAAGAGAGAAGGAGGACCACGAAATTGAAGGGAAAACAGTGAGAAAAAGAGAGAAAATTCAAGTTTTGAGCCAAAAACACTTCCATCTTCCATATACATATTCCATGGCTTATACACACTAAAATTCCACCTTTTATACATCCAAAACAACTCCAAAAATTTTGAAATAGCTAAATCTCAGTAGTGATTAATCAAAGGAAATAGTGAGTGTTGTTGAAAGTAAGGAAAAATAAGAGAGTTAATCACTTTTCCACCACACATACCCAGAGCTCCATTTTAGTTTCAAATTGAGGATTGAGAACACAATTCTTAAACTTGAGGGTGATCAAGATGAAGTTTGGAAATTAATAAGTTCAATGTTTCTTTTAAAAATGAATTTTTCGTCTTTCATTTTCTTATATTTTTTATCTCATATTTATTTTCTTACTTTGTATTTCATAGTGGTTTGTTATAATCCAAGTGGTTTGTTTATTTCATATTTATTTTCTTACTTTATATTTCATAGTGTTTTGTCATAATCCAACTCATATTTATTTTCTTGTTTCTTATTTCATAATTGTAACGCCCTCAAAATAATACATAAATCCCATCATATTAGACATGCAATGGTATAAAGAAATCAACACCTTTTCATTCATCAGAGTAATTCTTACAACGGTATTACATGTTAACAACAAAAGCAAGTGCCCTATAGGCTTACAGCTTTCCAAGTTAACACTTGGTTACACAAAAGAAGAGTACTAACTCTATACAAAATAAGCCCGTGGCTTGATGTACATGTAATACAACAAAATAATCAAAAAGAGTCTTCAACTCTCATCATCATCCAAGCTATGTTCTCGGAGGTGGCATGCTACTTGTACTTGAAAATAATGTCCCATATAGGGTGAGCCAACGCCCAGTGGAGATATGCTAAACACTGTATGAGCAATAACTAAGACATTGGTAATTGATAAATGTTTAATTTCCATAAATCAATTCATAATTCATTCCCATTACATAACCACTATGTCCATGTTTCATTTCCAATTCATAACTGTGGCTCAGACCCTGGCCACATACTCCAAACGAAATAATAACTCACATGAGACGTTTTCCATTTCACTTTAGATAAGCATAGGAGCTATATTATCAATTCAACAGATAAGCATATGAACTATATCAACACTTCCATAGATAAGTATATGAGCTATATCAACACTTTAACTGACAAGCATATGAGCTGTATCAGTGGAGTCCATCCCCTATCTCCTCCCAAACAACATCCGGTTTAGAGGTCCATCTCCTATCTTCCCCTAAACCGTGGAGTACATCTCCTATCTTCTCCCACACACACAACGTATATACACATGGGTCATATACACAATCAATCAATACATAACGTTAATGTATTCTATTCACCGTCATACTCTATGACGCATCCAACTGATTAGTTTTAGTTGCCTAATCATCATGCATTGTCTGCAACAATCAAAACTATCCTCCACCGGTAGCCCAAGCAATTATTTCTAAACAGATAATAAAAGCTCCAACAGATAAAATATCAATGTTTTCAATAGTGAGCAACTAATAAATCAAACTCCACCATTTTACAATATAATGAGTCAATTTCATTATTCCCAACTTAATTCCAATTACCAACACATTACCTCGGTTAATTATACCAATTAATCTATACAACAAGTTAGGGCTTTCTACCCCTTTTTCCAATATTAACCCAATGGTCCAAATACCAACAACCAACAATGTCATCATTTTGTTACCAAAATACACATTTTTAGAATCAAAATAACAAAACCCTCTTTTACCATTTTGAACCCTAAGTCACAAAATTTACCCAAACTCATCACTTTATCAAAACAACCAAAAATCTATGTCAAAGACCATAAGAGTGGGTAGGAATCCCTACCTCAAGAGTTTGCATCCAATGAAGAAGGAGATGAAAATGAAAATGCTCCAAATCACAAGTTTCCCGGATCAAAAGATAGCCCTCGACGATCAACAACTTTTTTGTAAAGGCCCAAGGTAAGCAAACAGCTCCTACTAGATCAATACCTAGAGAGAAGGCAAGGTTCTAGAGAGAGGGGCTCAACAATGGGGTTTTTGGAAAAGTAAGAGAAAGAAGAGATGTGAAAAAGTGATTTTAAAAGTCAAAACACGGAGTCTTAAACCAGTTGCCCTGCTCGAGCGTGGAAACCCCCGCTCGAGCGTCACTCACAAGTCCCCGCTCAAGCGTCCAACCCGCAGCTCGAGCGGCGAATACGCACTTCCAGTACTTTGGAAGAACCAAGTCCCCGCTCGAGCGTAACACACACACTCCCGCTCGAGCGTCCAAACCACCGCTCGAGCGCACAACACTACAGAGGAGATACTGCATGGTTGATTTTCCCGCTCGAGCATCAAAACCCCCGCTCGAGCGTAACACACACACTCCCGCTCGAGCGTCCAAACCACCGCTCGAGCGCACAACACTACAGAGGAGATACTACATGGTTGATTTTCCCGCTCGAGCATCAAAACCCCCGCTCGAGCGCCACAAGCTCCGCTCGAGCGGACAGGCCAAAACCTGAGCATCTAATCTTGGTTTCTAAGTTTAACCAACCTGTTTCAAACCTGCCCAACATAACCTAAGACTCTAATACAAAGGGTAAAGGATGTAAACAAGATATACACAACAACCACACCACGGAACCTAAGTCCGGACGCAACAAATACAGCAAAGAAATACCGGGATCGCTATAACCTTCCCCTCTTAAAGAATTTCATCCCCGAAATTTAATACAAGTTTTCAAAAACAAGTTTTTCTCCATTTCCCATAATATTACAACATAATATTAAACAACCCGACCCATTACCGGTCAATTCCTTCTCTTTTCAAGAGGCATGCCACATTATACATAACAACCTACATTATCGACTTGCATTCCTTTGAAATTTACCAATTTCAACTCATTTTCCACAATTCCTTAACACATGCAACATTAATATCATGCTTGCATTTTCACAATATACTCAACATGCACAATATTAAAACGACTTCCATTAACCAAAACATCTACAATGTTTTACAACTTAAGACATATGTACAATGTTCTTAAAGTTCATTAAAATTACAAAATCTCAATACATGATTACACATCAACAAACAAGTCCGGATATTTCTCGCGGACTTCTAACTCACGTTCCCAGGTGGCTTCCTCTACTCCGTGATATTTCCACAAAACCTTTACCAAAGGAATGGTCTTACCACGCAGGACTTGATCCCGCCCATCCAAGACCCGAACCGATCTCTCCTCATACGAGGCATCTTCATTTACCTCTAAGTCGGTCCAATCCAATACATGTGATGGATCCGGCTCGGACTTCCAAAGCATACTCACATGAAACATGTCATGAACTCCGAACAACTGTGGCGGCAAAGCCAAACGATAGGCAACCTCTCCAATCCTCTTAAGGATCTCAAAAGGGCCAATCAATCGAGGGGATAACTTCCCACTCTTCCCAAATCTCATTAATTCCCGCCTAGGTGATATCTTTAGAAAGACATGATTACCTACTTCGAACACCAAAGGTCTCCTTCTACGGTCGGCATAAGATTTTTGACGACTTTGGGCTGTAACAAGCCTCCTACGGATAAGTTCAACCTTCTCCGTCGTTTCCCTCACCAATTTCGGACCCAACAAAGGTGCATCACCCACCTCAGCCCAACAAATTGGTGACCTACACGGTCAGCCATACAGGGCCTCAAACAATGCCATACTGATGCTAGACTGAAAACTGTTGTTGTAGGCAAACTCCACCAAGGGAAAGTGCCTCTCCCACGTCCCACTAAAGTCAAGGACACAACATCGAAGCATATCCTCAAGGATCTGAATAGTACGCTCGGACTGCCCGTCAGTTTGAGGATGATAAGCCGTACTAAAGGTCAACTTTGTGCCCAAGGCACTTTGGAAACTCTGCCACAACCTAGCAGTAAAACGAGGATCTCTATCTGAGACGATCGTCACTGGGACCCCGTGTAACCTCATTATGTCCCGAATATACAAATCGGCAAGATGATCTACCGAATCTCTCACGCGCATAAGGATAAAGTGCGCCAACTTAGTCAATCGGTCTACAACCACCCAAATAGCATTACTATCCCGCTGAGTCCTCGGAAGACCTACGACGAAGTCCATAGTGACATGTTCCCACTTCCACTCGGTAATAGGCAAGGGTTACAGCAAACCCGCTGGCCTCTGATGCTCAGCCTTCACTTGCTGACAAGTAAGGCACTTCGATACAAAAACAGCCACATCCCTCTTCATACCCCGCCACCAGAACTGGCAAACCAAATCTTGATACATCTTAGTGCCTCCCGGGTGCACCGCAAGACATGAATGGTGACACTCTCAGAGTACTTCCTCTCGGCAAGACTCCGGTACAAACAAACGGTCTCGGTATCTTACACTCTGGTCAGGATACACCGTCAAACCCTTCTCAACCTTCCCACTGGAGATCTTCTCTCGGAGGGATTCTACCTCAAGGTCACCTCTCTGTGCCTTTAACACTCGAGTCACAAGTAGGCTGCGCAATAACAGAAAACACGACCGCAGCCTCAACGGATTCGCCTAGAAGCAAATCAAACTCACCAAGTGCACCCAACATCTCCCACTCTCGGATGGCTATACAAGCTACATCACTAATGGATTTCCTACTAAGGGTATCGGCCACAACATTGGCCTTCCCCGGATGATAGTACAACTCGAAGTCATAGTCCTCAATAAACTCCATCCACCTCCTCTGCCTCAAGTTCAAGTCTTTCTGTGTAAACAGATACTTCAAACTCTTGTGGTCCGAGAACACCTCGAACTTCTCACCATATAAGTAGTGCCTCCAAATCTTTAAGGCAAAGATCACTGCCGCTAACTCTAGGTCATGCATAGGGTAATTCTTCTTGTGTACTTTCAACTGACGTGAGCCATAAGCTACCACTTTCCCCTCTTGCATCAACACACAACCCAAACCTTCTCGTGAGGCATCACAATAAATCGCATAACCCAAACCTCTCTCCAGAATAATTAAGACTGGAGCAGTGGTCAATCTAACCTTCAGCTCTTGAAACGACTTTTCACAAGTCTCACTCCATACGAATTTGACTCCCTTCCGAGTCAACCTAGTCAACGGTGAAGCTAACCTGGAGAAATCCCTCACAAACCGACGGTAATACCCAGCTAACCCCAGAAAACTGCGGATCTCAAACACACTCTTAGGCGGTGCCCAATCTTGCACTGCCTCAATCTTGGATGTATCAACCGACACCCCTTTCTCGGATACTACATGGCCTAAGAACTTGACTTGTCCTAGCCAGAACTCACATTTCCCGAACTTAGCATACAGTTTATGGGCTCTAAGCAACTCAAGCACCACTCTTAAGTGCTCCTCGTGCTCCTCCTCAGAAGGCGAATAGATAAGAATGTTGTCCACAAAGATGACTGTAAAACGATCTAAGAATTTCCGAAATATCCGGTTCATCAAATCCATAAAAACTGTCGGTGCGTTAGTGAGCCCAAATGGCATCACCAGAACCTCATAATGGCCATACCGCGTAAGGAATGCCGTCTTCGGAATATCCTCCTCCCTGACCCTTAACTAGTGGTAACCCGATCTCAAGTCTATCTTAGAGAAACAACGGGAACCCTTCAACTGGTCAAACAGATCATCTATACGGGGCATAGGGTACTTATTCTTGACCGTAGCCCGATTCAACTTCCGGTAATCGATACACAATCTCAAGGCACCATCTTTCTTTTTAGCAAAGAGGGCCGGTGCTCCTCACGGCGAAACACTAGGGCGAACAAATCCCTTATCCAGCAACTCTTGGAGCTGAATCTTCAATTCATTCAACTCGGCTGGGGCAAAACGGTAAGGTACCATAGAAATCGGTGCCGTGCCGGGCACCAAATCAATGGAGAATTCAATCTCACAGTGAGGTGGCAAACCAACGAGGTCCTTGGGAAAAACATCTGAATACTTACAAACCACCCTCGATAAAACAATCTGGGTCTCGTCACACTCACCACTCATAAAGCTAGCAAGTAGACCACTAAGCTCACTCCGCCCTTGCGGACCATACCTCGGTGGCAGAACACTACCAACCCGGTCCCCCAAGAAATGGAAACACTCCCCGCTCACGGTATAACAAGTGACCCTCTGGCGGTAGCAATCAATAACTGCCTAGTATGATGACAACCAGTCTATACCCAAAATAATATCAAAGCCCTTCATGGGGATAACTACAAAAGGAAACGGAAGCCTATGGTCGGCGACCTCTATATCACAACCTCTACATCCGTGTTTCAAAATCAATTCACCCTCGATAGGCGACACAACACATATAGGAGATGCTAATAGTGCCATCTCCAACTCCAACACAGATGCAAATGCAGCAGACACAAAAGAATGAGATGCACCCATATCAATCAACACATTAGCAACCGAGTTGCAAAACAGAAAGGTACCTCTCACTACTGATGGAACCCAGATTAGGTCTGTAACAGAATAAAGATACACGCTACAGAGGCCCCTGATCCACTCGCTCACCTCTAAGAGCAAACGACTGATACACAGACTGGAAAGACGAAGCTCCCGGATTGGCCCTCGAGGCCTGCACAGACAGAGCTGGCTGATAACTCTGTGTCTGCCTAGAACCAGACGCCCCTGAAGTGGCACTCAACTGTGGGCAAAACCTCTTCAGGTGCCCAGGCTGTCCACATTGATAACAAGACAAAGGCTGGCCTCTGCCCTGACTCTGGCCCAGAGGTCTAGCTGAAGAAGAAGCAGCTCGCTGACCCCCTCCCTTCTGCGGGCAGACCGAAGACTTGTGACCCAGCTAGCCACATGTATAACAAGTCAAGCCTCCCTAACTACCTCTCCCAGATCCTGTACTGGGAAGGTCGATCTAACCAAACCACCTTGAGACTGCTGGGGGTTGAAACCCTTCTGTCTCCTGCCATCACCCTGGCCCTCTTGGCTCTTCTTGGAGCCACTATGGTTCTCCTTATCCTCCTCCTGCATCATAATCTCCATATGAGCAGCAGCATCCACCAAACGTCTATACTCCCGGATAAACGATCCTCCAACCCTCAACTTGAGCCCACGCCTCAATTTCCGCTCAAATTTAAAGCAACGGCGTTCTTCGGACGCCACGAGTTCAGGTGCAAACCTGGACAAACTAGTAAAAGTAGCCTCAAACTCGGCCACTGATGATCCCTGCTGTTTAAGCCGACAAAACTGATCCCTCAGCTTCTCCCTAGCAGCCGAAGACAAGAACTTTTCCTGGAAGGCGGTCACAAAAGCCCCCCATGCACCACCCACATTGCCTTTCTCATATTTCCACCATTGACCCGCATCTCCCATCAATTGGAAGGATGCCAAGGTCACCTTTAAACCCCCGTCCTCGATGCCAAGCATCTCGAACGTCTTCTCCATCTGTTCCAACCACTCGTCAGCCTTAAGTGACTCTTTTGGGTCTCCAACAAATTCGTCCGGGTTAGACCGAAAAAATTCCCTCTTGAAGAAAGAAGGCCCTGCCTCTGTAACCTGATGCTCAGCTCTGAGAATACCCAAAGCTCCTACTATCTCTCGGGCCAAGGCACCCATAGCCTGCTGCCCCACTGGCTCGGCCACATTGGCCTGACCAACTCCCTCCTACATTTCTGGAACGTCATCCAGTAAAGGCGCCTCCTGCCTCATAGGCCTACCACGCCTACCACCTCGTCCTAACATCCTATTAAAGGTAACAAAGACGTCAGCACATTCATAAATGTGCTGAAACTAAACACCCGCGTCCTAATGCATGGACAACTGTAATTCACTCCACGTAAGCACATAAACACATAAGCACTTACGAATTCCATTCCCGGATAATGACAGTCCCAAGGCATTACTAGAGTTCCGGTTAGAAACAGCATTGATCAAGTGCTTTTCTAACAAGACTCACAGAAACCCAAGGATCCAATCAATATCCCAGAAATCAAATCCCATACTCAAATAGTCACATAAACATGCTACCACATAAACACATTACATTACACTTAAATCTCTAACAAGCGAGACAAACCCATTGTGATACTAATCACTTCCCACGTACCCAAAGTATTCGAACTCGGTACGCTCTGATACCAAGTTGTAACTCCCTCAAAATAATACATAAATCCCATCATATTAGACATGCAATGGTATAAAGAAATCAACACCTTTTCATTCATCAGAGTAATTCTTACAATGGTATTACATGTTAATAACAAAAGCAAGTGCCCTATAGGCTTACATCTTTCCAAGTTAACATTTGATTACACAAAAGAAGAGTACTAACTCTATACAAAATAAGCCCGTGGCTTGATGTACATGTAATACAACAAAATAATTAAAAAGAGTCTTCAACTCTCATCATCATCCAAGCTATGTTCTCGGAGGTGGCATGCTACATGTACCTGAAAATAATGTCCCATATAGGGTGAGCCAACGCCCAGTGGAGATATGCTAAACACTGTATGAGCAATAACTAAGACATTGGTAATTGATAAATGTTTAATTTCCATAAATCAATTCATAATTCATTCCCATTACATGACCACTATGTCCATGTTTCATTTCATTTCATTTCCATTTCATTTTCATTTCCAATTCATAACCGTGGCTCAAACCCTGGCCACATACTCCAAACGAAATAATAACTCACATGAGACGTTTTCCATTTCACTTTAGATAAGCATAAAAGCTACATTATCAATTCAATAGATAAGCATATGAACTATATCAATACTTCCATAGATAAGTATATGAGCTATATCAACACTTTGACTGACAAGCATATGAGCTATATTAGTGGAGTCCGTCCCCTATCTCCTCCCAAACAACATCCGGTTTAGAGGTCCATCCCCTATCTTCCCCTAAACCGTGGAGTACATCCCCTCTCTCCTCCCACACACACAACGTATATACACATGGGTCATATACACAATCAATCAATACATAACGTTAATGTATTCTATTCACCGTTATACTCTATGACGCATCCAACTGATTAGCTTTAGTTTGCCTAATCATCATGCATTGTCTGCAACAATCAAAACTATCCTCCACCGGTAGCCCAAGTAATTATTTCTAAATAGATAATAAAAGCTCCAACAAATAAAATATCAATGTTTTCAATAGTGAGCAACTAATAAATCAAACTCCACCATTTTACAATATAATGAGTCAATTTCATTATTCGCAACTTAATTCCAATTACCAACACATTACCCAGGTTAATTATACCAATTAATCTATACAACAAGTTAGGGCTTTCTACCCCTTTTTCCAATATCAACCCAATGGTCCAAATACCAACAACCAACAACAATGTCATCATTTTGTTACCAAAATACACATTTTTAGAATCAAAATAACAAAACCCTCTTTTACCATTTTGAACCCTAAGTCCCAAAATTTACCCAAACTCATCACTTTATCAAAACAACCAAAAATCTATGTCAAAGACCATACAAGTGAGTAGGAATCCCTACCTCAAGAGTTGACACCCAACGAAGAAGGAGATGAAAACAAAAATGCTCCAAATCACAAGTTTCCCGGATCAAAAGATAGCCCTCGACGATCAACAACTTTTTTGTAAAGGCCCAAGGTGAGCAAACGACTCCTACTAGATCAATACCTAGAGAGAAGGCAAGGTTCTAGAGAGAGGGGCTCAACAATAGGGTTTTTGGAAAAGTAAGAGAGAGAAGAGATGTGAAAAAGTGATTTTAAAAGTCAAATCACGAAGTCTTAAACCAGTCGCCCCGCTCGAGCATGGAAGCCCCCGCTCGAGCGTCACTCACAAGTCCCCGCTCGAGCGTCCAACCCGCAGCTCGAACGGCGAATACGCACTTCCAGTACTTTCGCAGAACCAAGTCCCCGCTCGAGCGTAACACACACACTCCCCCTCAAGCTTCCAAACCACCGTTCGAGCGTACAACACTACAGAGGAGATACTGCATGGTTGATTTTCCCGCTCGAGCGTCAAAACCTCCGCTCGAGCGGACAAGCTACAACAAAGGCCCTGCTCGAGCGCCACAAGCTCCGCTCGAGCGGACAGGCCAAAACCTGGGCATCTAGTCTTGGTTTCTAAGTTTAACCAACCTGTTTCAAACCTGCCCAACACAACCCAAGACTCCAATGCAAAGGGTAAAGGATGTAAACAAGATATACACAACAACCACCTCCACGGAACCTAAGTCCGGACGCAACAAATACAACAAGGAAATACCGAGATCGCTATAATAGTGGTTTGTTATAATCCAAGTGGTTTGTTTATTTCATATTTATTTTCTTACTTTATATTTCATAGTAAGTTGTTATAATCCAAGTGATTTGTTTAGCTCATAGTTATTATTATTTGTTTTTACTTATTTGCTCGCTCTTTTTTCATATTAGTTGTGTTGTAAGCTAATCGGTAGTGGTTAGTTGAGCCACCTACATATTTCTTATTTGTTCATTTTCTTGATTTTGCAACAAGACAGGTTTTGCTTGGCCTAGTTGGTCGGCCGACCTATTTGGCCGAGCGGTTAGCTTCTTTTGGACAAGATGGCATAATCTCCCAATGTTGACCAATCTCCGCTGACGATTCCAAGGAACATGAAGCTTTTATTTTGTTTCTTTTTATTTTGAGTGTTTTGTGAGGTTATGTTTTATTTTATTGTAATATTCCCTCATTTCTCTCTCATTTGGTTTGTAATAATTTATTCAAAGTATTGTAATAATTTCTCACCCCACTTTTTTCTATCCCGTTCTTTTACTTACTTTCCTTATTTGTGGATATGCATCATATTTATTTTATTTTATTTTTTTCGTTATATCCATGCTTTGCATCCATGTTTCATGCATCTTGATTTGGCTAAGTATGCATTTGTAGATTTAATCAATTCCTATGTGATTATGTACACTACCTTATGTTCTTGAGATAATTCACATGTCATATCTTAGAAGCTGAATCTTTAGTTGCATCTTATGAGTGAATTACATTAGGATTTTGTATATAAAATCATGCATGTTTTACTAACTTTGTTTTGTAGCTATTCGCAGGACGTCGGTAAATATGTAAGTTTTTATGCTTTAACATCCCGTTTGTGTGTGTTTTTCTTCTTATGTTTAAGCATCCTAGCATGTGGCTACTTGCTTACTTAATATAACTGTATGAATGCCAATGGATGGAGGTTGTGTCACTTAATCTAGAATAATGTTGATTTTTCATGTTTGTAGACTTAATTTATTTTGGTTGTACATTTTCAAAACTCTTTCAAAATACATGAAATCAAATTATTCCAAAATAAATGACATTTGTATGCTTCACATAATAATTTTTAGGATTTATTAAACAATCGAAATATGAACATATAAATTAAATAAAATTCATATCATGGTTTAGTAAAAGCCAATCTTTTGATCGGGTGAGCGGGGGTGCTCAATTAATAACATTCCCCTCTCATACCTAAGGTTCTGAACCGAGACAATTTTGGTTATGATGAATAGTGGCCTTGGCACGAGTCATGGGTTTCTTAATTTCCCAAATTATTAGGTGGCACCTCTGAGATTTGATGACAGAGTCCATTTCTGACAAAAGGTTTTGCAATAAAATGAATTTTCTAAAAGTTTCCAAATCTGGACTCTCATTTATGTTTCACATTGCACTAGTGAGAGTAGATCAAAGAGATCGAGGGTCCGAACTGTTTAATGCGCACGGGTACCCCTCGGGCATGTTACATATGCCCTTACCAATTAAAACTTTGCACAAAATTATTAATACACAATTTACTAAAATCATCCATCAACTCAATGCCCAAATTAAATTAATTTATCGAGTTGCTTGTGTAAAATTGTTCTTTACTAAGTGTGACCAATTTACAGAGGTATGTATGGAATTGACCAATTTAAAGAGGTACATAAAGCTAAACACTAAAAAATGCACTAAAAACTGCAGACATGTTAGGAACTTTTCTCTCTTAAGTACAATGGAGAAAGAAAATGGAAAAAGCTTAAAAAGCATGAGGAATTACAATTTACAAGCTGTCCTAGTCATTACAATTCAATTGTACCCTCCAAATAAAATTTAAATCTAGATAAAGAAAGATTTTTTCTTTCAACAGCAGGTACACATAGAGAATATGCACATAATGAAATTAAAAGGACAATAGAAATTTTGACACATGAAACTAGCAAGCCAAAAGGGGTGATTGAAATTTTAGTGTTGACAAGAAGGGGAAAAATGGACTATCCAGAGCTAGAATGCACCAATGTGATCAAACTTAGAATACTTACCGTCACGTATGTATTCAGCCTTGTGACTTTGAATCCAAGATTAGATAGGCCTTCTTCTAGAGGAAAAAAAAAAGTGACAAATATCAAAGGCAACAACTGCAAAAAGTAAATAAATTCAGCATCATCACCAGGTTTTCATATGCGTATCCAAGATAAATTTTTAAAGAAATTATTTACTAGTTATAGCTTTAAAAATTAAAGCCCCAATGAGGTCTCGTTTGGGAACAAGCTTTTTTAATAACTTTTTGACTTTTTAGCTAAAATGTGATGTAAAAAAAAAAAACTAGTATGTTTGGGATGATTTTCTGACTTTTTACGAAAAGATGTGCAAAAAGTAGAAAGAAAATGAAATCTTTGACTTTTTCGTATGGGTTGCTGGCTTTTTGATTTTTTTAGTAATTTTTTGACTTTTTAGCTAAAAGAGACACTTGCCAAACGAGGCCTGAGTCACTTTTTTTTTTTTTGTAATCTAGGAAAAATATTGGCAATGGTATGTGGTTCACAATGATCAGCTACTTTCAATGATATTAAAACGAATTGAAGGAAATCAAACACAGTTTGCAAACATTGACTAGTGTGTCCTTAAAAAAAATTATTCTGTGTGACAATAAAGCAAACATTTATTACTGAAAGAAGCAAAAGTACATAAATAGTTAGGTGAGTGAGAGGTTACACATCTTTAAAAATTCTCAATAAATTAAAATTGGACTTTCCACAGTTTCGCATGTTACAAACTAAAGAGAGCACCCACATGCTAATTGAACAAAAAAACCAAACTAGAATGTTCATATCTTAATACTTCATGCATAACAATACAGAAGAAATCAATTTTAAGCCATAGAATACATTTTAAAAAAAAAAAATCAATTTGAAATGCAAGTCTTGGATTTGTGATGGAAATTTTTTCAAACTCAACAACTAAAACCTGGTGAACTAAGGATTCTCTACACAAGATAATGAAATGACCCTTCAACTCTAAAATACCTAACAATATGACAATGTTTCACAGAGGTATTTTATCAAACACAAGAAGGGCTTCTACACTGTCTCCCTTTCCTAACCCTCTTTTGGCTCCCCAACCTCTTCATTCCCCTTGGGAACCCTTATTCCACCTAGTTACACTATGCCCCTTGCCATAGCCCCTTCAACCCTCTACTGCCACTAATCCATTGCCTCCTTCCCTCTTATCCATAACCACACAACTACTCTTTTCACCACCATAAATCTGAAATGTCCGTCCATTCCCTCCCTACTATAGCACCGCTAGCCCTCCTCTTCTTACACCGCACCTTCGTTACACCATTCTATCCCCACCACAGTGCCACCACGTTACTGGAAACCCTTACCCTACCATTAAACAACTACGCAAGAGAGAGAGAGAGAGAGAGAGAGAGAGAGAGGCCATACCTTTGAAAAGGAGAAGGGATGGCGAGTCCACTGTAAGAGAGATTGGAAGATGCTGAAGAAATGTTCACATTGAGCATACAATGAGGTGCTAGGGTTTTATTTGGAAGAAGTCTCAAAACGACGTTGTTTTGTCCTTATAAATTCAATCTTTTTTAGAAATGAAGGACTCATGCCTACTGAGAGTCATGGAAGAGAAAAAAGCACCAGTTTGGAATATATTTTTTATATAAAAACAAAATATTCAAAAATATATACAGTCACATATTAATTAAAAGGTATGATTAAAATATATATATATATATATATAATCACACTTAATTAAAAATTGACATAAAAAATAAATATTATCACACTCAATCAAATTAAGTGGGTGTTTAGGAAGTGAGTTTTTTTGTAGGTTTTTTTAGTTGTAGGATATTATTGGAGAAATTTGTTTTGTGTTTGGAAAGATAGTTGAGTTTTTTTGTGGTTAGATGTGATGTTTGTGAAAAAAAAGTAAAATGATTATAAGGTTTGATGTGATATTTTGTTTGAATTTATTTTTTTTTGGTTTTGTAATCAATTTGTCTTTTAGTGAAAAAAAACAAAAAAAAAAAACCAAAAATTCATCTTCCCAAACAGTGCCTAAGTGTGATTAAAATACCAATATAATTTTTTTTATCACATTTCTAATAAAAGTGAGATATCTTCATGTAGAGACCCTAATTTTTGGTAATTACACTTGATACCCTAAGCCTTAGGTTAATTACATTTTAATCCTAAATTTTATAAAATTTTACAAAATGGTCCAAGAAAGAATAATTTTTCTGTATTTTATTTTGTATTATAATTAAATCATAGAATGCCATTTTTATATTTGGAAATACCCTAACACTTGGCTTTTATTTATGTACCTCCTAGTTTTTAAATTATTTCATCAATTTTTTATTTTTAGCCTAATTGAATATTTATTAGTTCTTTGAATTTTTATTATTTTCTTTGAACCTTTATTATTTAATTGAGCAAATAAATATCTTTAAATAAATATCTGCACATATCTTTAAATAAATAGTTTTATTATTTATTTTAATACTTATTTGAGCAATGGAAAAATATCTAGATTTTTATGCTTTTTCTTAGTCATTAAGCTAGCCCTATTTCATGGCTTATAAATTGAGAACTTTGTCTCAATTTTCACCCCACATTTTCAACAGCCTAGGGAGAGGGTGAGAGGGTGAAAGTGTGATCAAAGGAAGTAGAGAAGAAGAAAAAAAAAAAAAAAAAAGGGTGACTCTAAAAAAGGTAAGAACATACCCCTCCTTTGTCTTCTTCAATTCTTTCACCATCTCCTTCTATTGTCTAATATGCCTCTTGTGTTTCAAATTAATGGTAAATAGGGTTTTTGGTGTATGTTGAAGTGTGGGTATGATCAATTGCCATTGTCTTGCAAATTTGTGAAATTAGGCACTGCTGCAACTTCCCTAATTTAAAATAAATATCAAATCTATTTAATTCTCAAATCTGAATTTATAGTAGGATATTTGGTGTGTTTAGAGCTTGTGATAATTTTATTAGCTCCTAATTGTGTGTTTTTAGGGCTTGGATAATTTATTGAAAAATCTGGTCTTGAGTCTCTGAAAAATAGTCCACTTTTTGAAATTTTACAAAATTCTATAAAAATCATCTCATGTGGGTTCTTCTGTCAAAATTGATAACTCTGAGTCCTCTTTTCAACAGATTTTATTTGAGTGAAAACCGTCGGGTAGATTGAGAGAAAAGCTAGTTTTCCCAAAGGGTGACAAATCTGGACAGGTTTTCGAATATAGTTTGTAGATGAATTTTTGGAGGGGTTATGCAACTTCTGAAAATTGGAACTGAAACTAGACAGGTTTAATACAGGTTCTGTGCAATTTCAGTCCCTAATTTGACCTAGAAGTATTTTTACCAAAGCGTTCTTATTAGCCCTGCAGAACCGAACAGTGCTGGAAATGGTGTTTTGTTATGTTGTTTGTCTCTAAGTATTTTAAAGCATGCCTAATGTTATTTTCTTGCCTTACCATACCTATGTATGATTATCATGGGCTATATTTCATTTCTTATATTTGTCTCATGCTCTTTTATATTACCGAATTACCGAATGTGACTAGCTTGCTTGGCAAAAGATCTAATAAATGGGAAATGGAAAGGGGTTGGTAGTAGGTGACGTTCACCCTTGTGCTTCAGAATGATTTATGTATTGAACATATGAATGGAATTAAAACCAAATGAGTTAAGTCTTGCGCAAGCGGTGTAAACGAGCCCCTAGGTTGACACGGATGTATTCAAACTCTATGCGGTGGTTTCAGGGTGTAAGCGAGCCCTAGGCACGATTTGGGTGTAAGCGAGCCCACTTGTTTAGCCGTCCCTTTTGAGGTCCATCAATGTCACTAACCGGTAAATAACCAGGAGATGGGCATAGGTGGTAAGGTCTGCAAAGCAGCAAAAGGGAAAGTCTGAGTAATCCGGTGTTCAGCCTTGTGGTTGGGTAGAAGGATCTCTTTGGGGGATCCTAGATGTCTAGGCAAACTCCTAATTCATAGAACCTTGTTGTAATTTTGCATGTTATGTTACCCAATTTGTCCTATATATGGTTGATTGGTTGATAGAAGAAATGGGGATGTGTGTGTTTTTACTGGGCATTCCAAGCTCATAGCATGTCATGCTTGGTGGTGAAGCAGTTATAATGGTGAAAGTTATTGCGAAGGCAAATACAATGAAATGTTGGAGCGATGGTTCATTTGAAAACTTAGACTAGTTGTTTTTGTTTTCAATGTTTTGTAATCCTGCAATGGGAAATAAACGAATGATCCGTGATACTAACTCTGGTTATATATGTATATTAAGATGTTTTGGTTATCTATCCTATTTGTGGTGTAATATTATACTTATTTAATGGCCTGGAAGTTGGGGCGTTACACTTCATTTGTTGAAGTGTAATCTTTAACTGTTTTTATAGTAGTGTGGCTTTGACTATTCCATAGAGATCTATGGTCTTTTATGCAATGTTTGGAAACTTCTACATGCTTGCAAATTTTTCTTATGTACATTCAATGATGTTAGCATTGTTTCATGTAGTGCTAGTTAGTGCTCATGCTTTATGAATACTTATTTCAGCCCTACCCCAGTTTCTGAAACTCTTTCTAAGGGCTGCATATATCATGAAACGTATGGATGTCAGATGAATATTAATGACATGGAGATTGTCTTATATATTATGAAGAAAGTTGGATACAAGGATGTCGTGGAGGTTCCAGAGAGTGCAGAGAAATTTTTTTATCAATACTTGTGCTATTAGGGACAATGCAGAACACAGGCTGTGGTAGAGGCTTAATTATTTTTGGTTTCTAAAGAGGCACTGGAAGAGCAATGTCTCCGCTTGGCGCGTCAGGATCCTCTAAAGTTAAATTCCTAGAGTGATCTCCTAGAGTATCCAATCCAACGGTCGAAATGCAAACTAACCAAAACGATGTCGTTTTGGTTAGTAATTTGAAAATAAAAATAAAAATAAAAAATTTAGGATTTCAAAATTCCCTCCCTCAGCTGTCTATACACGCATATGGCAACAGATATAGAAAGAGAGAGAAGAAGAAACTATTTGCTCATCGTGGTACCCATCCCTTGATAGCTTCACCAGCCACCGCAGCAAGCCAAGAGGGCCAACCCGCCACAACCTGGATGATAATTAGGAACAATTCTCTCTTTTCTTCTCAAAATGCTCATCCCTTACCTGCTTTAAGCCATTCAATTTCTTATGACTCAACCCATCTCTAATTTCACCACCACCATCCAGCCTTTCTTTCACTCAGAAACTCTCCACTCTCTTCGAAGAAATAATTCGAGGCACGTGTAACTCCGATGATGACCCTTTATTCAACTGTCTCTCTCTTGAGCTCTCTCTACCATCTTCTATAGCAGAAGCCTTACCACAAATGCAACCCATGAATTTCAAACAAACACCCAACAAAAATAAACCCTGCTTTACAAATACAAATCACCAATAATAATTAATTTTATCCAAAAACAAACCCACTATATCAAATTCCATTGAAGAAAACAATCAACCAAAAAAAACCCAAGTTGAGAATTCAAACTCACTGTATAAAACAATTCATGAACCAACCACTATATACTCACGAATCTTTCTTCAATGATATATACATGGATTGCACGCCCACTATATACTCTTCTTCTTCTTCTTCTTCTTTTTCTTCTTCTTCTTCTCTCTCTCTCTCTCTCTCTCTCTCTCTCTCTCTCTCTGTTTTCTATATCCGCTGCGTATATAGCAACTGCGAGGGAGTCTGTCGGTGGCAGGACAGCGGCAGCGGAGGGGCGTTGGGAGGCAATGTCTCGTCTCTTTCTTCTTCTTCTTCTCTCTGTTTCTATATCTGCTGCCATGCGCGTGCATAGGCAGCTGAGGAAGGGAATTTGAAATCCTGAATTTTTTTATTTTTATTTTTTCAAATTACTAACCAAAACGACGTCCTTTTGGTTAGTTTACATTTCAATCATTGGATTGCATACTTTAGGAGATCACTCTAGGATGTTAACTCTAGAGGATCCCAACGCATGGCGGAGAGGTTGAAGGATAAGATATTAGATGCAGACAAGGACGGATTCAGGATTATGATTTTGGAGGCTACTCTATAGTTTAAAAAATTAGAGAGGCTACTCTATATAATTTTGAACTTATCTTAAAAAAATTTGAAGGTGCGAACTCCTATAATTTTAAATTATTTTAAAATTTCTAGTGTAATATATGATATTTTAAAATTTTTGGAGGTGGGGCCGCCCGCCTAGATCCATCATTGGATGCAGATAACAAGGTTGATGTGGTTTGTGGTCTTGACGCTTACCGAGACTTGCCACGACTATTAGAAGAGGTAGACTATCGTCAGAAGGCGATCAACACTATACTTTCACTTGAAGAAACTTATGCTGATATGATATCAGTCCTGTGGTCATCTCTAAAAATTCAATTGCTGCTTTTGTCTCTGTAATGAGGGGCTGTAATATGTGTTCATTTTGCATAGTTCCTTTCACTAGAGGCAGAGAGAGCGATCACGTCCTGTTGAATCAATTGTGAGAGAGGTAGCAGAGCTTTGGAATGAAGGCGTGAAAGAGGTAAGTAACACTTGTTGTTCAGGATGTAAATAGTTCTAATGACGCATCTGGAACTCAAATAGATGTTGAACCAGGAGCCAATTGGAAGTTTAGTGAAGGTTTTTCCATCACGTGCAAGGTGAAAAAAATGGGTCTACGCTTTGTTGATCTCTTGGATCAACTTGCCAGATGTTGGGATAAGCAGTGACTTCATATGTGGTAAGAGGCTCTTGAAATCTTACGCTTTTAGGATTTATGCTTACCATTTTATGGTGCCTACTGTAGTCCCTACACCATTGATTGGATAATTACAAACATCTTGAAAACATTTTTAGGATATGTTTGGTATTACATTTTTCACTTTTGGGCTGTTGGATGTTAGAATGGCAAAAAAGTTTGAAAAAGTAATTCTTTGCTAATCATTTTTGTTATCGATGGACCTGAATATTTGAAAAATCAGAAAGTATCTAGCATTGTTTCCTGATAAGTTTTTCACTTTTTTTTAGGCAGTGCTTCAAAATGATTTCATAAAAGCCATTTAGTCTTTGTTTCCTTTCCATTTTTAACGTCTTTTAAAACAGAAAATAATTTTTAAAATGGTTCTAAATATACCCTAATTTACATAAACTACTTCTGTATGCTCATTGCATGTTAAAACTTTCAACAGAACTGATGGCCAATAGATATTTCCTCTGTGGATGACTGGCAGATACTATATATTATTGTGTGTGAAAAAGCCAATTATCTATAGTTGTTATTGCCTGCATTCATATGTTCCTTGATACTTGTGATTTTCTTTCTGCAGGCTTCTGTGGTGAAACAAAGGAAGAACACGAAGACACACTAAGCCTTATAAAGGCCGTTGGTTATGACATGGCATAATAAATTAATATTTCATACTTGCAATTATAGGACTACAACCTCATGCTAGAAATTACAAGCAGAAGAACAAAAATACATAAAATAAAATTACAGAAGAAAGCAAACCGAAACATATACTAGACAGTATCCTTAAAATAGATTTGCCGCCTCACCGGTTGGGTGCTAGAGATTGTTCTACGTCTGTCTCCCAGGATATAACGGTTGGATCAGCTATGCAACGCACCGACTGAATAACTTCGGTGAACAAAACTTTGCAACACTCTCTCTCAAGAAGAATATAATATAAACTAAAGGAAATTTTTGACAGGAAGAGCAATACAATTTTTTGGTGTTGAAGAATGAAAGAGAGGGTCTCCTTTTATACACATGGAGGGAGGGAGAGAGAAAAAGACTCTTGCAACAAATGCAAGAGATTTAATTTTGCAAAACTCTCAATTGATGGCAATTCAATCCATCATCATTATATTTTGCAAAACTTCTAATTGATGGCAATTCAATCCATCATCATTATAAAGGAGTTACACCCATTTCATACACGTGTAATGTGTATAATTCTGCAGTCACCTTTTTCGACACCTCTTTCATGAGGCCAACTTAATGAATCAATTTCTCATTCAAATCTTAATAGTTTTTTGTCATTATTTTTGTGGTGTAAAGATTTTATTACAAAGAATCTAAACTCACTTTACTCCACCTCAATTGAGGATTGACACCTACTTTAATATTGCATTACAGTTACCCAAAAATCATTCTTTTTCTAACAATCCCCCACATGAATAAAAATTGACCAAATAACAACAAATGGACAACGCTTAACAACAAAGACTCAGAGAGAGTGCAACGGAAGAACCCCGACATCGAAAAGGATAGTTTTTGGCTTTGAACCCGTCCTAATGAAGTCTATCAGATTTACTGGTTGTCCAGTAAACACAAAGTCTTGAACTATTCTACTGTTTATGTAAACCAAGACAACAGACCTCACACAGGAATTACTTCAATCATTATTCTGTTCTCACTGTTGTGTCCGGTTTGGCCGTGGAACACTAGCCTGGTTCTGTGAGTGGTTTAAAGAATTAGGCCCTGTCAATTCTTATAAAAGCGGCTCCATTTCACACTTACATAGGTGACTCTACTTGAGTATCTTGCTATACTCAGCTCAACACATTAGAGTCATTAAAAGCTCAACTTAACCTTTATACTTGCAAGTATCACTAATAAAAGGAATGGTTGGAGGTTTAGCCTCCTCAGTGACATACCACCGTTACACACAATTAGGTTGTCCCATTGAACCTAGATCTTCAGATCTCCAATCAACTAGGTTAGGTTTTCCATTTCGGTAACATTACTAAAGGCCTTAACCCCATTCCTGTTAACAACGTTTCTACTAACTCTTGAGTTAACCCTTTGGTTTGCGGAAATGTTGTCCTTAGACTTTACATAGTCTAAAGTGATAACTCTGTTCAAGAGTAGTTGCCGTATGAAATTATGTCTACGACGAATATGTCTAGATTTTCCATTATACATATTACTCTGTGCCCGTTCAATCACCGATTGGCTGTCACAATGAATACAGATGACAGGTAAGGGTTTCGGCCAACATAGAATATCCTCAAAGAACTAGTGAAGCCATTTAGCTTCTTCAGTTGCTTTATCCAAAGCAATAAACTCAGATTCCATCGTTAATCTCGATAGACACGTTTGTTTAGAAGATTTCCAATACACGGCTGCCCTTTTGAGGGTAAACACATAACCACTAGTGGATTTGGAGTCTTTTGTATCAGATATCCAATTGGCGTCACTATACCCTTCTAGTACCGCTGGGTATCTGGTATAATGCAGCCCATAACCTTGGGTGTAGCGTAGATAACCTAACACCCGTATAATGCCCCTCTAATGAGTACCATTCAAATTACTCGTGTATCTACTAAGCCTGCTAACAGAGTAGGCTATATCCGACCTTATACAGCTCATCAGATACATCAAATTTCCAATGACTCGAGAATATTCAAGCCGAGAAATACTCTTACCATTATTCTTGGTCAAATGTAGACTCACGTCTACCGGTGTCCGTGACACACTTGTATCTGATTTACCAAAATTCTCAAGTATTTTCTCAACATAGTGAGACTGAGAAAGTACAATACCCTTAGATGTTCTGGCATTCTTAATACCCAGAATGACATCTGCAAGGCCCATATCTTTCATATCAAACTTAGAATTTAACAACCTCTTGGTAGTTCGAATCATTTCATCATTACTTCCAACAATGAGTATGTCATCAACATATAGACACAAAATAACATAACCTCTGTCAATGTCTTTGACATATACGCATTTGTCACACCCACACCCATTGATTTTGAACCCATTTGACAACATAGCGTTGTCAAACTTTTCATGTCATTGCTTAGGAGCTTGCTTCAAACCATACAATGATTTGATAAGCTTACAGACTTTCTTTTTTTTGTCTTGGAGCTGAAAACCACCCAGGTTGCTTCATGTAGATTTCTTCATTCAAATCTCCATTTAAGAAAGTTGTCTTTACACTCATCTAATGTATATCCAGACCATGTAAAGCTGCTATCACAATCACCATGCGAATGGATGTAATCCTTGTCACAGGTGAATACGTATCAAAGTAATTCAGGCCTTCTCGCTGCATGTATCCTTTGATAACTAGCCTAGCTTTATACTTATTAATTGATCCATTTGCTTTCATCTTTGTTCTAAAGATCCACTTGCTCCCTAAGGCCTTACTGCTTGGGAGTAGATCAACCATACTTCCTAAGTATGGTTTTGTAAGATAGAGTCAATCTCACTCTTAATTGCTTTTTTCTACAAAGGATTTTCAGATAAAGTCACAGTTTCATAGAAAGTTCGAGATTCTCTGTTTAACATATAAGTCAAGAAGTCCAAACCAAAAGACTTTGCAGTCCTAGCCTTTTTACTCCTTAGCTCATCTACTTCCTCATCTTGATCATCAACTTGATCATCTATGTGATCATTGTCACCTTCAACCTCTTTCATGAAACTCAGAACCCTTTCTTGGATACGACAAGAAAATACATTTTTAAAGAAATATGCATTTCTGGATTCCATGATAGTATTCTTGTGTATATCTGGAATAGCAGACTTAAACACAAGAAATCAATATGCACTGCTATATTGTGCATGACCGTTGAATACAAAGTCAACGGGTTTTTAGGCTTATCTTAACCCTCTTGGGTTTAAGTATTACCACCTTTTGCATGACACCCCCACATTTGTAGAATTTATACAAAAGGTTTTGTTCTTTTCTAAAAATTCATACAGGGCCCTTAAACAATTCCTTATGTCACAATGATTATGAGACTTTCATAATCATGTCACAGTAAACATATTCCCAGACCGTTATTAACCGAATTAGGTCTTTCTCGAATTCAAGGCACCAAAACAAGTTTGGTCCAACATGTCACTCTGAAGTCAATAGCCTTACTATTTGAAATCACAAACCTAGTGATCAATAGTCTACTATTCGAAACTTCATAACATGCAAGTAGTCTTATCACTAGGAATCACTCATTTCTTATCATGTGGTCAATAGACTCTCAACTACTAGGAATCATAATGTTTTGACTTATGATCAGTAGTCACTCCACTACTAGGAATCACAACGTCTTGACATAGGATCAGTAGACCATTTCATAACTAGGAATCATCAGTCTTGACATATGATCAGTAGACTATTATACTACTAGGAACCATCATGTCTTAACGTATGATCAGTAATCTATTTATTACTAGGAATCACAATCTCATAACTGTGTAGCTAGTGGTCTAACACCTCCTAGGAACCACCAGTTTCCAATCTTTGTGATCGGTGATCTTGCATTCACTAGAAGCCACTAATTTAAAAATATATTTGGAATTTTAAAAATTCAAAAAATATATTCATCCACCCTATCAGGTTGTCTCATTTTTGCTTTCAACCAAAGCCACATAGCAATCATATATGCTATAATTGACACAAAGATAACATGCTAATCGCCTCTGATTAGTTCAGAGATAATATCATGCAGTCTTATGATTTCCTTTAATCACATTTGATCTCTCTAGATCTTTCTTTAAGAACCTCGCAAGGTTTAAGGTTGTTATGTGGAACAACATTTCCTATTGTCACCTCTTAAAGCCATTTCTGAAAAATCACAACAAAATTTCATTATTCTGTTTTTCCAAAAACTACACTTAACACTAGAAAATCCCGAAGTCTGAAATTCAATTCAAAACTGATCTCACCATTTACCTTAGAATCGAACATGGTCAAGAAAGTTTTCAAAAAGACTGGAGGGGTCACACCGATCCTACTTAAGACCCAATTAACCTTAGACAAAACTTTCAAGAGCATGTTAACTCTTAATTCATAAGAAATGAATTTAGAATTAAGTTTTTCAAGGGATAAATCAGGTTAAAATAAACCAATTCCCAAGCAAATAAAATTTGCTACCAGAATTACACCACTCATAAAAATTAACTGGTACTCCCGGAACTGAGCCCATTATTTCTGAATAAAAATCAGAAATATTTTAGCTAATGTTAAATTTAGTTTCTTTTCTCAACACCAAAATACTTTGGAAATAATCAGATTATAACTAAAAACTTTCTCTAAACTTGGTTTTCTAACACTTTAGGAATAAAAAGATTAAACCCAAAGACTTCCTCAAACTCCAAAAGTTTGAAACAAAATTCGTCTTAGTTGTTATTTTTGAACAAATAAAAACTACTCTTTAGCCAATGCTAAACACTTTGGTTTCTATTTCAGAAAACCAAACCAAGTTTCAAGCTTACAAGCAATTAAAAAATTCCTAACCAAATTACAAGCATTGTAAAAAATTGCTACAATAATGATTAAGTAAATAAAATTTGCTTTTACATAATGGTAAAAAACCATAACAAAATCTCAAGCAAAAATTGCTTCAAAATAAGACAAGTAAACCAATCCAATTGACAATTGTAAGTAGTTCAAAAATTCCTTTCCATTCGGATTTATATATATATATTTCGATTCCATTTTGCATAGGTATTCCTACAAGGAAAGTTAGTAGAAAACCACAACATAATACAAAGCAACTAATATAAAAAAACTGTAATAGAATAAATTAATTTAATATCCAAATTAAATAAAATTAAAATGCTAGACAAGTTATACAATTAAAAGTACAACTCCCAGATAAATGACAAACCTTATAACTCTAAAATTAAATTAAAAAATTAATAGTCAAGGGTTCTATAAAATTATTACAAATGTTACAAACCTTATACCTCCTAAATAATTAAAATTCTAGTCATGAGTGACAAATCAATTTAATTCACAATAATAAATTAAATTAAATTAAATTAATATGCAAGAGTTACATATAAACCTATAACTCTAAGCATTGAATTATTTAATAATTCTGAGTTATGTATGAAATTAACACATAATAAATTTGAACATAATGCTAGCAATTCACATGTAAAATTACAAATAATTCTAAAATCTAGAAAATAGGTAGCATGTCAAAAAATTGCAACACCCATAAGCATCCACATTATATGATAAAATTAAATGACAAGCAAATCATGATAGGGAATTAACACAACATAATACACTAGAAATTATACAATGACCCCGTTTGGTAGGGCTGTGGAAAATTGATTATAGATTATAGCATAACAGATTATGACTTATAGCTGTTAACATGTTTGGTACAACTGTGAGATTATGGATTTAAGCAGCAGAGTAGTGTTTGGTTAATAAGCTGTAAAATAGCTTTTTATTATGTAATTGTCCTTTCTGTTCTTATATGATATAAAAATGATTATTTTTACAGTTTTAATTTTAAAAAAAAATATTTCATTAATAAAAGTTAATATAATTAGTATTAAATAGTATCAATTAATATAAAAATTGATACATTTGCTAAAAATGTAATGGAAGTATTATTATCACAATTATTTTCCGTTATAAATTAATTAGTATTAATTAATTGCTTAATTAGTATCAATTAATACTAAAATTATTAATTAGTATCAATTAATGGCTTAATTAGTCTCAATTAATATCAAAATTATTAATTAGTATAAATTAATATTAATATTTAATTTTTATTAGTATCAATTAATATTAATAATCAACAATTGTTATTAATTAGTATCAATTAATAATTAATTTATTACAAAAGTATACAATATTAATTTATTAATAATTAATACCAATTAATATTGAATTTTTTAATTAATATTGATTTTTTTTCTTTTTCTTCAAAAATATACAATTTTTTATTTTTTAATTAATATAAAAATATACAATATGAATTTATTAATAATTAATACCAATTAATATTTATTTTTCAATTAATATTGATTTTTTTTCTTTTTCTTCAGAAATATACAATTTTTTATTTTTTAATTAATATTAATATTAATATTTAGGTATTGATGAGGACATTTAAGTAATTTTAGCCCCCCACACCAACTGCGCGCTTAAATCAAAAATTTAAGCATCCCCTAACCAGCTTTTGAGATAAGTTGAGAAATAGCTTGATTTAAGCTATAAGCTAGTTAACTTAAACTGTACCAAACACAATATTTTAGCTTAAATTAAGCTAAAAGCTGAAATAAGCAGCTTATAACCTCTACCAAATAGGTCTAATAAGCATGTAACAAAAATTAAAAACTAGAACATTTTTTAACATGCAAATTGAATTATAAAATTATCAATTATGAGCATATAATTTTAGGAAGCAAGTGACATGTAAATAATTCTAGAAAATTGGAAGCAATTTAACATGCAAATTATATTGTAAAATTAGAACCATGCAAATGTAGTTTTGTTCCTAAACAGCAGCATGCAATTTGTGTATACAAATGAAACAGTGCGACTACATTGTACAAACATGAAATTGTTTTGATGGCACACAAAATGGATATATTCATTAATAAGAATGAACCTATACAAAATGGATTTATTCATTAATAAGAATGAACCTATACAAGAAGGCATGAAGATATTTGTATGTGCAAGCAATAAGTAGTATTATGAATCATGCAAATAATTTAAATAAAATCGTATAGTAGCCTTTCCATAAAATAGTGAGCAATTGTAAATAGTCTACAATCCTTATGAATTTATAATTGATCCATTTCAAGAAAACATGATAAGCAACAGTAGACTACTGATTGTTGGTTTTTTTTTTTTTCCCAATACAATAAACCTTATATCATGCAATACAGGAACTCATAGAAACAACACAGCAGCATGCAAGCCAAATTGCTTTACAATCATGTTCAGTGATATACAAGAAACAGTAACCTTAATTAAACAAAAAATGAATCTGTGCAATAGAAGCAAATTTATGGAAAATAAGGACGACTTAGAATTTCTACGCATGATCCACATATGTGTTCAATTACATAAGACACAATTCCTATTCATGAAACAGTGAACAATCTTATAACAGTGTACAATCTTAGGAAAAATAACTAATCCAATTACATATGAAATTATTTGTTCCAATTTCATGAAAAAATACTAATCGGTTTTAAGTTTGTTTTATAAATTGTGGGATCACATAGAAAAAATAAATCCATATTTCATATTTGCAATTATAGACTACAACCTTATGTTAGAAATTACAAGTAGAAGAACAGAAATACATAAAATAAAATTGCAAAAGAAAGCAAACCGAAGCATATACTAGACAATGTCCTTAAAATATATTCGCCGCCTCACCGGTTGGGTGTTGGAGGTTGTTCTATGTCTGTCTCCCAGGATACGACTGTTGGACCAGCTATGCAATGCACCGACTGAATAGCTTCAGCGAATAAAACTTTACATCACTCTCTCTCAGGAAGAATATAATATAAACTGAAGGAAACTTTTGACAGGAAGAGCAACACAAATTTTTAGTGTTGAAGAATGAAAGAGAGAGCCTCCTTTTACACATATAGAGGGAGAGAGAAAAAGGCTCTTGCAACAAATGCAAGAGATTTAATTTTGCAAAACTCCCAATTGATGGCAATTCAATCCATCATCATTATATTTTGCAATACTCCCAATTGATGGCAATTCAATCCATCATCATTATAAAGGAGTTATACCCATTTTATACACATGTGTAATGTGTATAATTTTGTAACCACCTTTTCCAACACTTCTTTCATGAGGCCAACTTAATAAGTCAATTTCTCATTCAAATTTTAATGGTTTTTGGTCATTCTTTTTGTGGTGTAAAGATTTCTCTACAAAAAATCTAAGCCTACTTTACTCCACCTCAATTAAGAATGGGCACCCACTTTAATAATGCATTAAAGTTACCAACAAATCATTCTTTTTCCAACCGTTTCTGATGCCGTCAAGCAGAGAAGGTTGGTAGAACTCATCAAGGCTTTTGTGAGAGCATAGGTTAATGTTATAACTCCTAAATCGGTACTGTTCAGCTTGTGTTAGTTGAAGGACCCAACAAGAGAGCTTCGGAAATAGAGTTCATCGGTAGGACTGACAGAGATCATAGATTGTCATTTGCTAATCTCCCATTCCCAAATCGGGATAATGATTATAATGGGAAGCAAAATCCAGGGTTGGAGACTATGTATAGAAGTTCGGATGTCAAATTCAACAAAAGCATCGCTATTTGGATAAGCCCTTGCTATAACTAAATTAAGCTCATTTTATGACAATGGTGCAGTTTGGCGCAACTTATTCTAAGTTAAAAGTTGATAATTAGAAAAAAGAAATTAAAAGTACTTTTTTCCCAGTTTCTAAATAATCAGTTTTTCTGTAACAACCCTCGTACTGATTACCGATAAACTACCGAATTAGCTACTGGTTACTGCTAAACTGAACTGATAATGACTGATGATTGAATAAGTTTATCTATTGAATTGCATATTGCATCTGTTTGATTGATTGATTATCTGTTTGAATTCATATGCTTAAACTACTAATTGAAGGCCTTATCGGCGGCCGAATTAGAAACCGTTTAGAGTTTTGGGATCAGTAGAATATTTGTGATTTAATGGTATATTTATCTGAAAATTGATTAGGAATGATTAAATTAGATTAAAATAAGCTAAGCATATAAGTCGCCTTATTTACGGAATTGCCATTGAGTGGCTTTTGTTTATTCTCATCATTGTTTGAGCCTTACACTTAGAGACAACATTTCCCTCAGCCATATTTTGAGTGTATAGCCGACCAAAGGAGAGAGAGTTAGAGTGAGAGAGTGATTTCATCTTGTGCATGGACTTACTCTTGAAGAATTGCTTGAGAATTGAAGTGTAGATTGCTCATTTAGCTCCCACACCTTGATTACAAGACTTAGGTAAGAGAATTCATCCCTCTAATTAGGAGATTAAGCTAAGTCTTACATGTTTTATACTCCATTGTAGGATTAAACCATGATTTAGTGCTAAGAGGTTGAATTATGCTTGAATTCATGCATGCATGGCCATTTTGGTAAATTTTGAAGTTAAATTCATGTAGGAATTGTACATGCATGTCCATGTTTAAGCTATGGTCCATATTTTCATTTTGTTTTCCAACTATTGAGCTCAATTAAGCAAGAATTGAAGCTTGATTTTGGTTTAAAGTTCATGCATTGCATGTTTTGGAATTGTTCTTGAAAATGGGTTTGAATTTTGGATTTAATTGACTCACCTTTGGGGCTTGAATTCATAAATTGGCTTTTGAAACTTGTTATACATTGTTTTGGGATGTATTTTCCAGGATTTGAGCCCAAGAGGTCGAGAATTGAGTTGAGAATGCTTGGTTTGAGCTTGGAAGGCAAATCTGGAAATTCCAGATTTGGCTTCTTCGCTCGAGCGAAGGATTCCTCGCTCGAGCGACCAACGTTTCCTTTGAGCCACGCTCGAGCGAAGGATTGGTGGCTCGAGTGTAAAAATCGAGCATCCAGTACTTTTACTGTTTCATCAGACCGCTCGAGCGAAGGATTGTTCGCTCGAGCGAAGCCTTTGATTTTGCAACCTCGCTCGGGCGAAGGAAGGCTCGCTCGAGCGAGACCCCTGTTTTCAGCAACTTTTGAGAAATGCCTTCCAACTATATTTTTGCATCCTCATCCCATCCCAGGCATTCTTAGGCCTAGTTTAAGGCATCTTAATGAGGATTTAGACATAGAACCACACCGAGGAAATTTAGGGATTTAATTATCATCCTTCCCGACTGTGAAACTTAGTGTGTGTTCTATTTGTTAACTGTTTAGGGTTGGCTCTCGGGGACGCGCTCTAGCTGCTAATAGCCCAATCTCTGTGAGTAACGATTGTGTAAAGATATGTTCAAAATGGCTATCTTTTGAATACTGAACTGAACTGTTTATTGAACTGATATTGTTTACTGAATGAATGTATGTCCTGTATTCTGAATTTGTACTGTGGCATCCTTAGCACTTTCTTTATTCTGAGCTCTGTCGGTTCCCTTGTGGAACCATACTGTTTACTGATTGATGGCCATCATTACTGTTGGGTCTGTTAAGACCCGGTCCTTTTGGACCTACTGTTTATAGGCTAATGGGTGTACCACATATGACTGATTGACTGAAATACTGAAATACTGTTTAATGAACTGTTTTCATTACTGTGAGGACATTTATTCATAACCTCTTTACGCTTTATGTTATTCACTGGGTTTTAGCTCACTGTTTATATATATATGTAGGTTCTCAGCAGCCAGACCGGAGCTAGGAGCGTGGTTTGGTCCCCAGTTTTGTCAAGCTAGCCTATGTGCCTCACTGCGAGGTTCCGGGACGCCATGCCATGGCTTGGGTGTTTTTGTTTCCCCACCTGTCTCCTTACTATTTTGTACTACTGTATAGGCTGTCTACTGTTTTACTGTACTGTTTCAAGGGATTAGGTCATCGTACTGAATGTTTGTATATGATTGTATAAACTGTATATAGACTGTGCCGTTCTGAACTGTATGAATGCAAGAAAAAAATGTTTTTGGCATACAGATTTTCACAGCTCAATGGACACTAGTTACTTCAGATACATTTAAGCTGTATAAGCTGTTGGCGGAGCCTTGATAATCTCGGATTCTTGGCGATTCTGATGCTAAACCCATAGGGCCGGGTTTGGGTCGTGACATTTTCTCAGTTTATTTAAGTTATTTCTATCTAAAAAGTTATAAGCAGAAGCTATAACAAATAGTCTGACACATAGTGCCTGTTTGGCAGAGCTTAATTACAGCTTATTTCAGCTTTCAGCTTAATTTAAGTTATTTTGATGTGTTTGGTTTAGCTTATAGCTTATAGCCTTTTGGAAGTTAGAAATCAACTTATTCTTTGAGTGGGGCAGGAGATGCTTTAAGAATAAGTTGAAAATCAGCTTAAGCTGAAAGTTATAAACTATAAGCTGTTTAGACATAAGCTATAAACACTTTCCCACAGCTCTACCAAACAGGGCCATATTCCTAAATTAAAATAAGTTATAATCACCCTTCTAAGTATGGATGGCAATTTGAAACCAGCCCGATGGGGATCCCCAATCCCAACCCCGATTTAAGCGATTTTTTTCCCGAAAAATACACCCGATGGAGAGGTGACAGTATTTGAAAATCAGTCCCCGATCTGTCACAAGCCGGGGACGGTGATCAGTATTTGATCCCCGGCCCGGTTTATCTCCGAAATGAAATTACTAGTTTACCTCTCTTTATATATATACACACACAGTTGTAACCAAACCAAACCCTCATTATCTCCACTGTCTTCCGACTCTCTCTCTCTCTCTCTCTCTCTCTCTCTCTCTCTCTCTCTTTTCACTTTACTCTCTCTCTCAGTCTTACCACTGTCGCGACCCAGTCCCAGCCACAGCCACCCATCGCTGATCGTCCTCCTTCAGCCACAGCCGCCTTCATCTCCCTCCGATCTCCATCGCTGCGCTGCATCACGGCGCTGCCTCACGCCGATCTCCCTCCCTCCGATCTCCCTACATCACGGCGCTGCCTCACGCTGTCTTCCGTCTCTCTCTCTCTCTCTCCCTCCCTCCGATCTCACGCCGATCTCTCTCTCTCCCTCGGATCTGCCTCACGCCGATTTCTATGAGTGATTCTGGTTTTTTTTTTTTTTCCAGATTTCAGATTTTTTGTTGATGATGATGATAAAAATAAATGATGTGATTCTCTTCAATTTCAGTTTTTATTTTTTATTTTAAGTTGATGATTGTTGTTGATTCAGATTGTTGATGAGATGATGAAAATAGATTCATTTTTTTTTTTTGTTCTTGTGTGGTGTTGTGTTGTGTTGTTGAACAAAATTGAAAAAAAGATAGAAAAAGATCGGGGATATTTCGAGGTCGGGGAAACCCGATTCCCGATCGGGGGCGGGAGGGGCGATGGGCTCCCCGCCGGGGATCGAGGAGGGGGACAGGGAATTTGTCACTTTCGGTGATCGGGGACGGGGGGTGTGGTCCTCGGCCCCGCCCCGCCCCGTTGCCATTCCTACCTCTAAGCCACACCTAACACCTCCAATGTAGTAGGTGATGAAGCAATTGCTTGTGTAAAGAGAAACTGCAGTTGCTTAAGATGTTCTTTTTATATGCTGACTGTTTAAAATTTTTGGCACTTGTGGGTCACGACTACCACCTTCGTGCCATTTTAGTGTCCTAATTTATGGAGAGAGGAACTCCAAAACTAGGATCAAAATAAGTTTGTTTGGTTTTGGTTTTTTTAAAAATATTTTTTAGAAAATTTTATTTTTTTATTTTTCATATTTTTTGTTTTTGATGAAATTTTTTTAAATATTTTAAGCAATTTTTTTTCCATTTTTTGATACACCTAACATAAATACACTTAAAAAGTAAAATATTTGTGAAAAAAATCTTTAAAAAATTCATTCAATACCAAAAATACAAAAAAAAATATGAAAATTCAGTAATTTTTTTATATTTTTGTGTATTTATTATTCTTTTAAAATATTTTTTCATAAATATTTTATTATTTAGATATATTTAAGTAAGGTGCATCTAAAAAATTTTTAAAAAAAATTACTTAAAATTTTAAAAATATTCACTAAAAATGAAAAGATATGAAAAATAAAAAACTCAATCTAAAAAAAAAAAAAAAAAAAAACTGCAATAAAATTGAAACCAAACATACTCAATAATTTTTGACCAGGTGGTATAGCTCTTGTCGAAAAACATGTTTGAGACATAGAGGATACAACTCAAATAAGTGAGCTATTGCAAATTTGTTGATTACAAGCTGCAATTCCATGTAGAGTTGAAATGCTTGATCATTGTTGTTAAATCTTCTTCTTTTTGTTTTATTTTTAAAATTATATTTTTCGTTCATTTTTTTAAAATAAATATGATTTAAACATATAATTATTGATATCTAATCATCTTATTTTTTACATGAAATTTATTCTGAACATCTAGTGAACGGTTTAGATTACCAAGATTGATCCTAAAATGAGTTTACCAAACCTAATCACTCTTTCAAATTATGATTAGTGGCGGAGCCACGTAGAGACCAGGGGGATCACGTGCCCCCCTTGATTTTGATTTTTTTTTTAATTTTTTTTACCTATGTATAAAAACAAAATTTTAAAAAATAATAATATTTAGAATAAAATGCCAATGGAATTTCCAAATTTATGAGAACAATAGTGATTGTTTTATTGAAAATAAAGAGACTACAACAAATTATATTTTTATGTATAAAAATTTTGTGAAAAAGTCTCAATATAAAAGTAATATCTATCATTATTGATATGTAAATATAATTAATCTCACTACATATATGTAAATGTTACTAGAATGTTAGTTATATTTACATGTGAAATTCACCCTTCATATATTGCTTCATTATTGGTTGATGATATCATACGTCAATAATAACATCATATCACTATTATATGAAATTTTTACTCAAATTTTATAAAAAATTAATTTATCTTATCATTATAATAATTTCGACAATTTTATGTGCCTTGGACTTTCAAAATTTGACTAGATTCCACAAAATGACTAGAATAGAGAGAGAGAGAGAGAGAGAGAGAGAGAGAGAGAGAGAGAGAGAGAGAGAGGGGAGGAAAACCTCAGCAGTGCATTGTGTATATATATATATTTTTTTTTTTTGATTCAAATATATATATATATATATGCATGCTTGCATTCAGCGAGGAAATGAGAAAAAAGAAAATTCCCTGAGCAACAAAGTAGTAAGAGAAGAAGAAGAGTGGGAGACTAAGGAAGCTAAAATTTTCTACCATTTCATCATCCTATTATTAAGTAAGAAAACCCTCTCAACCCTCTCATTTTTTTTAATTGTTGAAATTTTCAAATTATATTCATATGATAAAATGACTAATTTATAGATAGAAATTTTCATATATATGTATGTAAATTTTGTGATGTGTATATCAAATATTTGAAAATATTGATAGTCTTAAAGTCATGGTATTATTGTGAAAATAGGTTTGCATGTGTAGTTTATACCATTAAAGAGAGCATTAAAGAATTTATTTGGTCCTTGAATCTATCAGAAAATTTGAACGAATTTTTAGACAATTTTATACTCAAAATTTGAAGATGATTTCTCTACAAAGTTGTTTAGAATGATGTCTACTTCATCCATAAATTTTTGTAACAATTATGGAGTTTTATACAAATTTATACAGAATTTTAACCAAATCTGGAGCTATAGGCAGATTTTACTATGTGTTTGAAAAATCATTAACAATTTTATATTAAACCAAATCTGCTAATTTCTAAACAAAAAATGAAATTTGAGAAGTCTAATTTCATAATAAATTTTTATATTATGGAATTGATTTATAAATTTAAGTATGGAATTAATTTAAGAAAATGTGATAAATCTGTGTCATAAATTTTCTTGGAATTTTTCAAAATTATTTATAATTTATTTTTGGAAAATGCATTCTGAAAAATGACCATAACATGTTTATTGAGTATTCTGTAGATTTATATGAATTTTAGAGTTGTATAAGTAATTTATTTATAATTTTAATTACGAGTTATGCATTCTAAAAATTCTGGCAGATTAAGGAGGAATAAAAAATTATCTCTTCAATTGTTTTTTTGGACTAAAAAATTTAATATTGTGCTAGTCTAATCTTGTAGATTAAAAATCCATACATGTGTGTAATTATGATTTATTGGTATCTAAATTATTATTTCATACCATGGTTTAAATAAATTGTTTATTTAAATTTTGTACAATTATTTATTATTGTGTGACATATGTAATATTTTATGTTGAAAATTTTAATGAGTTGGTATAATATTATTTGTAATTAAAAATTGAAATTATTTGTGATTAATATCAAAACTAACTGAAATGATTAACGGCATATACAAAGTTAACAATTAACGGTGAATACCAGTTGTTCAGGGTGAGTCTTGGTTTTAAATAGTGTACGAAATTAAGGGTTGACGGTTAATATCGGTTGTTTAGGGTGAGCCCTGTTTTTGAGAATTCTCACGTAAATTGTGTCGCGAAACCCTAAGATGGCACGAGACTTATTTGAACCATTTTTCAGTATTCGGTCTTGGAATAAGGGTGAATGTGCAGGTGGCACATAGGGAGGTTACGTACCCCTGGCAGACCGTTTCCTTGGAGCAGACCACGGATGCCACTACTTGGGTATATAACTCCGGATGTGGACATCCCTGGTAGTTACAGTTGGTAACACTTGAATATTTGACCAATGGGGAGTTTCAAATTAACCGTTGCCATGCTTAGTGGTTAGTAAGAAAATCTCTTTGGTGAGATTTTGAGTGTCACCCAAACTATTAAAATTGTCGAAATTATTATAATGGTTGGTATATTTATCATGCTATTGAATTTCGCTATTATTTTAATTGTCATGATTTGATTATTTTCTCTTAAAAAGAATGGTAGGTTAGTTCCATTTTCTTACTGTCTTACAAAACTTATGGCATATATTTTGTTGCCCTGGCATTTCATGCCAGATTATGTCGAAGAAGGGACTGAGGCTGAATTTGGAGCTGCTGTTAATATTGAACCTTGACTAACTTAAAGTCAAGACTCTATCGAAATAAAATTTTATTATCCTTGGTATTAGTAATCACGAATGTTACAAAGTTGTTATATATTGTATGTGGACTCGTAATTTAGTTGTTAAGCTTTGACTATGTGAAAATCTAAATTTCCCCTAATTAGTTGTTAAAATCTTTATTTAGTAAGTTATTTGTTATTTAAATTTTATGATGTTCCAAAAGAAAATTTAGGGCATCACATCTCCTCCCTTCTCTCTCTCTCTGTGTTCCCCATCCTTTTTCTCTCTTTCTCTATTCCCTCTCCCTCTTCTTTCTTTCTTCTATCTTCCTCTCTCTTTTCTCCTTCTCTTTTCTTCCTCTTCTCCTTATTTTCTCCTTCTTTTGGTTTCAAAGAGAAAACATATAGAAAAATCGAGATGGAAGAAGAAAAGGAAAAAAAAAAAAACACCAAAACGACTCGTTTTGGCACCTCGAGCCATTCGAGCCAAAAGTTATTTGAGCTACCTAGCGGGATTATAAAAAGACATACATAATAAGCGTACTATATATGATTTTGGGTCCAGCTTGTCTCATGTTTGAAATCAAAACAGTCTAGTCCAATCCGGCCCATGTTTTGGTTTCATTTCGATAATCTAAACCATTCAATATGTAGAGCTCGTCGAGTACTATATCTCTGTAAAAAATCACGTTGATCGAATATCGATAGCTATTTGATTAGATCAAATTTTTGTCAACCATTTATTTTTCACCATCTATTTTTTTATACAAATCTAATCCGATCATATAGCTATGGATATTTGATCAACGTGCTTTTTATAAAGATATAGTACTCGACAAGTTTTACATATTGAATGATTCGAATTATCAAAATGAGACCCAAAAATATGTCCATTGACCAAATTAAACGATCCAATCTTGATCTCAAACATAAAACACTACTAAAAAAAATACATTTTGCGACTGTTACAAATAGTCACAAATAATAAAAATACAGTCGCAAAAAACTTTTTGCGACGACCCATGCGACGGCAAATGGGGGTCGCAAATGTAGGGGTGGCAAATACTTTTTGCGACCGCAAAACAGCAGTCACAAACTATTTGCGACCGCCTAACCTACTTATCGCAACTGATGTTTTGCCGTCACAAAGGAAAAAAACAAAAAAAAAAACACCCTACAATGTATTAGCGGCCATCTTATTACCGTCACAAATAGTTTTCAATGACATTTATAAATAGTGCATCATTATGATTTATGATCTTTTCAAAAATTTGACTACGTTGAACAAGTCAAATCCAAGTGAATTTCTATTTATTTTTATTTTTTTTGTCATTTCTTGTGCTTAAAACTCTTAATGTTTTTCAGAGTCATTCAACTGGGCTAAAAAAAAAAGTGTTATATTAGAACAAAATAATTCTTGTTACAATCCAATTTACTCAGAAATGCTTTTCACTGCCTCTGAAACTTCCCAAGCAGAAGATCAAACCTCAACAATTTTCTTGCCTCTGAAACTGCCCAAGTAGAAGATCAAATCTCAACAGTTTTCTTTCTCTAGTCATCGACATTTTTTGGGCCTACGGAAAAAAAAAGCAAAATGAATTGGAAAGTCTCAATATGAAATTTTTCATAAAAAGGAAATAATGAGCAGGGCCAGTTGTCCAAAGAATTAAGGCCTAGTTAAAAAGATAACAGTAAAAGTAAAACAACGATTCAAAGGCTTCTCAAAGTCATCATATAAAAGGAACACACAACTCACCAAAGAAAAATTTAAATATATGTTAAAAGGGGTTGGCATTCTTGGTAAAAATTCCTCCTGGAAACATTAAGTTGAGGTGGCATGTTAGTACACTAAATTGGAGCAGCTAAATAAAATTTTATGGATGACGTGCAGTTCCAAAAAAATTTAGATGAAAGTAAAACTAACAAGAGTGCAGAATTTTTCTAACCAGGGATAGGCAAATGACATATGGTAGTAGAAAGTAGAATAAAAACCAAAAAAAGCAAGAAAAAAACCATATATAACATAAAAAAATCAGGGAAACCACTAAACTTGCAAAGGTGCTATTACAAACAAGGATATAATTGATATAAAAACAAGCTTAAATGGAGGATCAAGGGCTTAACATTATGAGGACATGGCGAACAAAGCATTGACATATGTTTTCTTTTTAAGGATTTGGATCTCCCGAATAAGGCTTTTTATCGCATTTATAGGTCCGCATACCCAAGATACCTTCTACAATTTCAACTATTATCAGGAGTTTATTTGTTGATTATGGTGATGTTCCTATGAAACCACAATGGTTACTTGAACAAAATAATTTGAATACAAAACATAAGCAACATAGAAAGAAAAAAAAAACATGCTCTTACATGAATAACAAAATTTCTTTTAAGACAAAAAGTAAAAGGCAAGCAGTTCTTTTTACAGTTTTGAATTCTTCATGATAACTATTTAATTGTTTAATGTAGCTAGAAAATGATACAAAATATCAAACAAAGAAATTTTGTTTAGCTAAAGGAACCAACATAATGTTCGGTTGTTTCATGGTAAATATTGGAATCTTCTCCGTAATAAAAGCATATCAATATCATATGAAACTCATGTTCTGTTGATCCATTAACAACTATTTGTATCCCCTAGATAAATTTAATCAATATTCAAAAAATCAACAACCAATTAAACAAAAGTTAGGAGTTGATGGCACCTTCATAGATTTATACACAGAAAAGGTAAGGTACTACACTAAAAAGAACTAAAGAATATCAGATATGCATTACAAACTTAAGATTTCAAACTGAACTCCACTTCGAGGAGCAAAAACAATTAGAAGAAACATACATCATTTCGAACAAGAATTGTTAGCTTGAATTCTCATGTGCCCTTGTTAACACCCTCTTTACATTTGATAGAAAGCTGACCAGTACCTTTATCTTTGCATGCATCATTATCTGTTGGATCACTTGACTGATATAATAACCACAAAAGTTGTCCCATTTCCAACTTCTCAATCTTGAAGCTCAGCCAAATGGATGCTTTATTCTTCCACCTTTGCAGCAGAATGCTCAACATCTAACAAATTGAGTATTATAGCACCATCATTAGTAATTGTTACATCACCAATATCATCAACTAGCATCTTAAACACAAAATTGATAGATGAAGTGTCAAGCTTCATATATTTCATTTCATCAATTTGATCAAAAAAATAAAAACCTGAAAAATGTTACATTAATAACAAATTAATGGTCATGTGACACCTAAAATTTCCATATTAATGCAAGAGAATGTACTCTTTACCAAAATACCAAGTTACCCCACTTGCTAGTGAGATGGATAATAAAGCAAAAATGTTAAAAGATGCGTACTAGGCGATTAAATTATCCCATTACCATTATGGTGTAATCTTAATCAATTGCACAAAAGATCTACCTTTTCACTAAACTGACCCAGGGGAAAAAAATGTTTTAAGACTTTCAAAAACTCATTACCAATACTGGTAAGCTTAAAATATTGAAATTGCTGACCTAATAGTAAAAGTTGAACTGAAATTAAAAGTTTAAGAGAGAGATAGAGAGACAGAGAGAGTAACTCCACAAACTGTTAGAATCTGCAAATCCAAATTAGAAATAAAGAAATAACATTCAAGCATACAGCACATAACTAGTCTTTACCCTTTCCAAATTTAAATTGGAGTTGAAAATTTTCAAAACCCTCTCCACTTCTTTACTGAAACCATAATGAAAGTAAGTTTTACTCAAATCAAGAAAAACTCTCATATGTTCACTCAAAATTCCTAAATGAAAATGAGTTCTACTCATTCTTTTACTCAAATCAAGAGTCATAATTTTACTCAAAATTTTGAACGCCACTTTCAAATTTATTACTATGGTATTAAAAAGGTTTTTTACTTGAATTTGAATTAAAATTTGAACAAAGGCAGGTGATGGGGAACCTAAAAATAAAACTAGAAAATGAAAAGCAATTATGAATCCAATTTTCTAGAGAATCAGTTGCCTCCTCTTGAATTTCGCACAAAATATTAAGCCAAATGAAGATCAAATTCTAGAATTAACACCTATTTTTCCAATGATTCCTCCCTAGATCATGATACTAACAACCCAGAATGACATACATGTAGAGAGAGAGAGAGAGAGAGAGAGAGAGAGAGAGATGGATTGATAATTTTCTACAGAAACATCTGTCTCCACTCAAATTTTGCACACTATTAAGCTAAATAAAACTCAAATTCTAGAAATAACACCTAACTTTTCAATGATTCCTTGCTAGACCATGTTAAGTAGAGATAAAGAGAGAGGTAGAGTAATAATTTCCTAGAGAAACTGCAGTTTTCGCTCTAATTTCACACATAATTAAGCTAAACAAAGCTCAAATTCCAGAAATAATACCCATCTTCCCAATGATTCCTCACTAGTGTTAACAACAACCTAGAATACTATACATGTAGAGAGAGACGACTGATAATTTTCTGGAAAATTTTACTAGACACACCCTTTAAAGTGGTATACCACCTAGTTATGCTATTTACTTTGTTTGTTATGATTATTATTATTTTTTTTTAAGTTATGACAATATTTTAATTATAATTTATGAGATTTTAGCTATGGTTTATGTGTTGTTTAATTATGATATATTTTTAGTTATAATGTAAAAAGTATGGTGTTATACTATTTTTTTTTTCTTTTTTCTACCCAGAGTTTCCCTAATTTTCTAGTGATACAGCAATCTTCGCACGGATTTTACACCTAATTAAGCTAAATCAAACTCCAATTCTAGAATTACACCTATGTTCCCAATGATTCGTCCCTAGATCATGTCAACAACCATATATATGTACAGAGGAAGTAGATAGATAGATAGATAGATAGAGAGAGAGAGAGAGAGAGAGAGAGAGGTGAACTGATATTATTTTAGAGAAACAGCTATCTGCACTCAAATTTCGCACATAATTAAGCTAAACAAAACTCAAATTCTAGAAATAACACCTACCTACCCAATCATTCCTCTCTAGATCATGTCAAAGCAACCTATAGCGATTCTGAATTTAAAGAGCTTGAATACAGGAGAGAGAGAGAGAGAGAGAGAGAGAGAGAGAGAGAGAAGCTACGCACCTTCGCTGGTTGATTTTGAGATCTACAACAAAGGTTCAAGTGAAAGAATTGACATAATAATCACAAGGAGAAAAGTAACTTTTTCCTTCACTAGAAGAAGAAAAATGAAGAATGATGAAGTTTGGGAATATTAAGTTTATGGTGCCCTTTTTCTTCTTGTCTCAAAACAATGATCAATTTCAATTGGTATGTAAAGTGAAGATAACTATAGAATATTGTATTTAAGAAGCTTAATCATAAGGAGACAAATAGGCAAATGACCCTAAAGCAAGAGCATTATACAAGAAAATGAATGTCTAATACTTACTTCTTTTGATAGTCTCTCGATCTCAGACGTATAAAAATCAATTGCGTCTGCACTCTTCCCCGAAATGTCAAGAAAACCAGTCTGTTTAATGAAAAACATTTTCTTGACAAGATGTTAGTATTCGTAATTAATGGTGAGATATAGCATGATGTAATTTCCTTTTAAATTTGGCATATTAACACCAGTTTCAAAATAATCAAATTTTCATAGTCATTGGAATACCTTCACAGAGGGACTTTTTGATTGATTTCTAGCATATTTGAGCTGATAGTAGTCAAGCTAGTTCTGCTTACTTGACCAGGAAAAATGCTCCACAAGCTCACTAACTGATTCATCAAGGTCTGGTGGCACATTTCTGACAAGTACCTACATAAAAATGTGTAAATTCACAAATTAGTAAAAGACACAAAGTTAGTGACAACTTTAGATTGAAATACGAACTAACATTACCTATTATTATTACACATGGCCTCGTTTGGAAAGTGATTTTTTGACTTTTTGGCTATTTAGCTATTTTAGTTTTTGTGTTTGAGAAAATGGATTGGATTTTTTGTTTGATTGTTGTATTGGAAAATATGTTTGAAATGATGTGGAAAGGGCAATGACAATCTTTTGAGAGTTAACTACATGCCTTGCCTTTAGATAGTTTTGACAATTTTGTGTGAAAAAATGTGTTTCTAAATCAACATTACTACCTTAAAAGAAGGATGCAAATCAACAGAAGGAAATGGATATAACTTAATCATAAAACTTCATGAAGCCTAAAAAAAGATGAGTTAACCAGAGAGAAAATTTAATTACTTCCTATTCTAAGCTAAATGCTACATGCCATAGAGAAAAATTATTTATTAAATTAAAATATGCGAAGAAACTGTAAATTTACTTTCCCTCTCTCTCTCTCTCTCTCTCTCTCTCTCTCAATATTGTCTTGTTTCCACCAACAAAAAACAAACTAAAAACAATTAAATTTTTTCCATAAACTAAATAGAATAGGCAATTCCCATAGAAAGCACTCAAGAGCAAATATAAAGATCAAAGTTCTATGGAGAGAATTTAGCATATTTATACCAAACCAAACCAATTCAACATATTTATGGTAAAAGAAAAAAGTAACTTAAAATATATAGCAAATTTAGCACAATCTTGCTTACCTATGTGATCCAGTTAGAATGTTCGAGATAGAAAGCTTATCTATGTTGCTGTAAGTTAAATTAGAATGCTCTAAAGTTCCATTGGTATAATTAACTAGCACCATGACTGTGAAAGCAAGGAATGCAATAGGAACACAAATTTTAAGTCTACATTGGGAAAAAAGGAAACATGATCAGTCCAAGAAAGCAGAAAGAAACTAGCATTCTCAAACTCATGAAATTATCAGAGAAAAAAAATTCAGATATGAATTTCAAAAGAGTCTACCACATAGGACCAAAATCAATCCTCTATAGAACACTAAAGCAAAACAAAAGAGTCATAAAATCAACATCTCTATCAATCAAATATGTTAAGTTTTATTATTGGCAATCTCGTTTGACAAGGATTTCTTCAAGAAGATTTTCTTCCAAAACTAGGATTACTTTTGGATTTCTATAAGTAATTGGATTTCTTCCAAAACTAGGATTACTTTTGAGTTTTCTATAAATAGTTGGTTTTCTCCCAAAACTAAATTAATTCCTCCAGATCTTCTTTTTGGTTCTTAAGGTTTATATCTGGGGATATTTTGTCAGTTTTCTTTGATGTTTTATTGAGTATTCAACTCATGGTTTAAAAAGAGTACATCAAAGGTTTTGTTTGTTATATACAAGAGAGAGAGAGAGTTGTTCTTCAGTGGATTCTTAAGAATTCGAGCCTAAAGCTTCGATGGATTCTGGAATGGCTCATCGTAAAGACAATTCTGAGGTGAAGACGGGGTTGGAAGAGGTTGGTTCAATTAAGCGTGGATTCGCTAGGTAATTGAGAGTATACCTGTGTAATTCCTTTAAATCTTCTTAATGGATTTTTATATTCTGCTTAAAATTGGTACATAATCACAAATCAACATCTAGGGTGTCTAGATTTTTCAATTGGTATTAGAGCAGGTCGTTCTATTTTTTTTCAAAAAAAATTCTTTTAGAACGAGATCTTGTTTGATTTGTGATAATGGATTCAATTCGTGAGGGAAATTCTATGGTTCGACCACCCCTACTTGACGAATCCTCAGGGAGTGAAGATGAAGAACTTCAATAAGTATATCAAAAGTTGTATAAGGAGTCTCTTAACTTATTCAAATTGAATGACAAACTCATAAAGAAACTCAAAGAATGTGAAAGTGAGAATGTCAAGTTAAAAAAAGAGATTTCTGAGGCTAGGAATGATGCCCTTAAGATTTCTAATGATCGACAAGATCTTTGTGCAAAACTCTTGACTTGTGAGACAGAGAGGAATGAGCTACAGCAAATCTATGCAACATATGAAGAAAAGATTGAAACTCTCGAGATGTCTCAAGTTGCTTTGGAAGAACTAATGATCAAGAAAGAGGAAGAACTCAAGTGTGCTATGACAACCATTGGTCTTTGGAACAGAGGATCAAAGACTTTGGACAATATCATTGGGTCTCAAAAAATTTGTTCTGACAAAAGTGGCATTGGCTTTGGTGATAACAAAGAGCAAAAATAGAGTGCATCTGCATCTCATGATACAAGAACTCAAGGAAAGGGAGAACAAAAAATTCAACATAAGGATGGACTTCTCAAACTTCCTAAAGTTGGTAAGGTAAAAGAAAAGAAGGCACACCCTGTTTTTATTTGTCACCATTGCAGTATGCATGGTCATATTCGCCCTTATTGTTATAAGTTGCATGGGAGAATGTATTTGCCTAGACCCAAAAATAGGATGTTGGAAACTAAGTCGAGACGGGTTCCCATTGAAAGCAAAGGGAACCACAACGTCAAGACATTACCCAAGAACCGCAATGCTCACAACTTTGTTTATACTAAAGCGGTTTGGGTGAGAGAACTTGATTTGTGTTAATTTGTTTATTTGTTTTAGCTTTTGGGTTTCTGTGTTTTTTTTTTAATGAAAAAAAAAATGTGTGCTTGTTCATTTTTTGTCTTGCTTTGGTTAAAGAAAAAAAATAAAAAAATAAAAAAAAAATCCCAAAAAGATTTTCTTAGTATGGTTTTGCAAACTTGAATTTTTTTTTGAGATGTCCTTGGTGCATATTGGAATTGATAAGAATATCCATTACACGTTAATATGTGTGTGCTTTCTGTTGTCATTACTCATTTTAGAGTGTGTGTTTTTTGATTAGTATGTCTCATTCTGTATACACTCCTGGATTAGCAAATATCAGAGTCTTCCGCCTTAGTGATTATTTTTTTTCTATGGACTTCTAGCATTATATATTTTGCTTTTCATGAGGAATTGACCTATACTAGCATATCATGGGTGATGTTGAGTCTCTTAACCACCTTCCATCTTTTTTGCACTTCCACGGCTTTTCCCTCTATTCTTTGTAGTCCAGGCATGAGGAAAAGGCTACCTCAGAGTCACCAACCAAGCCATCCTTATTATATCAATGCTTCTCTGGTTCGGTTTCCATACTCTTGAGCATATCAGCCGCCAATGAGTGTGCAAAAGAAAGAAAAAAAATGTGCAAAAGAAAGAAAAGAAAAAGATGTGAAAAAAAATAAATAAAAAAATAAATGATTCATTAATTGAGGGGGAGCCTCCGCTTGTACTCACCAAATACCCCTTGATTCCTAGTGGTTTGACTTTCCTTAGTTGTGCTTAGATTCTCTTGTCAGAGGTCCAGCTTTCATATCACCACTAGGATTTGAATCTTGTGTTTGTCGAGCTTCAAGAGTCACACACACACTTTTATCATGTGATCTATGCTTTTCACATAATGCATCACTTTCTTTTATGAGGAATTTTCTAAAGGCTGTGCACATTGTGTTTTCAAGTAATTGTGCTTCTTGGATAGTCTTGTGTCTATTAAGGTACTAATGTGAAATTCCTTGTCTGCTCCACCATATTATTTGTTTTCTTTTTCTTCTTGTTCACTGTTTTCAGCATTTGTGTTTGTTTTTAGTAAGAGGGAGTTTGATTTATTGTTTCAAAAGTTTGTTCGCATGATCACTTTGATTTGTTTGGTAAGGAAGATTGGCTTTAGTTGTTTTGCATGTTGCTTGCATTCTTGCATTTCTCCTGATATTTACATCATCATATCATTACTTGTGTGGTTTATGATCATGCTTTAGTTGATTGAGCTTCCTTTGTCAATTCGTAACAAAAAGGTATTGTTCATGTTTTCATGCTATATGTTCTTAATATCTCCAAGTCACATCTATTCATGTTTTCCATCTCATGCTTCAAGATAATCTTGTCATATGTTTATTATTTTTTTTCATATACTCTTGTGGCACTAATAGTTGTTTTGGAGATTGTAGCACTAATAACTGTTTTACAGATCATGACCTTGAGATAGAAGTTGGCTTTTGTTGGCTGTTATGGGTTGGGGTGATTAGGATTTTATTTATTAGGTGTATTTTGTCACGGCATTGCCAAAGGGGGAGATTGTTAAGTTTTATTATTGGCAATCCCGTTTAACAAGGATTTCTTTAAGAAGTTGATTTTCTTCCAAAACTAGGATTACTTTTGGATTTCTATAAGTAATTGGATTTCTTCCAAAACTAGGATTACTTTTGGATTTCTATAAGTAATTGGATTTCTTCCAAAACTAGGATTACTTTTGGATTTTCTATAAATAGTTGGTTTTCTCTCAAAACTAAATTAATTCCCTCCATATCTTCTTTTTGGTTCTTAAGATTTATATCTGGAGATATTTTGTTAGTTTTCTTTGATGTTTTATTGAGTATTCAACTCATGGTTTAAAGAGAGTACATCAAAGGTTTTGTTTGTTATATACAAAAGAGAGAGAGAGTTGTTCTTCGGTAGATTCTAAAGAATTCGAGCCTAAAGCTTCGGTGGATTCTGGAGTGGCTCATCGTAATGACAATTTCGATGTGAAGACGGGGTTGGAAGAGGGACATAGAGGTTGGTTCAATTAGGCATGGATTCGTTAGGTAATTGAGAGTATACCTGTGTAATTCCTTTAAATCTTTTTAGTGGATTGTTATATTCTGCTTAAAATTGGTACATAATCACAAATCAACATTTAGGGTTTCTAGATTTTTCAAAATATAACTCGAATCTTTTGAATATTTCATAGGTATATATATATATAACTCAAATTTCAAATTCTACATGAACATGGATCTCAGAATAACACAATTCGATTAACACAAAAAACAATTGAACAATACTAATTTCACATTAAAAAAAAGAAGAAGAAAAGAAAATTTAGAAATTGACAAACTCAAATCCATCTAAAACAATTCCATAATCTTGAGCAATTAGATTCAATTTTCAAAATCCAATTCACAAAAACCTCAATCAAATTCACCGGCACACATTTATATCAATAGCAACACAATCTTTGCCGACTAACATTTAAACTTCACACTACATAATCTGAGTCATACTTCATAGATACTCGTAAACATGTATGTATAGTTGAAAAGCCTAACCCACACTTCTCTTTAAAACTCAGGTATTAAGGAGAGGAAAACTAAAGCCTTATAACTAACACAGATGGGGCAACTCCAAGCGATGTGGGACACATTCCAACACACCCTTCTAGGCCACAATACACACTAACTGAACAAATAGCCTACCAGTCACAGGCCCACACACACTAGCTGGACAAATAACCCACTAGTCACAGGCTCAACTGAGCTTTAATACCAAGTTAAAAAATTTAACCCACGCTTTTCCTTAAAACCCAGGTATTAAGGAAAGGGAAACTAGAGCCTTATAACTAACACAGATGGGACAACTGCAAGCGATGTAGGACACATTCCAACACGTATTGGCGCAGAGAGAGAGAGAGAGATTCATACCCACTACAACAAAAAGCATCATTGGCGACTAAAATATTGAATTTCGTCGCTGAAAGTTGCACAAATGGCGACTAAACTGGATTTGGTCGCCAAAAATCAAGACTTTTGCCAACTAAAATGAATTAGTCGCCGAATACAGAAGTTTTAGCGACTAAACTATTTGTTGGTCGCCGAATGTAGAAGTTTTAGCGACTAAAGGTTGTTTGGTAGCCAAAAGTGATGGTTTTTGGCGACTAAAATAATTTAGTCGCCAAAAGTGATGGTTTTGGCGTCTAAAAAACTGTTCAGTCGCCGATTGTAGGTGTTTTGCCGACTAACAGCATTTTTGTCGCTGAAAGTGCAAAGTTTTGGCTACAAAAAAAAGTTTAGTAGCTAAAAACTAGCAATTGCCGACTAAAACTCTGTTTAGTAGCCAAAAGGCGACGTTTTTGGCGACTAAAACCAGATTTAGTCGCCAAAACTGCTTCATTGTAGACGGAACTTCATTTTTTAGTGACAAACAAATAATTAGTAGCCGAAAATTAGTAAATTGGCGACTAAAAATTTATTTTAGTCGCCAAAAGTGGCCTATAATTTTTTTTAGTAAATCATTTATTTTTTACATAAATTATATTCAATATATTTAATTATATTTAAATATATAGTTTTGTATTAATACTGTAAAAATAATATATAAATAATATAAGTTGCAATTATAATTATGTGATGGTTGAGTGGCATAGTGGGCTGGCGTGTTGTGTTAAGGTTTGGAAGGTGAAGTCACAGGGTCGAAACTCTTTGGGAGCTCCTGAGGCTGCACAGTGCGTTTATTTTTATTTTTTTTTACAAATGCTTTTGGCGACAAAAGACTTTGGTCGCCAAAAGAGTGGCAATTGTATAAATAATATAAAAAAAAATTTAACTATTGGCGACCAACATTTTAGTCGCCAAAGGTATAATTTCCAAAAATGGAATTGAGTATTGGCGACCAAACCTTTAGTCGCTAAACATCTGCCTTTTGCCGACTAAAACACAGATTAGTCGCCAAAACCTTCTGCGACTGTTTATTGGCGACAACACCGGCGACCAAAAAAATTAGTCGGGGAAGGTGAAACAGCGACTTTTGGCAACTAAAAATGGACCTTTGGCGACTAAAAATTTAGTCGCCAAAGGTGTGTTTTCTTGTAGTGACCGTTGAATATCTCAAACGACAATGACGAGTGAGAGAACGAGAGAGCAGAGTTATACAAGTCTGTGATGCGTGTGAGAGAGAGAGTGAGAGAGAACTATTAGTGTTTGAATTTTTCTACATTTATGACAAATATAAGGAATACGAATAAAAGGATAAAATAAATATTAAATTTTTTTTAAAAAATGAATAAATTAGTTATTGATGACTAACAATCAAATAGTCGCAATCTATAGTATATATTAAGCAAAATGGAGTTTTTAACCCCAAGCCTTGTGGGAGCTCCAATCTCTTAATCTAAATTTTTTGATTTTTTGATTTTAAAATTTAAAAAAAAAAAAAAAAAAAACTTAGGAAATGTTTGGTTTAGCTTTGAGAGATGAGTTTTAGAAAAAAAATTTCAAAAAATTGTTTGGTTTGAAATTTTTCTCAAAAAATTTTCAAAATCACTTTCTCCCTCTTACACATTAATCAATCACTTTTTCTCTCTCTCTTCTCTCCTTCTCAATCACTTTTTCTCTCACATACATCTATTCAATCACAACAAAATATCAAATCATCCCAAACTCCCAAACTCCAAAATTACTTTCAAAATATACAACCAAATAAACCAAAAAAAATTTATGAACTCTCTTTCCAAAACTTTTTTTGAAAATCACTCTCTCAAAATCAAACCAAACACATCCTTAGCATTTATTAACTTCTCCCAATCTCCAAATCTTACCCTTATAATAACACTTTAATGCATTAAGAACAAGTATAAAAAAATTCTTTGAAATCCAACACATGAATTCCTGCAAAAGTCCCAACACATATGATTATTATCCCTCATAATAATACTTTAATACATTAAGAACAAGTATAAAAAAAATTTCTTGAAAAGTCCAACACTTATGACTATTATCAAAATATTAAACTTTAATATAATATAAAAAGGGGAAAAAAAGACATTTAAAAATCGCAATTCACATATATAGATAATTGTAAATATATTAAGAAAAAAGGGGTTTCTAAACCCCAAGCCTTATGGGAGCTCTAATCTCTCAATCTTAATTTTCTAAATTTTTGATTTAAAAAAAAAACTTCAACATTTATTGATTTGGTTAAAATCCTCTGATTAGTATTTATTAACTTTTTTCAATTCACATGTATACATTTATTGATTTAGTCAAAATCCCTCATTAGCATTTAAAATTCTCTCATACAAATAATTATAAATACAGCTTGTGTATAATTACTGCAATAGCCTTTTTAATTTCTCATGTACACTATGGTTAGTGATAAAATTGTTAAATTATTTTTATAAAAAATTTTAAAAAATATAATTTATATATTAAAAAAATTAAAAAAATATAAATATGTATAAGACGGGTGATAGGTTACTCATATAATAAGAAAAAGGTTTTTTAATAGTGAAACAAGCTCACCTACGATTCTATACTTGTGGACAAACACGATAGGGTCTGTAAATGCAACTAGATGGAAATTGTGACAAGTTTGAGACACTTTTTGCGTAGATGATGGGAAAGAAGAAAGGACAGTGGTGGAGTGAGGAAGTTAGGCAGCGGAGGCAATGGTGTTTTGATTCAATTCAACAAAAGCACGTGGGTGGGTAGGAAGGTACTACCACTTACTAGTACTTGAGCAGCAAAGTATAGTAGAGCTTTGAACGACGTTATAGACTTATAGGGGGGTGGTGAGTAATTAGTGATGAAGAAGAATGAAAAAGACAGGACCAAATGGTTTTTGCATTCATTTCCAGAATTTCTCGATCAGACAAAGACACAGACACAGACACAGAAAAGAAAGAATACTTGCTGACGATTTCACACGCACACCAACCCCGACCCCCCCTCCCCTCATTCGATGCTGGAAAATAAAGGGTGTGTCTAATTTGGTTTTTAGTCGATGCTGGAAAATAAAGGGTTTTTAGAAAAAATTTTGGAGAACAAATTTTTTTAATTTATTTGATTATATATTTTGAAAATAATTTTAAAATATCAAAATTTAAAATGATTTGATATTTTATTATAATTAAGTAGATGTATGTGAGAGAAAAAATAATTAAAAATGAGAGAGGAGAGAAAAAAAATAATTGATTAATGTGTAAGAGATAGAAAGTGATTTTAGAAAAAAAATTCAAAAAATTTCTAACAAAAAAAAATTTTGAAATTTTTTTTCCAAAAATTGTATTTTGAGAATTAAACCAAGCAAGGCAGTGTGTTTAGTTTTACTTTTTTGAATTCAATTCTTATTTTTTATTTTTTTAATAGGTATTTTTAATTATTTTTAATATTTTTTTAGATACACCTTATTTAGATATATTTAAATAGTAAAATATTTGCGAAAAAATATTTTAAAAAATTAATAAATACAAAAAATATATACTGAATTTTTATTTTTATTTTTATTTTTTTTGTATTTTTTGGTATTTAGTGAATTTTTTAAAGATTTTTGTTTCACAAATACTATATTTTTTAAGTGTATTTATGTTAGGTGTATCTAAAAATTTTATAAAAAAAGTTTAAAATATTAAACAAATTCATTGAAACGTTAAAATATGAAAAATAAAAAGTAAAATTTTCTGAAAACTAGAACCAAACAAGCTGAATAAGTTTCAAAATATTAGTTATTTATTCTATTTTTTATTATCCCAAAATATTACTTCCTTTTCAAAAATTAAGAATTAAAATAATATAAATTTTATATTTTATCATTCTTTTAAATTTATTAACAACATAAAAAATACAATTATACAATTAATATTCTCAAAAATATGTATTATCAAAGGATAATTTTGAAATTTTAATATTTTTAAAGTGCAATAATTACTATCAAAAAAAGTTGAATTTCCTAAATTAAACTATTATTTTGGGAGGGAATGAGTACTCCATTTGATTTAGTTTTTGAAAAGAGTTTTGAGTTGTATTTTGAAAAGAAATTGTTGAAAAAAATTTTAAAAATTGAAAATTTGTTTAATTATGAGTTCAGAAAATAATTTTAGGATGATTCGTAATATATATATATATTTTATATAGTTGAACAGATGCATGTAAGAAAAAATTTAATTGATTGATTGGTAGAATATGAGAGAAAAGATAAGAAAGAAAACATAATTGATTTATTCATTAATAAATTAATAAAAAGAAAGGGAAAGAGGAGAGAAAAAAATATATTTTTCAAAGAGTTTTAAAAACAATCCCGCTTCCGACCCCCAGTGGGGATCCGACCCCTAGTGAGCTGTCAAGCTCCCATTCGCCGAAAAAAAAAAAAAAAAAATTTGTTTTTTTCACCCAATCAGAGGGCGCCACCTCACTGGGGTGACCTTCAGCTGGGTGTATAATACATTTTCGTTTTAAAAATTAGTAATACTTTTTAATTTTTTAATCTAAATGTTAATTTAAAAACTAAATCAAACGGTACCAAAGAATTCATCATTGCTATCTTCACTTTTGTACTACTACTGTGTTTCGTTTTAGATTTTTTAAAAAATCATTTTTGAATTTGTAATTTTTAGTTTTAATTATTTTTTAATATTTTAATATTTTTTTATTATTTATATCTATTTAATCTGTATAGTTTAAAAAGTATTAAATTTTTAACAATTAAAAAAATAAAATTAAAAAAATAGGAATTTTTTTTTGTATTTATTGAATTTTGTAAAAAAAAATTCACAAATATTTTACTTTCTCATAATTAAATAGATGTATCTAAAAAAATAATAATAATAATAATTGATCAAAATATTAAACAAAAACGAATTAAAAACTCCTAATCTCCTAACCAAACAAAATTACTATTGCTTATAAATGTAGACAGAAATTAAAATATTAATAAATAAATAACTATCAGTAGGATTTATAGACCGGATTTATTTACTCATAATTTTTTAGAATCCTTTTAAGGAAAAATTATCAAAAAGTCCTATGTACCAAATTGTTACTCTTTATAGTTCCACATTGAATCTTTTGGATTGGCAAGTCCTATTTTGCACATTTGGTAGACAACCAAGTCTCGTTTCAAATTATGTGAGGTATGGGTAGACGGATTTGCTCTTTTTTGTTATTGGCATGTACGTGCATTGTAGGATTGAGTGAATATTTTGTGGGATACGTTGCTCTGTCACGTTTGGTAAGTTGGATCCTATGTTTTGGGGGTTGACAAATTCGTGGGTCGGGCTGAAAGATTATTGTGAGTTAGCAAAGTAAGGTTTCGTTGTTCTCTTGCTGGTGATGAGAGCTGCTGCAGTCGTCAACATTACTTATCGTTGCAGGTACGTAATACGTTTATATGTTTTTGATAGTTAACATGTCATTTCCCTTCAGAGGACATGTGTCCATGATCATGTTTGTACGTCCTTCACAGTATCACGGGGGTTCTGCTTATGTTGTCATCGTGGGTTCCCAGAGGGGAGGGAAGGATGTAACAAACCTCGTCACTGTTCTTGATTACCCTCACGATTCTTGTTCTTGAGATCGAACATGATTGATAATCAATTGATTAAAGTACCGAATCGATCGATTGAGATCCGGCTCAATCGATTGATCAGAATCGCTTTACATGCACAATCTATCTGTTTGACTGCCAAATTATCTATTCTCGTCTTATGCATTAAACTGCAAATTGAAGGCCTTATCGGCGGCCGAAGCCAAAATTAATTAATGTTCTGTGTTCATCATAATTAATGTGATTTTATGGCACATTTATCTTAAAACTGATTAGGTATGATTAAACTAGATTGATTTGAGCCAAATTAATAGAGTGGCCTTATTTAAAATTTTGCCACCTAATGGGGCCTTTGTTTATTATTATCCTTGAGCCTTATATACCCAAACAAAACAACTCTTCAGCCATTTCTTGGCCCAAAACTGACCGAAAAAGAGAATTTGAGAGAGAGTGAGAGAATTAAACTCAACTTGGGGAAGTAGCTTGAATCTTGAAGAATTGAAGTGTAAATTGGCATAATTGAGCTCCTAAACTTTGAATAAAAGACTAAGGTAGGAAACTCATCTTCTTATTGTTGTCATTGAGCTAGTTCTTGCATGATTCATGCTTCATTATAGAACTAAGTCATGTTGTAGCTCATACATGGTGAATTATACTAGAATTCATGCATGCATGTTTGAATTGATGAGTTTTGAGTTGAGTTCATGGTAAATTGCACATGCATGTTCATAATTAGGCTCAAGTCCATGATTTCAACTTGTTTTTGGTATAAATGGCTCACTAGAACATCAAATTGGAGCTTTGAAATGGTTTAATTTCATGCATGTTTGCATGTTCTTCATATTCTTGAAAATAGGTTTGAATGTGGTTTTAATTGACTCATCTTTGGGGCTTGAATTCATAAATTGAGCTTTGAAACTTGTTATACGTTGAATTTAAATATGTTTTCCAAAATTTGGGCCCAAGAGGTCGAGTTTAGAGTGGTAGAATGCTTGGTTTGAGCTTGGGAGGCAAATCTGGAAATTTCAAATTTGGCTTCCTCGCTCGAGCGAGCACCTTTGTCCAGGGCTCTGCTCGAGCAAGCATCGAGCGACCATCGCGCGTAAAATCACAACATCCAGTATTTTTACTGTTTCGACAGACCGCTTGTAACAACCCTCGTACCGATTACTGAACAACCACTGAATTATATACTGATTACTGCTAAACTGAACTGATAATGACTGATAAGTGAACTGGATGAACTATTGAACAGACTGAATGGAACTGAAACTGAAACTGAAATTGAATGAGTAATCTATTGAATTGCATATGGTATCTGTTTGATTGATTGATTTATCTGTTTGCATTTTATGTTTAAATTGCTAATTGAAGGCCTTATCGGCGGCCGAATTAGAAACCGCTTAATGTTTTGAAATCAGTAGAATATTTGTGATTTAATGATATATTTATCTGAAAATTGATTAGGAATGATTAAATTAGATTAAACATTGATTAATAGAAAGTTGGACTTATTTACACCTAGACCACTTAGTGGCCCACTACTCCTCATATTTGAGCCATATACAAAACACTTAATCAACATTTGATCAGCCATTTTCCTCCCCTCATAACCGACCATAGAAGAGAAGTAGGGAGAATTGAGAGAGAGAGTTAAGTTCTTCTTGGAAATTGCTTGGAATTGGTGCATAACTTGGCATAATCTAGCTTCCTCACCTTGAAATTGAGACTTAGGTAAGGAAATTCATTGTTTTCTTGTTGTCTTGAGCTAAATCTTGCATGTTTCATGCATCATAGTAGAGCCAAGCCATGATTTTGTTCATAATTGTTGAATTGAAGTTCCATTGTTGCATGCATGCTTGAATTGGTGCATTTGGGAGTTGAATTCTTGGAGAATTATACATGCATGTCCATGTTGTTGCCATAGTCCGTGTTTTCACATTGTTTTCAAAGATTGGAGCTCAATAGAGCAAGAGTTGAAGCTTGGATTTGGTTTGAAGTTCATGCATTGCATGTTTTGAAAAGTGTTCTTGAAAGTAGTTTGAAATTGAGTTTAATTGAAACACCCTTGGGCCTTGATTTCTTAAATTGAGCTTTAAAACTTGTCATTCTATGTGTTTAAAAGAGTTTTCCAGGAAATGGGCCCAAGAGGATCGATTTTGGTATCCCAAACTTGAGTTTCGAACTCAGAACACAGTTCTGGGTTTTCCAGATTTTTGAGGTCCGCTCGAGCGGGGGAAGTGCCGCTCGAGCGGGGAATTCATGCTCCCAGCATTTCTTCGACTTGTTTTACTGTATAGACTGATAGCACCGTACTGTACTGTTTAATAGGGATTAAGTCCCAGTTTTGACTGATTGTCTATTTTGTGCATACTATTCTGTACTGAAAGTATAAATGTATGAAAAATCTTTTTGCATACAGACTGTCAGCTCATTGGACATTGTTTATTTACTGTATTGGCTTCCGCCATGCCCCTGTACTCTGTATTCAGACATTGTCCAATGTGCCTTTGGTAGTCTCGGATTCTTGGCGATTCTGATTGCTAAACCCATAGGGGCGAGTTTGGGTCGTGATAGAGTGATATCAGAGCGATACTTAACCACGAGTCGTACCACACACACATGTCCAAATGAGCTATAGGATGTCCTAGAAAAGAAGTTAGGGCATTGCATGAGCATAAAAAGTGTGTGTGGTTATGACATGGCTGATTATATGCTAATGTGTTAAACTGTTTAAGTGTGCAACTGTTTATGTTTATAATTGCTACTACTGCTTATAGTGAAATGAAACGAAGCCTATATGCATACTAAAGAAGTTAAATGGAGTGACATATAATGTTAATGTACTACTGACTGTGGAAATCTATAAGAAAATGAACGTGTGAAAGTGAAGGGTCATGTGACCGTACCTGAACTGAAATGAAAGTATACACACGTCTGATATGAGATAAAACGTGAAATCAGTAAGAACCTCTCCTATATTGATAACCACCCCGTTGTGCGAAACAAGGGAAAAGATGAGGAACATAGGCGAAACCGAATCTTTTGATGTTAGAGTTAACAGGCTAGAAGGAATGGTTGACGTTTAACTGGAAAATTGAGGAGATAAAAAGGGTAGACATACGTGCTTGAATCAACTGAATATGAACTGATGATATTGATACAGAAACCCAAATAAACTGAAACCACCGAAATTTCTGGGAGGTACTGAACCACTGAAAACAGAGACTTGGGTTTAGAAACTGAGAAAATGTGTGAAGTTTTCTTCGAAAAATGCTTCCCCCAATGCATCCAAGATAGGAAAGTACCTGAGTTTGAACAACTTGAAAGGTGATAAGACTGTGCTCGAGTATGAGGTAAAAATTTACCTAACTAGCTGATAGGCACCCCACATGATAGATACGGACTACAAAGACTAGAGAAGAACTGAAGGTGGGTGTGACCTAGATGTGATTGACTGAATCGACGTTTTTTTTTTTAAATCGTCAAAATGTGTAGATGTCCTAGATAGAGTATAATGTCTGAGATAACGTAGCAGCATTGAAATAACCAAATCAACTGAATCAGAAAAAAATGAACAGAAGTAACAGAAGGTGAAAATGACCGGTAAATCAATGACCTCCGTGAATGGAGAATGCTCGGAACACTGAAATGACTGACACAGGTGTTACCTTAAATAGATGAAATTGCTTATATACGAACGTTTGTATGGGAATCGTGTATTCCGTAATTTGGTATAGACTGTGAACATATTGACTGAACCGATTGAATTACTGGACTTATGAACCATACACTATAAGAACTGTTAGGACTTGTGAACGGCGAGAACTTGCTGAGTTAAGTCCTTGTATCATATTGCAACGACTGAATGAGAACTGTTAGGTATGACCTTTTGAACTGTACTAGAACTGTTGAACATGGGAATACCTTATGATTGACTGTAATTCAAGAAATTTGTACGACTATGATTTGTACTACACTGTTACGTATTGACGGACATTACTGAGTGAACGGACCCTTAAGCTCGAATTATACACGCGAACTATTTGTGTGTGAGACTGTTGAAACTAGGAACCCATACTGGTTTGTAAAGAGGAACTTCTGATATGAATTTGTGGACGAATGCCTACATGAAAAACTGATTTTGAACTTACACATGTATACATGTTCCCATGCTAGTAATACTGTTAAGACTGAGAGGAATGGACTGTGGATAATGAATCTTTTGAAATCTACCGTTGATGCGGACTATATGTGCGACACTGTAAAACCTTATGTTAACATTTACGTACTCTGAGCTGTTTAGACTTATGTACATATCTGCTTACCTTTGCTTAAGGATGTTATTAGACTGAATAGACGTATGACTGGTTACCTATCTGGAGAAATTATTTGGTATTGTACAGCGAACTCGTGTATTCGTATTAGAAATGTTAGTGGACTCCGAACATACACATACATGACGATACCTTTGCTCGGAATGATTGTTATGTTATTTGTTGATGATTTAACTGTTGGGACTATGACTCTGGAACTGCATGACTAAATAAAGACCCCAACTAACAAACTCTTGACTGTGAATCGTAATTGTGGAAGAATCGACATGACTGTTTGATTAGGCTTGTGAGCCTATGCTTTAGTGACTATATGACTGATTTGGAACCCTCGTAGGGCAACTCACTATTATGTGTCGCCAAGAACCTTGGGTGATGTATCACTGCATATCATATGCCTTTAAGGAAGATTTATTTGGAAATTGCTATATTGACTGTGATGCTTACCTCTCAATGTGAATAACTGCATGCCTATGCATTTGCCTGTAAACTTATTGGGAGGAACACATTGTATGTGACTTGTACTACTTGGATATGAATTGTAATGCTACAAGACTCCGATGTCGGTTGACAAATTGTGAAACTACTGATTATGTACCTAAACAAATGGAGTTTGAACTAACGTGCCTCACCTGGAAATGGTAGGAATGGAACTGTTATCCGGTCTAATCTGATAGAACGGTGGGTTGATGAAACCCTTTGTGTAACTGATAGAATTTATGTTGGATGCTTGTGCTTTGAACTTTTACTCGTTATGATTGGGCAGAACTCGCATCTGACATGACCTGGTCAGACTTTCATCGAATTGACCTGAGAAAACTCTTGTTGAGAGCTATTATCTGAATTGTTTACAATGTGGAAAAACTGGGTATGTAACCGGTGATGACTTACCCGTTAATACTGTTCTGACCATGAACTTGTTTGACTAGGAAATGATTGTCTTGGTGATTACGGTACTTCAGAACTTATGGGATCTGTTGACCACAGACTGGTTTTGATCATAAACTCTGACTGTCTGGAAGTATATGTAATCTGTATGACTATTGTCGTATTGATATGTGCTATGACTGAATCTGTGAGAACTGGAACTGATGAATAGTAAATGAAAACTTACTTCAGAACTTTGCCTACCGCTATGGGAGTAATGTACAATTCGCCTTACATTCGCGATAACTCCCGAAGGAACTGGACTGACTGTGAGGGATTACCGAATTGAGAACCAAATTGAACTAAGACCGGGTGAACAACTCGGAAAATGATAAATCGAGACTCTGTAATTTAACGGGGGAAACTACTTAGGAAACTGAGACCAGTGCAAATCTATAACCCCGATAAGTACTTAATATAAGTAGTGTGAATACTACTATACTACAAGCTGTCTTTATTCTTGTATTGTTACCGTTCTTGTCTTGTATCAGATCTCTTTATCTTACGTATACTCTAGAAGTGCTAATAAATGCGCCGCGTATGCTCAAGTAAGAATTGTGGCATCTATGTATGCTCTGAACAAGAATATGGAAATGAATATATATCCGAAACTGTCCTTGACTGACAACTGAATGTGCATAAGATTCTGTTTTAATATGATTGTGCTCCTGTTATAGAGTGAAAGTTACCTTTATGCTAGGTATTATCTCTGTTATTATATGTTACCTCGAGTTTGGAGGACCAAACTCTTTATAAGGAGGGGAGACTGTAACAACCCTCGTCATCAAGTTCGATTACCTCGACATTCAAGTTTCGAGATCAACATGATTGATAATTGAATTGATTAAAGTACCGAACTGACTGACTGAGATCCGAAACTGAATCGATTGACTGTAACTGTTAAAATGCACAATCTACCTGTTTGACTGCCAAATTATCTGTTCTCATCTTATGCATTAAACTGCAAATTGAAGGCCTTATCGGCGGCCGAAGCCAAAATTGATTAATGTTCTGTGTTCATCATAATTAATGTGATTTTATGGCACATTTATCTTAAAACTGATTAGGTATGATTAAACTAGATTGATTTGAGCCAAATTAATAGAGTGGCCTTATTTAAAATTTTGCCACCTAGTGGGGCCTTTGTTTATTATTATCCTTGAGCCTTATACACCCAAACAAAACAACTCTTCAACCATTTCTTGGCCCAAAACCGACCAAAAAAGAGAATTTGAGAGAGAGTGAGAGAATTAAACTCAACTTGGAGAAGTAGCTTGAATCTTGAAGAATTGAAGTGTAAATTGGCATAATTGAGCTCCTAAACTTTGAATACAAAACTAAGGTAGGAAACTCATCTTCTTATTGTTGTCATTGTGCTAGTTCTTGCATGATTCATGCTTCATTATAGAACTAAGTCATGTTGTAGCTCATACATGGTGAATTATACTAGAATTCATGCATGCATGTTTGAATTGATGAGTTTTGAGTTGAGTTCATGGTAAATTGCACATGCATGTTCATAATTAGGCTCAAGTCCATGATTTCAACTTGTTTTTGGTATAAATGGCTCACTAGAACATCAAATTGGAGCTTTGAAATGGTTTAATTTCATGCATGTTTGCATGTTCTTCATATTCTTGAAAATAGGTTTGAATATGGTTTTAATTGACTCACCTTTGGGGCTTGAATTCATAAATTGAGCTTTGAAACTTGTTATACATTGAATTTAGATATGTTTTCCAGAATTTGGGCCCAAGAGATCGAGTTTAGAGTGGTAGAATGCTTGGTTTGAGCTTGGGAGGCAAATCTGGAAATTCCAGATTTGGATTCCTCGCTTGAGCGAAGGATTCCTCGCTCGAGCGAGCACCTTTGTCCAAGGCTCCGCTCGAGCGAGCATCGAGCGACCATCGCGCGTAAAATCACAGCATCCAGTATTTTTACTGTTTCGACAGACCGCTCAAGCGAAGGATTTCTCGCTCGAGCGAAGCCTTTGATTTTGGAAGCTCGCTCGAGCGAGGCTCCTATTTTCAGCAAACTTTGCAAAATATTTTCTAAGTGTATTTTTGCATCATCATCCCATTCTAGGCATTCTTAGGTCTAGTTTAAGGCATCTTAATGAGGATATAGATGTAGAACACACCAAGGCAAATTATGGATTAAGTTATGATATTTCCCAACTGTATAGCTTAGTGTGTGTTCATCCTGTATACTGTGTAGGGTTGGCTTACCGAGGGGACGCTCTAGCTTACTGTAGCCCAGAACTCCGTGAGTAACAACTGTGTAAAGATATGTTCAAAAATGATTATCTTCTGAACTGTTTACTTTATTGAATTGTTTACCTTATTGAGCTGTCTACTTTATTGAACTGTTTCTTTGAACCGTTCCTTTGAATCAAATGTTTACTAAATTGAACTGTTTCTGGCGCTTCTTGAATTGAACTAGTTCTTGAATCATTTCTTGAATTGATATTGTTCTTGAATCGACATCTTTGTTCTGAAATTGAACCTTGATACATTATGTCTTGAATGCACGCATGTCTTATATTACGAGCTGTCTTTGTGGCATCCTTGGCACTTAGTTCGTTATTCTTTGTGATGAGAGATCTCTCGGTTCCCAAGTTTGGAACCACTACATTTCTTGTTATGATGGCCATTCGTATTTACGATATGGAACAAAGTCTTTGTCTGGAACTAGGTGCTACACTGTGAGCCACCTCTAGAATCTTCAGAACTAAGTGCTACAGTGTGAGCCACCTCTAGAGTCTCTTGAGACACCTCTTGAATCCACAAATCTTGTCTTGTTCTCTGAAATAGTATTGTTATTCTTTATTCTTTATTCTTTATTCTTGTCTTGCTCTTGATGGCCATCATTTCTTTGTTTGATGCATTAAGACCGGTCTTTTAAGACCCTCTTGTTTCTTTATCTTGTTATGCCAATGGTTGTACCACATATCACTGCTTTAACTGAATTACTGTTATGACCTGAAATATGAGCCACTGGCGAATAGTGATAAAAGTATGAAATATGTTTTCAATACTGAAAGGACATTTATTCTTAACCCCCTTTACGTATTGTATTATTCACTAGGCTTTAGCTCACTACTCATATATATATATATATATATGTAGGTGTACAGGCACCAGACCGCAGCTAGGAGCGTCAGGCAAGCTTTAATTTTGTCAAGCCAACCACTGTGCCTCACTGCGAGGTTCCGAGCCTATCAAGCTATGGCTTAGGGGCTTAGGGGTGTTTTATTTCCCCGTTTGTCTCTGTAACTGTTTTGTTTACTGTATAGACTGATAGTACTGCATCTTGTCTTGTTTAATAGGGATTAAGTCGATTTTGGTGATTGTCTATTTTGTGCATACTATTCTGTACTGAAAGTATAAATGTATGAAAAATCTTTTTGCATACAGACTGTCAGCTCATTAGACATTGTTTATTTACTGTATTGGCTTCCGCCATGTCCCTGTACTCTGCATTACTGTATTACTGTCCAACAGGCCTTTGGTAGTCTCGCATTACTGGCCGGTTACGGTGCTAAACCCATAGGGGCGGGTTTGGGTCATGACAAAGGGGGAGAGGGCTGTGGTTGTGTGGCCATAAACATATGTTATTTATGGGATGATGTATCTACCTGTGTTTTTTTCCCTCTCCACACCGTCTGTGCGGGGTGGAGAGATTCAGTTTTATTAAGTTCATTAGTGTATCGATTTTGTTTGGTACATTTTTTGTTTTTTTTTTTACATGTATAACATGTGTTTCACCCATGTCAGTGTCTGTGCTCGTAGGTATGGAAGGGAGTTTGATGTTGTTGTGTTCTTATCGGAAAATTAACGCAGCATACAATCTGCGGGATCATGGCACCTTTGCTGAATTAGTCGATTTTCAGTGTTCCAAGTTCAGCGGGATAGCTCCACACAATGTGGGATTGTCGTACAAGATTCCAGGTTTAAACAGTTTTACTTTACAAGATGATGTGGATTTGCAAAACCTTGTTAGTCTTGCCCGATCGTTCGGGTTGGAACACATTTGTGTTTTGGTTGATCAGCATGGAAGGTTGGATAGCGTATGTGCGTGTAGCGAACAACATAATATGCAACCCAACTCGGTGTCTGGAATAATAGTTAATGACCAAGGAGAAACTGATGACGAGGTTGATTTGTTGCCTGATTTCTGCCCACACAATAATAAAGTATTACTGACTGAATCATGGGTGCGGTTGTTAACCCACGTCGGGCAATACTTTGAGGGGGGTGCACACGAATTTCGAACAGTTTTGTGCAAGTATGTCGTCGAGTTTGGGTTCAATTTCAGGTATGTTAAGAATGATTCCGTACGAGTAACAACAGTGTGCTCCATGGTGGAGGATAAGGGATGCACGTGGTCTGTACATGCTTGGGTGTTGAAAGCGAATCAATTTTTCTACTTCTCAAATGGAACAGTGTGCATAGTTGCGGTGTGTCCGTCCGGACATCAAATAATCCAAGGTTTGGATCTAATATGGTTGCTGATATTATGGCAGCTCGTGTTCGGGACAGACTACTCACACGTCCAACTGATGTCGTCTTAGATTTGAAAGATGATTATGGGTTGGACGTCAACTACCGGGTTGCGTGGTTAGGGGTTGAGAAGGCAAAGGGGGAATTGTTTGGCGTCCATTCCGTATCATTCGACCAATTGTGTTAGTATCGTGAAGCCGTCATGCAATACAATCCTGGGAGTTATGTTGACATCGATTACGATGAACACAACTACCGGTTCTGCCATTTTTTTATTTCATTCAAAGCATGTATTGATGGGTTTCGTCTTTGTCGTCCATTACTTTTTCTGGACGGAACCTTCTTGAAAGGCAGGTTCAAAGGGTTTTTGCTAGCTGCCACTACGAAGGACGGTAATCAAGGTGTGTCCCATTTCATTTAAAAACATTATGCTCAGTTACTTCCGTAGTCCCATTTCCATTTGAATGTCCGACCAAGTTCAATTTGTGATACACCCACTTATTTTCCATATGCCGGAACCAAAACATTGTATGTTATGGTTGTTATATTATACACGTTGATCATGTTGTCATCATTACAATAGGGTTGTTTCCGCTTGCTTATGCCATTGTGGACTCTGAAAACAACACGAATTGGGGTTGGTTCTTACAACATCTTGCCAACATGGTACCCAGTCATAGGACACTCACGTTTGTGTCTGATCGAAACGTGGGACTCATGGAAGCAATGCCTACATTTTTCCCCACATCTCACCATGTATTCTGCCTCCAACATTTACAGAGAAATCTGCGGGACAAACTACGATATGTAAACAGCATGCATTGGATTGGGCTTGTCATCAAATTACGTAAGTGTGCATACGTACCCACTATAACAACATTTAATCAAAAGGCCAACAAATTTCAATAATCTGGAAAAGCCATTGCTACGAAATTCCTTGTGGATGCACATCCACAACACTGGGCGAACGCATTTTTCAAGTACGAATATATCCGTTACGCAACGTAAATATGAACATACCCAACAACAAACGAGCATGCTTTATTGTTTAATTTTTTTTCCCTTTGGGTTTTGCAAAGGTAGATGATACGGCGAAAAGAGCTCCAACGCCGCCGAGTCATTCAACTCTTGGATTCGTGAAGCACGGAATCTACCAAATACCAGAATGGTTGACAGCATCAGAGGTCAGATTATGCAATAGATGGCGAAGCAGAGGGTGTCGGCCCATACATGGACTGGCGCAATTTGTCCCAAAATGGAATCCTAGCTGGAAGAAGCTTACAACAAAAGCCGGTCATAGAAAGTTAGTCAGGCGAATAACGACGTGTACGAGGTCCATTCATACCCATCTGTTATGGAGGACATCGGCAAGCATACATGTTCGTGTTTCCAGTGGCAAATAAATGAGTTTCCATGTGCATATGCTATTGTTACAGTGCGAAAAAGCAGGAGAAACTTTGACGACATAGTCGTACCTTGGTACCATGTGTCCGAATACCGTTTGACATATACGCCTACCATCTACCCAATACCAACAGTTGAAAACCACCATTCAACCCCACCGACTACGTCATTTACCCACCGAACATCAAATGTTCGCGTCGGGAGGCTGAGGAAGAAGAGAATACCGTTTAAAGGTGAGATTGTGCAACAAATACGGTGTGGGAGGTGTGGTCGTATGGGGAACCACAACAAGAAAACCTGCAAGGAACCTATTTAGACGTAATCCAAATACGTCGATATCCCAATTTATATTATTACGTTTTAAGTTGGTTGTGTACTTCATGTATACCATTAAATAAGAATGTGTTAATCACATACAGTTCAGTATTTAAATAAGTTATTATATCAATGTTTTTTTTCGCCTATAAGTACAATTGGCTTTTTGTTATGTTCTATCCGTTATGCAAATATAATTGCGTACCTTTACTTAAGCCGTATTTTAATTTTATCATACTTTTGTTTTGACCACATGAATGCTTACCGTGGCTACATGTACTATGCGTGTACGTTCAATACAGCTATTCGTGCACTCTGTTAGTTTACTTACGAATAACTGTACACAGAAAGACAACATAATAAAACTCATGGAAAACTGCCTTCATTTACAATTAACGACTTTGTCCCACATCATTTACCACATACCAACACTCACAACAATTACACTGTGACATGCAACTGCACACATACAATACACACCTCGCACCTCAACCAGTTACACCGCCAAATTCTACCTTCATAATGTGTTACGCACGAGTGTTCATACACTGTTAGACACTCGCAACACACTCAACTTTGTGTATCGTACATGAATCACCATAATGCAAAAATAAACAACTGTGTACCTTACATAAAATGTATGTCCCACATAAAAATGCTACCTCCCTAACCTTACTTAACAGTTACTAAAACACCCATTTACACCACACTCCCCCACGTCCACATCACTACCGTCTCAAAAAATTCATTACAATTTACCAACCACATACTGAACGTCATACTACATACACACTGACACACATAATAGCCTTCCACATCACACTAACATACTGTCATACATATTGTTCACCCCTGTAATACATACACACCGAACTATTGTTCATGCACCACAATGAACTGGAACGTGTGCCTTATTTTAAGTAGTAAACCGATGTCAGTCTGAGTGGGTTGACACATTTTCCATCAACCAGTAACATTAGACATAAATGAATGTCCCAATGCATAACTCAGGGAAAACAACCAAACAACGTACTTGCGAACAACCACATCAGTCATCACAATACGCATACATTTCAAAGCCTTGCAACCAAAACAAATCATAATATTTTCCAAAAAATATGCTAGCTAATTGCAATGAAAATGTTGTACACGCACGTGACGCGTTAATTCAAGACAAACCATCTAACACACTAACCTAACAATCTGAACAAACCATAATATGTGCTAATAATATAATGGGATAACAAAAAAGGTAAATATTTGCGCATCATAGCGCATACAATCTGAAAATCCATATTTGATGCTAATATTATAACCAGATATTCATATGTGCACCCCTACACACCCTCAACGTTACCCACAACGCGTCAGATGTGCGTACCCTCAACCAGTCCAAATCGTTCTTCAATCCACGCCGCGGGTCATTCAAAAAAGACTTCACCATGATCGCCCGCAACACAATGCAGTTGCCCCCATGCAGCGATCTCCTAACATCCACATGGCACACATACTGGCACATCACAGCACTCACAATGATAGCACAATCAAGCCTGTCCAATAATATCACATCGCATGTTATTAATGTCGTAAGTATAAATAAAGACAATTCATGTTCTGTACCAGGTTAAATCGTTGGGAAAATAAAAATGTGCTTACAATTCGGGACGTTATTGGGCACAGTCCACCACTGATTCTAACGGCGGATCATACTCTTAAGTATCAATCGAGTCATTTCCCATGGTCTACCTCTGCACCTCTGATACAATGTTTTTCTACAACAACGCATACATACGTCAGCCAACAAAGTTTTCATGTGGACACACACTCTCATACATTTTAACATGTACAAATCTTACCAGGGAAAGTGCCTCTATGTAGTGTACGTCCACAATTCCGCTCCTCGTCCTCATCGAGTTAAAATGCTTCCAACTCCCATCCTCAGTGTCGTACACGACCAGCGTCCAGTGTGAGTCTTTGCAAAGTGGGAAATGTACGTAATGGAAGATCTTTGCTGCATTCAGGTTGTCCAGCACATACCTATTCCTTGACTGTACATTGTTGTTCTTCATCATGTCCTATATCACCATGCAAACAAGTTACACATTATGACATCCCATAACCAAACATAACATTTACAGCCACAAACTTACTAGACATATACTACTGAAGAAATAAGATTTGTCTGCAGCATCAATGCCCTCATTTATCCTCTCCTGTTCAGCATTTAGCAGCACAACATATGCATCGATCACCTGTGACATTTTTACATGTTGGATTCTTGCATGGTTGGGAAAAGAAAAAAAAAACCAAAAAACACATTGCATAAATACCCATTTGCGCGACTTACATTTCCCCGTATCTCAGATTGGCGCACAAGTGATTTCACATCGGTGAAATACACAACAACACCATAACCATGCCCATCCTACATCATAGCCCTACATACAATCCACAACACACGTCATCCAACTAACATGTAGCAGTAATAACTCTAAACCTAAACACTTTGTTTGTACATACTTATCACCATCTCTGTTATATGCGTCGGTGATCTTCTTTTTCTCCGCAGCTGTCATCATTTTCCACACGGCGTGTCTATTGTTAATGTCAAAGCCTGACTTCTTCTTTGCTTGTACGTCAATATCATCCACATCAATTACATCCGTGCACCCACCATTTTTGGCATTGCAGTCTACATTACTCGTGATTGAAGGAACATGTACCACGTTCGATTTGCTCGCCTGCCTACTTACACCCAGGCACTCAACCCCTGTCAGTGTTAATCCAATCCTTACTTTGCATTTTACATCCTGCACAAACGATTTTTCCCCAACATTCAACCTACCACCTTCTGTCATGTTTGGACTGATAACCACCACCTCTGTTCCAGCCATTACACCATGCTGTATTTCACTGATACCGTTTGTTTGTTCCCTTACTAGCGTGACATCCCAAACCGAAACTGCATCCCCAGTTATTGAAAACACTCTGTTAGGGTGGTATTGTTTGTTAGGTCTGTAACTTGTTCGTTCCCACTCAACCCATATTTCACACCTTCTACATTTACGTCTACACCACGGAATGCTTGTGTCACGTTATGCACTTCGTGCTCAGCAAGTTGCTCCTCCAAAACATTGACTGCCCTTTGCAATTCAGCATTTTCAGTGGTGAGTTTCTTCACCTCGTCGTCTTTAGCTTGCATCATGCTACCAAATCCTCCAACAAGATGCAACGTTTGCACCTTATTCGCCTGCCTCAGTCTGTTCACTTCTACACGTAACTCTAAAATCACAATGTCTTTCTCGTTGATTTCCACTTCAAACTTCGCAATCTTCTCTGTAGTGTAGCAAACGTGTGGCCCAGCGTCTATTACGTGTTTCTCTGCGTTTCGTGGAACATTCCTACTTGGTGTCCGAAAATGGACCGAAGTTGAACCCTGTTCCACATTTCTATCATAAATTCCTCCGTCCCCACCTGTCACATTACCTTCCACACCCATATCAACAAAATCATCCTCATGCACACTACCACCGAATTCCTCAATTGCATTTCCCGCACTCCTAGCGCAGTTTACCCCATTCACCTCCAAAATCTTAACCTCATGGTCTTTAGTAATCAATTGTCCAACTGTCACTTGTAAACACAACATAAAAAATGCATGAACAATTGTCAAACGATGTCCCATATACTTGTACACAAAATACCGTTACGGTATGTATCATACAATCATAACTACCATTTACTATTACCTCAAAATCCACATGCCTTGATAGATTGACCCCACGTGCAGCTGTTACTAACGTGGCAACATCCCACTTGTGAAACTTGGGAAATGCGACTGTAGATACGGGCGATATGATCGTTGAATGTTCACACAGCCAATATTGTACCCCATGTCACACACAATAAATAATAACGTCCAAATTTGCTACATGACTACACCACATATAGCATAAATAAATCACTTGCAATTAATGGCACAACGAACAAATAAATTACAAGCAAGTGTACCATCAATGCGACGACACATTCGGTGACTTTTTTAGGTGTTCGATAGAATTCCCTCACCGAAATCATCAACGAGCTACGGATTGCACCCGTCCAATCGTACGTTTTCATTGCATCCAAATTATCCACATATCGAATTAGCGCCTAGCTGATTGTTTCCCCAGAATTTGAGAAGAATAATTTCCCATAAACATATACGCATAGCAACTTCACGGTGTCTTCCACATCACGAGCAGTATTGCCCTCCGTAGCTTCGACTAATAGGGTCCGTATCAGTTTCGAGGTTATACGAGTAGTGTTAAGACACCTACGTTGTACGAAGTCGGATGGTGGCTTAGGTCGGGGGTTCAAATCAAGGCAACAAAACCCACATTGAATCCCAAATATTAACTTGATGTCATCATCGCTTATGCACACGCTTCGTCCTCTAACGTGAAACGTCCCGTCCCGTGCATTGTACGCCCGAATGATATTTACCACCAAGTCGTCCCCTTTGCGGAACTCCGCGTGGTCAAGTTGATTTATCAAAATTGCTTCAAACATCAACCAGAACGGTGTTTTTTTAAGGTGAACAAGGTGTTCATCTCGTAGATTCAGCGTGTACACCAACTTCACAATGCCTGCAATGTTCAACCAGTAGTTGAGCCTCGTACGGTTACGCTTCGGTATGGCACTTGGACGATTAACAATTTTTGTCTGTTCGAACAGGATCCATCCTTACCTACATATCCCAAGTTCATTTGCCATTGTTTTGCTGGCTACATCTTGACGTTTACGCTCACATGAATGCGTCCATGGACTGTTTGTCCTCCTAACCCCTGCATTTCGAACATCAAATCAAATATCAGTTTCGTAAGTGTAACGTTCCAAACACAATGTCTTGGAAACTACATTACAATATTATAACATGTCAACAACATATGTTACAATGTAAACGTATGCACAACAACACACACACGGTTTACAACAAAAAGACTCTTCACAATAAGTGAACTTATTAAAACACAACATTGGAGTAACCACGTCTCACCAACAACAAGAACAAAATTAAGATATTGTCACATAACATTTTATATTAAAGTTTGACTTTTAATGTACGCAAAGTACATATCACACAGTTTTAACGGAATGGACATACCAACATCCACCCAACGTAACACATCGTAATTTAAAGATGCCCACATGCAAATCATGGTGGAACCCCACAAAAATGTGCCTTTCACATCAATATGAATTTAGATGCGTGACAACACTTGCGTACCGTTTCGCCCGACGTAACATTGAGAGCCACACAAAGCTATAGATAGATGCCCCACAAACATCTCACAGACAAGTTGGTATTTTAATGTCAACCATATCAAACTACATGGATGCCCCACAAATACATACACTACATTATTAACACACCCCACCACACTCTGCGTTTTAATGGGAAATTCAGTTGGTCTCCATATAAACGACACCACACACCAACCCATCAAAACAACCACGCACTACAACCTACTGATTCGACCAACATAATAAGCACTAACACACGTCATACGCAACCAATATAAACAAACACAACGGTGGAATCCAGTAATCGTCGATGAGTGTGAATAAGTTTTGTAAACAAGAAACAAATCATAAATTCTGTAAACAAAATCAGGTAATTACATTTACTAGTCATCGTTGACGAGTGTGAACAAGATATTCCTCCGACGTAATCTTCCCGTAAACGTCGTAAGGTCGTTACGTCGCACCACTCTTTAGGGTTTATCCCAAACCAAAACTGCAGAAACACCACAGGGAATGCAGATGCAACGTTTTGAATCACCAAAATCTTTGGAAAGCCACACCAAATCTCTACCGTGGGAACCAATTGACGAAATTTGAATTTTGAACCACCGATTCTCACCCCTTAATTTTAGGGCAAGATTCATTTACATGCCAATTAGGTGGTGTTTCCAATTTGGGGATTTCAAACATTAACGGGCCGAGGCACCGTGGGTCTCGTTCCCATATTTTAAAGTCTCTCAACGTGCCACCCAACCTCATTCATCCGTTACATTAACACTGTCAAACCCCTATACGGTTTATACTCAATGGCATTACAGTCATTCAATGTACATGAGGACCAAGTGGTGCATAAGAAAACATTTGGGATCATCCGGACCATAAGTTCAAAAAAGGGGATTTACCAGTCAATTCCCCTTTTTTTAATGTATTTGTTCAGCCTTTTGATAATGAATTTTTTCTATCTACAACTCGAGTTAAATTTAGACAACTTCTTAATTCAATTCGCCTTAACCCCAACCCTTCACATGGAGCTATTTTATATTTTATATTTTATCAAATATTATATCAAAAAATTATATTAACTAATACCATTAAAAGATATTAAATATATATATATATATATATATTAGATAATATTATATGCATAAATTAATGTACCAATATATATTATAACATTACTATTTTAAAATTATGACTTCATCTATTATATAAATTATAAATACTCAACTTCTAAAATTGATATTTTGAAAAGTTGGTAAAAAGTTGACTTTTTGACTTTTTTAGCTTATTTTGTCTTTTTATGGATAAGTTATGTAAGAAGTGATGTGACTCAAAATAAGTAAAAAAGCTAAAAGCTGACTTTTTACCAGTATATAGCATTATTCATTCTCCAATTATTAGATTTCTGACATAAAAATCAATCACAAAAATAAAAGGGCTTTTTATTCATAAATTCCATTTAGAAGTGTTCAAACCCAAAAAGTCTATGAAGAAATTTTTTAACCCACTTAGTCCCACGTATTTATACTTTTATTTCATAAAGTCTTTTTTTTTTTTTATTTACATTATTTTCTTAGACTCTTATACTCTTATATTTAAAATTGATATTTAATATTGGAGAAGAAAAGAGAAAGGAAATGACCATGGCATAAGAAATTTTATACACAAATTAACTAGTATTGATATTATTATTTTATATTATTATATAATGTGAATATGTTTTTAATTGACAATACATTAAAAATAATGTGAATATTCTCTCTCATCTAATGTGAACGTTCACAACACCTTTTCGAAAAATTCTCTCTCATCTAATGTAGTGATGTGAACATTCACGACATGTGAATTTTCTTGTTTTTAATTGACAACACATTTTTATTCACAACATATAGTGATGTGAATATTCACAACATATTAACATTCTCTTTCATTAAAGATAGTGATGTAAACGTTCATATTCGTATATTTTAGTATGAGTATTCACATTATGAAATTAATAGCACAATGACAAAAATTCATTTCAAATTAACGTGAATATAATTATGTGAATATTCATTTCAATTACATGATGTGAATATTCATATCATGTAATCAACAACACAATGATAAAAATTTATTTCAAATTAATATGAATATAATGATAGTCAACATCTTGATGTATGAAAACTATCCAAACATAATAACAATTAACATTAAATGTTAACATTAATATGAGGTTGAAGAGATTGAAAGTGTTTTAGTCTTCTTATCTTAAATAAGATTTAATGAAATAGTAAAAAACAATATGAATTAAGTGAAATAAAACTCTTAAAAAGAAAATTTATCAAAAAAAAACTCCCAAGATAGAACTCATCCCGTATTAAAATAAATATTAAAAAAAAAAAAAAACTATACATATCTTATTCCGATAGACTTTTTTAACCATCGTCATGGCAATAGAAAAAACGTGGCAACATGAGTGGGCTCATCCGGTTGATTTTTTTTTAATTATTTTAATTTGAAATTAAAAATTTTATTTGAGTTAAGTTTTTTTTAATTTAATTTTTATAAGAGAAAAAATTAAATAATTATAATTTAAATATGATATTTTATTTTATTAATAATTTTACATATTTGATCATTTTTTATTATTAAAAAAAAAAAAAAAAAAAAAAAAAAAAAAAAAAAAAGAGAAAAAACCAATCCAACTTGCCAAATGAGGGCTTCTTGGGAGTTGGAAAGCTTTTTAGATCTTCCGAATCTATCTCTATCATCAATTTGATATAAATCTCTCTATCCTCTCATTCACATTTCTCTCACCCAAGATAACCTTATCTCTCAATAATGGAAATTAGGAGGGAAAAATTACAAAAAAGGAAAAAAAAAAAACAAAGTATGACCTTTGTAATAAAATAAAATTTGAATTTTATTAATTTTAACTTTAAATTTTTTATTTATTTTCAATTTGAACCATTTATCTATTTTTATCAACTAAAATTGACTAAAAAAATAATGTTTTAGTCATTAAAATCAATGGTCATTGAGTTTATGGACTAAAAAATATGGGTCCAGCTTGTCTCAAGTTGAGATTAAGACTGGACCCGTCCAGTTCGGCTATGGGGCCCATTTTTTGGACCCGTTTTAATAATCCGAACCGTGAATGTGTAGAACTCGTCGAGTACTATATGTCTGTAAAAAATCACGTTGATCGGATATCAATAGCTATGTGATCAAATCAGTTTTGTATAAAAAAAAATAAACGGTGAAAAAACTAACGGTTGATAAAAAAACTGTTTTGTTCACATAGCTATCGATATCCGATCAACGTGATTTTTTACAAGCATATAGTACTTGACGAGTTTTACACATTGAACGGTTCATATTATTAAAACGGGACCTGTGGTGAGCCTCCACAGACCCAACAGCACGGTCCAATCCAACCTTAGACTGGACCAAAGCCACTGCCAAAAAAATATATGATTTAATGATAAAATTGAAAACTTAGGATTTATATTATTATAAGAGTCAAACATCGGAATTGTTTTTGTAATTATTCCAATTAGGAGGTTAGGGTAGGGATGGAGAAATTATTTATTGTTTCTAGAATAAATCTAGATGGTGCTTTAAATAAGTTTTTATTTGTCTAAATTATGGGATCCACCATTTTTATGTTAGAATTTAAAAAAATAAAATATTAAATATAAAATAATAGAATATTGTTCTAAAAATATTGAACAATTTTACATTGGAATGACAATGGGTGTGTTTGATTGGGGGATTAGGGGGGACTATTCACTATTCGGATTGCTTATCCGAAAGAGTGAGTAATCCATCGTTTGCTCTTTTTTTTTAGTCTGGCCGGACTCCATATCCTTCATATGGGGAATTATACTATCCCGGGGTGGAGGGGGGAGGGTAGGACAGTTTTGGAAAGAATTATTTACTGTTGGGATTAGGTGATAAAATAACCATTTTGACTTTCTACTATTTAATTATGTAGTATGTTTAGTAAAATTCAATAAAATTTAAATGTCTTGATTTAAAAATAAAATAATTTTATTTAACTTTTTATTGATGTTTTATTTATTTAACTTTTTAAAATAATTTTTTATAGATATTTTATTGATGTTTTATTTTAAAATTTTGTTTATATTTTATTTAATTTCATTATTTAAATGTTAATAGATGTTTTATTTAATTTCATTGTTTAATTATTAATTATTATTATTTTTTTTAAAAAAATTATTTAAAATTTTAATTAAAAAAATAACATATATTTTTATTGATATTTTATTTATTTTATTTAAAAAATAAATTTATTTAATTGTGTAAAAAACAAAATAAAATAAATTTTTATTTAATCTAGCTAAAAATAATTAAAATATTAAGATATATTTAATATTGCTATTACTTAGTAAATAATTGAAAAAGGATAAAATAGTCTTTTATTCATTTATCCTATCCAGTCTGTCCAAGCAAATGTTGAATTCACTAAAAATAGTCTTTTTCAGACATCTAATCTCAAAAAAAAAAATAAACACAAGATACATATCAAATTTAATCAAAAAACTATATATATCTTATTTTGATAGACTTTTTTAACCATGGTCATGGCAATAGAAAAAACGTGGCAACATGACTGGGCTCATTCGGTTGATTTTTTTTTAATTACTTTAATTTGAAATTAAAAATTTTGTTTGAGTTAAGTTTTTTTTATTTAATTTCTATAAGAGAAAAAATTAAATAATGATAATTTAAATGTGATATTTTATCTTATTAATAATTTTACCTATTTGATCATTTCAACCGTGCTACATACCCCTACTGGGAGTCGACCCCCAGTGAGGTGGCAGTCCCTTATTTGCTGAAACTTAAAAAAAAAAAAAAAAATTTTTTTTTGGTCCACTTCCGGAATGACACCTCACTGGGGGTCGACCTCAGTGGGGGTAGGAAGCATTTCTGTTGATCATTTTTTACTATTTTAATCCAAAAAAAAAAAAAACCCTCAATACAACTTGCCAAATGACGGCTTATTGGGGAGCCAAGGTTCTCTCCTTGCAGCTTTGTACTTGCGTCCGTCCTTGCAGGCCTTTGGGTCTACTTTTAGGCCCAATTTTGATAATACGAACCGTTCATATTTTATTATTTATTCAGTATATCATACTTGTAAAAAATCAAGTTAATCGGATATCAAAAAGCATATGTTCGAAAAACTGTTTATTAAATTATTTAAAAAATAGTTTTTAGTTCAATTTTTCGAACACATACTTTCTGATATCCGATCAACTTGATTTTTTACAGGTATGTTATACTGAACAAATCATAAAATATGAACGGTTCGAATTATCAAAATTGAGCCTAAAAGTAGATCCGAAAGCTTATAGGAACGGGCACAAATACGAAAGGTGCAAGGAAAGGATCATCATTCCTTATTGGGAGTTGGAAAGCTTTTTAGATCTTCCGAATCTATCTCTATCATCAATTTGATATAAATCTTTCTCTCCGCTCATTCACATTTCTCTCAACCAAGATAACTTTGGATATGTTTGGTTTGGATTTGTTGAATAGTTTTGAGAAAAAAAAAAAAATTAAAAATTTGTTTAGTTTGTAAATTTTTTAAAATAATTTTTAAAATCATTTTTTTCTCTCACACACATCTACTTAATTATAACAAAATGAAAAATGCCTTGGACCCCAGTGGGGGTGCTGGGGGTCCTGTTTGAAGGCTCATGATTGGCCAAAATAAAAAATTGTTTTTTTTTTTTTTTTTTTTGAGTTTTCGGCGAATGGGAGAGCTCCACGTCACTGGGGGTGCCACCCCCAGTGAGGGTCTGAAGCAGCACTCTAACAAAATATCAAATCATTCTAAACTCCAAAACTATTTTCAAAATATACAACCAAATAAATTAAAAAAAATTTAAACTTTCTTCCCAAAATAATTTTTAAAAATTACTCTCTCAAAACCAAACCAAACATACCCTTCATCTCTCTATAATGGAAATTAGGAGGGAGAAATTACAAAAAAAAAAAAAAAAAGAAAGAAAACAAGGTACGACCTTTGTAATAAAATAAAATTTGAATTTTATTAATTTTAACTTTAAACTTTTGATTTGTTTTCGACTTGAACCATTTGTTTATTTTTATCAACTAAAATTGATCAAAAAAATAGTATTTTAGTCATTAAAATCAATGGTCATTAGAGTTTAAGGACTAAAAAATATATGGTTTAATGATAAAATTGAAAACTTAGGATTTATATTATTACAAGAGTCAAACATTGAAATTGTTTTTGTAATTATTCCAATTAGGAGGTTAGGGTAGGGATGGAGAAATTATTTAATGTTTCTGGAATAAATCTAGATGGTGCTCTAAATAAGTTTTTATTTGTCTAAAATTATGTGATCCATCACTTTTATGTTAGAATTTTAAAAATAAAATATTAAATATAAATATATAAATATAATAGAATATTATTCTAAAAATATTGAATAATTTCACATTGGAATGACAATGGAGCTGAGAGGTTAAACTAAGGACGTGGCGGGTTTAGGTGGAGTTGGATTATTTTTGTAACTTTATGAATTTTAATCTTAATAAAAATGTGAAATAATATATTATGAATAATAATTGAGTAAATTATCAATAGATTTTAATAGTTGGAATTTATTTTTATTAAGTCTTATTGAAAGTTAGTCCTAATAAAATCATTGCTAAAAATAATTTTTTGTGACTTTTTTTTGTATATGTCGCTAAAAATTAATAACAATAATGCTTGAGACCACTAAAAGTGGTGCTTTAAAAGCACCACTAGTGATGTGGCAATGGACGGAACCCACTGCTTGTGTCTTGTTTTTTTTTCTTTTTTTTAAAGTTCTTGCCAACTCATTAGTAGTGCTTTAGAGCACCACTTTTAGTGAGATGTATCATTACTGAATTAATAATTAGTAACTTTTTTTTGTCACAATTATTATTAATTGTTGCTAAAGCTTCCAATTAACGACTTTTTATGTAACGAATTTTTTAAATTATAGTTGAAAGTTGAAAATTATTGATTTTTTGTGATGGTTTTTTAAACTGCCGTTAAAATTTATAATTAGTGATGTTTTTTGTGACAAATTTTTTAAACTGTCGTTGAAAATTAACAATTAGTGACATTTTTTAATAGTGTTTAATGAAAAACCCTATTAATTATCATATGACCAATTGAACAATAAATTTACTTATTAAGATCTATACATAAGTTCTTAATAATTTATATGTAATGATAGTTGTGAGGGCATATTTTGTGAATAACAGCATGTGGTCGAGGTGATACTGACGTGTCAGCCAGAATGCCACATGGCTTAGTTATGATGCCGAGGTGATCTCGGCTAGGCCAAGGTTATCTACAGAGATATCGGAACCCGAGATGAGTGGATAAAGGACAAGAGTCTTAGAATGGGGGAGGACCTCAGTCTAGATAAAGATAAAACTCTTGGAAAGTTTATCTTTATCTAGCTGAGAGTCTAAGATGAGCATTGAGCAAAAGTCCATTGAAACTAGGCTTCTACAGAGATCAAATTAGTGCTGGCTATAAAAGTAAGGCGCTATCATAGATCTAAGGTATACTTTTTGTGCTCTGTCTAGTGAGTTAAGCACTATTGGCTCTCTTTGAGAGATAATTACTGACTTGATCATCGGAGTGCCCCTAGGTGGACGAACTACCGTTAGATTCTTATCTTTTTGTAACAGGTTATTCGGGCTTAGTTTATTCTGCCGGTGCTCTCCTGCTGAGTTTTCCTGTTTGGTTGTGTGGTCGGAAATCAACATCCACAATTTGGCACCGTCTATGAGAACGTGAGGAGAATAAATAGCCAACAACAAACAGAAAGAAAAGGTCGGGGACATCCCTAGTGGGAGTGGCAAATATACCGATTCTAATGTAGAGGAAGAGAACTGTAATGAAGAACCCCGGGATCAAAATCCCAGGGAAAAGGACGTCGGCCAAGAGGGAGACGTACCAAAGAAGATAGGCTGAGCCGAGTATTATAACGAAAGAGATCTCTAGGTATGGAAAGATAGATGCTTCAGGAAGGACAGCGAGATGAAGGGAATGGCAAACAAATTGGCAGACCTACAATCAGTTGGCAACTTCATGATACAGAACAACGTCATGCAGCCACCGTTTCCATTAGAGGACACGCCGATTCTAGCGGCCAAGAACGATGCCCAAAAAATGAGGCAGAAAGCAATCCCTGCAGTCCCTCAGTATAATAGGGCAAAGCAGCATTCGCATCGGCCTTTACGGGAGGTCAGGCGAGAAGAATCGATAAAATGAGAGTCTCAGAAGACCCCTCATGCCAAGGAAACTTATGTCAAGGAACATCGGCATGTTCAAGAAAATGAGCTTTGTTTTGACACAATGAATGAAAGGAGGTCCAAGAGGACTCAAAACGACACCGGTAGTAGCGCACCAAAAATACTAAAATCGGTTGACAGCCAAGCTTCTAGATGGACTAATGAGGATTCGAAGGGCTACCTCCAGAGGAAGCAACAAGCTGCCAAGGTAATATCTCCGGTCAAGTCAAGAACGCTGTTCTCAGTAGAATTAGATAAGTTTGAGGCCCCGAAAAAGTTCCACATGCCGAGATTCCAGATATACAACGGTAAGTCCGGTCTTAACTTTTACGTCGGCTTATAGTTGAACTCAATGACACTGTACACCGGGAACGAACTATTGCTTTGCAAGGTGTTCCCTCATCATTTGGGAATATCACATCGAATTGGTTTCACAAGTTGCCGAAAAGAACTGTGAAAAGTTGTGAAGGCCTGGCCGAGATGTTTGTGGCTAGGTTTGTTACAAACAAACTGCAGCCGTTGAGGGTAGACTCCCTGATGGCTCTGAGAATTGGCGATGATGAAAGCCTCATGGCTTATGCTAAAAGGTATTATGAGGTGTTTAACTGAATACTAGAGTGCAACCAAGAGTTGGCGGTTGTATCTTTTAAGAACGACCTAAACGATGACTGTATGTTTCGAAGGTCACTAGCAAAGACGTTGCCAAAAAGTATGGAGGAATTCATGGTCAGGATCAAGAAATATGCGAGAGTTAAAGAAGACACGCCAAGAACAAAGGCGTTAAAGCAAGAGAAGAGAAACAACTCGCCGAAGCGAAGCTAAGATAATGCAAATTTTAATACACAAGAATTAGGACTGAGGGCTGCACAGGCAGTCACCATCGTATTCTGGATTCCGGTTTATAAGGTTTTGGAAAGAATCAGGAACCAGCCGTATTATAGAGCACCGAAAAAGATTCTTGGCAAATTCATGGGAAGAAGTCTTAGGAAGCACTGTGCCTACCATAATGAGGATGGGCATCTAACCTAGGGGTACAGAGCCCTGAAGACAAATTTGGAAGACTTAGTTAGACAAGGTCACCGAAAAGACCTAGTAGATGAGGCTAGAACAAATGAAGAACAAGCAAGGCTACCCCAAGCACTGATAGCACCACCTCCAACAGCACCACAACCGTAAACAAATGGACCTCGAGTGATCAATGTGATTCATTCAAGGGTTAATGAAAACAAGGTACATGGAGAGACTCAAAGAGTGAAGCACTTATAGCATGTGTACCAGGTCCAATAGAAGAAGCCTAGGACAGAAGAGTACCAGGGCCTAATGGTGTCCTTTACTGAAGCCAACCTAGACATGGTGCAGCATCCACATAACGATGCTCTGATGGTATTCCTCAAGATTGGAGAATGTCAGGTAAGGCGCATTCTGATTAACCAAGGCAGCTCTTGTGACATCATGTATGTCAGATGTTACAAGGAGCTCAGACTTCACCGAGATGATCTAGAGCAGTCCAACAATCCAATGGTCGGGTTCAATGGAACACCGACATGGCTCCTGGGAGCAATAAATTTGAAGGTGCAGGCATGCACCAAGAAAATAAGTACAGAGTTCACAATAATTGACATCCCCTCTCCTTACAATATTATTCTGGGGAGGCCATGGTTGCACACAATGAGGGTTGTTCCCTCAACACTGCATCAGCTTTTGCGGTTCCCAACAGAGCACAAAATTGAAGAGATCAGAAGGGATCAGCTGCAGGCAAAGAATTGCTCTATGGCAGCAATGAAATCCGCCTGCAACGTACAAGAAATAGAAATAGTTGAGATCGAGGACGAGGACATGAAGGTCCTGGATGACGTCGGTAAAAAGCCGGTTGACAAAAACGAGGAAGCCTTGAAAAAAAATTTGGTCCAACAAGGGGAGGAAGAGCGCTTCTTTCTTCTCAGTTCAAGGTTGGCCGAGAAGGAGGAAAGGGAGTTAGAAGCATTCTTGCAAGCAAACATAGAGGTGTTTGCTTGGACACCCTATGAGATACCTGGCATTGACCCCGAGGTCACATGCCACAGACTGAACGTAGACAGGTTGGCTAAACCTGTCATTCAGCGAGCAAGAAAGCCAATGTTGGTTCATGTGGAGGCAGTAGAGAAGGAAGTGGACAAATTGTTAGAGGCTAGAGCCATTCGAGAAATAAACTACCCAACTTGGTTGTCAAACACAGTTATGGTGAAAAAGAAGAATGGGAAGTGGAGGGTCTACATAGACTTCACTAGCCAAAATATGGCTTGTCCCAAAGACAGTTTTCCACTCCCCAAGATCGATCAATTAGTGGATACCACTTCAAGGCATGGAAGGATGAGCTTCCTGGATGCTTACAGGGGGTACCATCCGATAGTAATGTACCCCCTGATGAGGAGAAACTACATTCACCACTCCAAAAGTGCTGTATTGCTACAGAGTGATGCCTTTCGGGTTGAAAAATGCAGGAGCAACTTACCAGAGATTGGTAACCAAGATGTTCAGACATCTGATTGGCAAAACACTGGAAGTATACATTGATAACATGGTCGTGAAGACCAAAAAACCTGAGAATCACCTGGCCAACTTAAAGGCAGTTTTTGACATCCTTAGAACATATCGACTCCGACTCAATGCTTCGAAATGTGTATTTGGAGTTAGGTCTGGTAAGTTCCTGGGATACTTGGTTACCAAAAGGGGCATTGAGGCAAGCCCAGATCAAATCAAGGCTATCCTAGATTTGAAAAGCCCAACATCGGGAAAACAAGTGCAGATATTAACAGGAAGGGCCACAGCCCTCAATAGATTTATAAGTAGAAATTCAGATAAGTGCAAACCATTTTTCAGCTTATTGAAGAAGACCATAGATTTTTTGTGAACAGAGAAGTGCAAAGTCGCCCTGGCTAACTTGAAGAAGTACCTGACAACAGCTCCAGTTCTGTTAAATCCAATACTTGGAGATGAGCTATTCTTATACTTGGCGGCTTCGAAGCATGCAGTGAGTGCAGTGGTAATCAGAGAAGAGAATGGAGAACAAAAGGCAGCATACTATATGAGTAAAACCCTAGCAGGCATAGAAACCAAGTACTTATCCCTGGAAAAATTGACACTGGCCTTAATGATGGCTTCCAAAAAGTTGAATCATTACTTCCAAGCCCACAAAATTATGGTATTGATTGAATATCTCTTGAAGTCCATGCTATAACAAGGAGACCTAACAAGCAGGATAGCCAGATGTGCAGTAGTATTGGGCCAATACAATCTGAAATTTAGGCCCAGAACAGCAATTAAGGGCCAGTTTTTGGCAGACTTTGTGGCCGAGTTCACACTTGGAGCCATTCCACGTCGGGCTCCGATGAGCCACGGCTTAGGGTGTCTAGGGAAACAAGAAGAGACCCAACTGAGAATGAAAAACCCCACAACAGAGCAGAAGAAAGAAGAAAAACTCAAGCCCTAAGATAGTTACATCGGCGACTCCTTCTGCTTGTTTGTTGACGGGAGTTCAAACCGTCAAGGAGCGGGGGTAGAAGTAGTGCTAGTATCGCCAGATGGGCGGATGTTAGAACAATCTATTCGTTTGGTGTTTAAGGCCTCAAACAATGAAGCAGAATATGAAATATTGATCGCAAGATTCAAGTTGGCAGCAACAATGGAAGCCGACAAGGTGGTAGTCTTCTGTGACTCCTAGCTTATTATGAACTAGGCAACAAGCGAATATGCAGCCCGAGATGAAAGAACGATAATCTATGTCAAAGAGGTTGTTAGACTGTTAGCCTTGTTTCAAGATTACCGACTACAGCAATTTAGTCGAGATGACAATAGCCATGCCGATGCCTTGGCTAACATGGCTAGTGCAATGAAATCAGGGAAGGCAAGGAGAATAATGGTTGATTATTTGTCTGGCCCAAGTGTGGAACCACTAATCACAGAGTACGAAGCAATGTGTGTGGAGATGGGCCCAAGTTAGATGGACACAATAGTAATGTTCCTTAGAGATAGAAAGCTGTAATAACCTTCACCATTGTTTACCGATAAACTACTGATTACTGCTAAACTGAGACTGATTATGATTGGTAATTAAACTGAATGAAATACTGAATTGACCGACTGAAATCTGGAACTGAATTAATTGAGTATATCTGTTTAATTGCATTTCTATCTGTTGCCTGTTTGATTATATGTTCATGTTTTTACGTTTAAAATGCTAATTGAAGGCCTTATCGGTAGCTGAATCTGAAATTGATTGATGTTCTGTGTTAATTAGATTATATGTGATTTTATGGTGTATTTATTAAAAATGTGTTTTGGTATGATTAAATTGGATCAATATTGATGAATTATATAAGTTGGCTTTAATTATAACTTTGCCATTTGAGTGGGCCACTACACCAAACTTTGTCTAAGACTTGGTATTGCATTACAAAACATTTCCTCAGCCTCATTCTTTGTTATAGCCGACCAAGAGAGAGAGAGTGTGAGAGATTGAGTTGTTCTTGATAGCTTTGCTTGGAGACTTGAGGAAATTGTAGAAGACTTGCAACATTGAGCCTTCATGCCTTTAATTCTAGACCTAAGGTAGTGTAAACACCCTCTTGTTTATGAATTGAGCATGTTCTTACATGATTCATGTCAAATTTAATGGATTAAGTCATGAAATAGCTCCACATGTTGATTTGAGTTAGAATTCATGCATGCATGTGTTTATCCTTGCATTGTGAGGTTTGATTTCATGGAAATCTTGCATGCATGTTCATGTTTATGTTATAGACCATGTTTTCATCTTGGTTTTGAAAGAATTGGCTCACTTGAGCAAGTATTGGAAGCTTTGAATTGGTTTAAATTCATGCATGTACATGTTTATCATGTTTATGAAATTTGGTTTGAAAATGAGTTCAATTGAAACACTCTTGGGTTTTGATTTGTCAAATTGATCTTTGAAATATGTAGTATTATGGGTTTTTGAAGTGTTTTCCAGAAAATTAGCCCAAGAGGATCGAAATTTGTGCATTAAAACTTGGTTTTGAGCTTGAGGTTCAAATCTGGGATTTCCATATTTTGGACCCATGCTCGAGCGAGGAACTCCATACTCAAGCGTACACTCTGCGATCATGCCTTCCGCTCGAGCGAGTAAAATGACGCTCGAGTGTGAAATGCGTGCATCCAGTACTTTGCATGAGCTTACAATCTGCTCGAGCGAGAGAATTCACGCTCAAGCAAGGATTGTGTCTCACGCTCGAGCGAGGGTCGAGTGCCCATCGAGCGTAAATTTTGAGCATCCAGTATTTTCACTGTAGGTTACAGTCCGCTCGAGCGACAGAAGTCACGCTCGAGTAGAGCTCTTTTGTCTGCATGTTGGCTCGAGCGTAGAAAGCCACGCTCGAGCGAGACCCCTGTTTTCTGAAAATTCTGAAAAATGCTTTAAAGTGCATCTTTGCATCTTCATTCCATCCTAGGCATTCTTAGGCCTAGTTTAAGGTATCTTAATGAGGATATAGATGTAGAACCACACCAAGGCAAGTTAGGGATTAAGTATTGTTTCCCAACTATATAACTTAGTGTGCGTTCATCCTGTAACTGTGTAGGGTTGGCACCTGGGGACGTGCTCTAGCCTGATTGTAGCCTAGAACTCTGTGAGTAACAATTGTGTAAAGATATGTTCAACTGTGAATATTTCTGACTGTTTAACTGAACTGTTTTATGAACTGATACTGTTAATCGAATGAATGTATATCTTATATTCTAAACTGTATTGTGGCATCCTTAGCAACTACTGTTTACTATTATTGTTACAGAAATCTCTGTCGGCTCCCTTGTTGGAACCACTACTGCTTATTGATTGATGGCCATCATTTACTGTTTGGTCTTTTAAGACCTACTGTTCACTGTACTGCTATGCTAATGGATGTACCACATATGGTATTATGGTGAATAGTATTATCTTGAATCAATGAACTGTTTTCATTACTGTAAGGACATTCATTCTAAACCCCTTTACGCATTATGTTATTCACTGAGCTTTAGCTCACTGCTCATATATATATGTAGGTGTACAGGCATCAAACCGTGGCTAGAAGCGTCGGGGTAACTCCAGTTTTGTCAAGCCAACCACTGTGCCTCACTGCGAGGTTCCGAGCTTGCCAAGCTATGGCTTAGGGGTGTTTTAATTTCCCCTGTCTGTCTCTGTATCTGTTTTGTATAACTGTATAGTCATAGCACCGTACTGTACTGTTTAACAGGGATTTGGTCCCTGTTCTGAATGATTGTAAATATTGTGCATATTGTTCTGTACTGTGTATATATATATGTATGAGAAGTCGTTTTGCATACAGACTGTCACAGCTCATTAGACATTATTTATTTACTGTTTTGGCTTCCGCCATGCCCCTGTACTCTATTTTCTTTGTATTCTTGTTAGCGGGCCTTGGTAATCTCGGATTCTTGGCGATTCTGATGCTAAACCTATAGGGGCGAGTTTGGGTCGTGACATAGTGGTATCAGAGCGATACTTAACCACTAGTTATACCGCACACACATGTCCAAATGAGCTATAGGGTGTCCTAGAAAAGTAATTAGGGCATCGTATGAACATGTAAAGTGTGTGTGGACATGACATGAATATGTGTTAATGTGTTTAAACGTATAACTATTTATGTTTAAATGTTTAAAGTATACAACTGCCTATGTTTATTGTTATTGTGTTGCATATATAGTGAAATGGATAATGCAAACACTGCTACTGAACCTGAATCATCTGAGGCCAGAATGGCCAGACTGGAAAGAACTGTGGAATTACTGACTGAGGCCTTAAGGCAACAACAACAACATAACCAACAGCATCCACATCCTCCTCTGGTATAGCCAGAACAGAATGCTAATGATGAGGACGTAATTGCTCTTACCCAGAAGTTCAACAAAATGAAACCGCCATCCTTTCAGGGAGGTCTTGAACCGCTAAAAGCTAAAGCATGGGTTTTGGAGACAGAAAAATTGTTTGAAGTGTTTCTGTGCTCGAAGGCACATAAAGTACTGTTAGCTACCTTCACCTTGCAAGAAGAGGCCAGAAGGAGGTGGATGCTAGTCCGTGACACCAACACCGTTCTGACATGGGCTCAGTTTAAGGAGTCCTTTTTCGAAAAGTATTTCCCTCAGTGTGTCAGGGACAGAAATGTGACTGAATTGAGCAACTGAAACAAGGCGATATGTCAGTGGCAGAATACGAGACAAAATTTACTAAACTTGCCCGTTATACACCACACATGGTGGACACCGACTATAAGAAGGCTAGAAAGTTTGAAGGCGGCCTTAATGTCGCGATCCTCGACAGAATTAATGTCTTGAAACTACCGAACTATGTAAATGTTCTCGACCGAGCTTTGATGGCTGAATCGAACATCGAGGCACTAAAACAGACTGAAACACCAGCGTCAGAATGGCGTAGTAAAATGCAGGGTTTTAAATTCAAGAAAGGCAAAAACAACCCTTTGAACAAAAAGCAAAATACAGGGTCAACGACTACTTCTAGTCAAGGGAACCGGTCTATACCGCCCTGTCCCGAATGTGGTAAGAACCATAAGGGAGTTTGTTATAAAATCTCTGGTGCTTGTTACAGGTGTGGCAAGGTGGGCCACATGGTCAAAGATTGCCCTTCCACTCCTCAGGGGTATAGTAAAGTTGCACCAAGCGCAACAGCATCAACTGCTACACCAAAGCCTAACCCCAAAACTACCGGGAAATAGCCCATGAGGCAGGGCCGAGTGCTCGCCCTAGTACCGGGAGATGTACAAAATACTGAGACCGTTGTGTCAGGTATTCTCTTTATTTGTACTCAAAATGCATATGTACTGATTAATTCGGGGTCTACACATTCATATGTATCGCATGCTTTTTCGCGAAAGTTGAATAGACCCTTAGAACCCATGAATTATCTGTTAGCTGTATCATCACCCGTTGGGGGATCCATGACTTGTGCATATATGTACCTTGCTTGTGAAATTATTGTTGGAGATGTACATCTGTATATTGATTTACTGCCTCTGAACATTGATCATTTTGATGTAATATTGGGAATGGACTGGTTAACGAAATATCATGCTACCATAGACTGTGTAACAAAACAAGTAGTTTTCCGTTCACCTGGTCTGCCTGAATTTGTGTTTAATGGAAGTGGAGTGGTACCTCTCCCGTATTTGATTTCATTTGTGAAAGCTGTTAAATTGATTAGAAAGGGGTGTAAGGGGTATTTCTGTTCTGTATTGACTGTACCTAATGATGTTAAAACTGATGTGAATTGTATTCCCACAGTCAAAGAATTCCCAGGTGTTTTTTCAGATGATCTTCCAGGAGATTTGGTTGACAGGGAGATTGAATTTACCGTGGATGTGGTTCCAAGTACACAGCCAATATCTAAAGCTCCTTACAGAATGGCTCCAACTGAACTAAAGGAATTGAAAGTGCAACTGCAACAACTGTTAGACAAAAAGTTCATCAGGCCTAGTACTTCACCGTGGGGCGCACCTGTCTTGTTTGTGAAAAAGAAAGACGGCTCACTGAGACTCTGTATTGACTACCGTGAACTGAATAAGGTAACTGTGAAAAATAAATACCCATTGCCTCATATTGATGACCTATTTGATTAGTTACAAAGTGCACAATTTTTCTTTAAGATTGATCTCAGATCCGGATATCATCAGTTGAAAGTTAAACCAAAAGACATTGATAAAACTACTTTTCGGACGAGGTATGGACATTACGAATTTTTAGTTATGCCTTTCGGAGTTACCAATGCACCTGCTGCATTTATGGACCTCATGAACAGAATCTTCAAACCATTCTTCGATGACTTTATTGTTATATTCATAGATGACATTCTGATTTATTCCAAAAGTATAGAAGAACATGAACATCATCTAAGACTTGCCCTACAGACCCTAAGAGAACATAAACTCTATGCTAAACTGTCTAAATGCGAATTTTGGCTTGATCATGTTATGTTTTTGGGGCATGTTGTTAGCAAAGATGGAATTTCAGTTGATCCACAGAAAATTGAAGCGGTAGTAAACTGGCCTAGACCAACAAATGTGCCAAAAGTCCAAAGTTTTTTGGGATTGGCTGGATATTACAGAAGATTTGTCAACGATTTCTCCAAAATTGCCTTACCGTTGACTCAATTAACTCAGAAGGGGATATCATTTGACTGGACTGACTAAAGAGAATCAGCTTTCCAATAGTTGAAAACTCGACTAGTGACTGCACCTGTTCTTACCCTACCTTCAGGTACGGATGGTTTTACCATTTTTAGTGATGCTTCTCATAAGGGTTTGGGATGTGTTTTAATGCAGAATGGGAGAGTTATTGCTTATGCTTCCCGACAACTGAGACCACACGAGAAAAACTACCCGACCCATGACTTGGAACTTGCTGTAGTAGTATTTACATTGAAAATCTGGCGTCACTATCTATATGGGGTGACATGTGAAGTATATACCGACCACAAGAGTTTGAAATATTTCTTCACACAAAAGGAACTGAACATGAGACAACGGAGGTGACTAGAATTGATTAAAGATTATGACCTACAGATTCTGTATCATCCGGGAAAAGCCAACACCGTTGCCGATGCATTGAGTCGGAAATCGATTGGAAACTTAGCTTGTTTACTCACTGGACAGAAAAAGTTGCTTTGTGACCTTGAAATATCGAAAATTAAGATTGTGTTGCGAGAACAAGGTGGAACAATAGCTGCTATTTCTGCTCAACCGGCATTGATTGAAGAAATTAAAGAGAAACAGCAACAGGATGACTTCTTGAAGAAGATCATCGAAGAAAGGGAATCTAAACCGAGACCGGATTTCAAATTTGAAAATAATGTACTGAAATTTCAGGGAAGACTGTGTATACCGAATGACTCTGAACTGAAAAGGAGAGTTCTGCAAGAAGGCCACAATTCAAAACTGTCTATCCATCCAGGGAACACAAAAATGTACCAAGACTTGAAATTGAATTTCTGGTGGCTGGGAATGAAGAAAGAAATCGCCGATTTTGTATCAAAATGCCTTCATTGCCAACAAGTCAAAGCCGAACATCAACGACCCACAGGCTTACTGCAACCCTTACCCATACCGGAGTGGAAATAGGAACATATTACCATAGATTTTATTGTGGGATTGCCTCGCTCCAGTAAAGGTATGGATTCAATTTGGGTTATTGTAGATAGACTGACTAAATTTGCTCACTTCTTACCTGTCAAAACAATTTATAATGCAGACAAATTGGCTGTGATTTATATTGATGAGATTGTTAGATTGCATGGAGTGCCTGTGTCCATTGTTTCTGATAGAGATTCGAAGTTTACATCAAGATTCTGGCAAAGCTTACAGACTGCATTGGGTACTGAACTAAGACTGAGTAATGCCTATCATCCTCAGACAGATGGCTAGTTAGAAAGAACCATCCAGACTCTGGAGGATTTATTGAGAATGTACGTCCTTGATTTTCAGGGAAACTGGGAAAGCCATTTGCCTTTAGCTGAATTCGCCTACAACAACAGTTATCATTCGAGTATTGGTATAGCGCCTTTCGAGACATCGTATGACAGAAAATGTAGATCTCTGATTTGCTGGGTAGAAGTTGGAGATGGGCCTTTGCTTGGGCCCGAGATTGTATATGAGACGACTGAAAAAGTGAAATTAATACAACAGAGCCGACAGAAAAGTTATGCGGATATCAGAAGATGGGATAGAGAATATAAAGTGGGTGATCACGTTTTTGTGAAAGTGACACTGATGAAAGGCCAGACTCGTTTCGGAGTTAAGGGCAAGTTAGCGCCGAGATATGTCGGACCGTATGAGATTATTGAGAAAATTAATCCGGTGGCGTATCAAGTTGCGTTTCCTCCTGAAATGGAGCATATGCATAATGTCTTCCACATTTCTATGTTGAAGAACTACCTCCGGGATCCTTTTCATGTGATTGAGCCGACCCGTGTAGTGCTTAGTGATGACTACACTTATGAAGAACGGCCTATCCAGATTGTGAACAGACGGATCAAGAAGTTGAGAAACAAAGAAATCCCGTTAGTGAAAGTTGACTAGCAAAACCATGGTGGCGTGTGTGCCACTTGGGAAAGGAAAGATGACATGGCCAAGAGATATCCTGAACTGTTCCCACTAAATCCTGTTTTCCTTCCAGAATGAAGATAACTCGAGTTTAGAGGACTAAACTCTTCATAAGGAGGGGAGACTGTAATAACCCTCACCACTATTTGCCGATAAACTACTGATTACTGCTAAACTGAGACTGATTATGATTGGTAATTGAACTGAATGAAATCTTTGATCGATCAAATCTGAATCAGATTAATTGATTATATCTGTTTAATTGCATTTCTATCTGTTGCATATTTGATTATCTGTTCATGTTTTTACGTTTAAACTGCTAATTGAAGACCTTATCGGCGGCCGAATCTGAAATCGATTGATATTCTGTGTTAATTAGATTATATGTGATTTTATGGTGTATTTATTAAAAATGTGTTTTGGTATGATTAAAGTGGATCAATATTGATAAATTATATAAGTTGGCTTTAATTACAACTTTGCCATTTGAGTGGGCCACTACACCAAACTTTGTCTAAGACTTAGTCTTGCATTACAAAACATTTCCTCAGCCTCATTCTTTGTTATAGTCGACCAAGAGAGGAAGAGTGTGAGAGATTGAGTTGTTCTTGATAGCTTTGCTTGGAGACCTAAGGAAATTGTAGAAGACTTGCGACATTGAGCCTCCATGCCTCTAATTTTAGACCTAAGGTAGTGTAAACACCCTCTTGTTTATGAATTGAGCATGTTCTTACATGATTCATGTCAAATTTAGTGGATTGAGTCATAAAATAGCTTCACATGTTGATTTGAGTTAGAATTTATGTATGCATGTGTTTATCCTTGCATTGTGAAGTTTGATTTCATGGAAATCTTGCATGCATGTTCATGTTTATGTTATAGACTATGTTTTTATCTTGGTTTTGAAAGAATTGGCTCACTTGAGCAAGTATTTGAAGTTTTGAATTGGTTTAAATTCATGCATGTACATGTTTATCATGTTTATGAAATTTGGTTTGAAAATGAGTTCAATTGAAACACCCTTGGGTTTTGATTTATCAAATTGATCTTTGAAACATGTAGTATTATGGGTTTTGAAGTGTTTTCCAGAAAATTAGCCCAAGAGGATCGAAATTTGTGCATTAAAACTTGGTTTTGAGCTTGAGGTTCAAATCTAGGATTTCCAGATTTTGGACCCACGCTCGAGCGAGGAACTCCACGCTCAAGCGTACACTCTACGATCATGTCTTCCACTCAAGCAAGTAAAGTGATGCTCGAGCATGAAATGCGTGCATCCAATACTTTGCATAAGCTTACAGTTCGCTTGAGCGAGAGAATTCACGCTCGAGCGAGGACTTGTGTCTCACGCTCGAGCGAGGGTCGAGTGCCCGTCGAGCTTGAATTTTGAGCATCCAGTATTTTCACTGTAGCTTACAATCCGCTTGAGCGACGGAAGTCACGCTCGAGCAGAGCTCTTTTGTTTGCATGTCGGCTCGAGCGTAGAAAGCCACGCTCGAGCGAGACCCCTGTTTTCTGAAAATTTTGAAAAATGCTTTAAAGTGCATCTTTGCATTCTCATTCCATCCTAGGCATTCTTAGGCCTAGTTTAAGGTATCTTAATGAGGATATAGATGTAGAACCATACCAAGGCAAATTAGAGATTAAGTTATTGTTTCCCAACTGTATAACTTAGTGTGCGTTCATCCTGTAACTGTGTAGGGTTGGCACCTGGGGACGCGTTCTAGCCTGATTATAGCCCAGAACTCTGTGAGTAACAATTGTGTAAAGATATGTTCAACTGTGAATATTTCTGACTGTTTAACTGAACTGTTTTATGAACTGATACTGTTAATCGAATGAATGTATATCTTATATTCTAAACTGTATTGTGGCATCCTTAGCAACTACTATTTACTATTATTGTTACAGAGATCTCTGTCGGTTCCCTTGTTGGAACCACTACTGCTTACTGATTGATGGCCATCATTTACTGTTTGGTCTTTTAAGACCTACTGTTCACTGTACTGCTATGCTAATGGATGTACCACATATGACTGTTATGACTGAATGACTGTTATACTGAATCAATGAACTGTTTTCATTACTGTAAGGACATTCATTCTAAACCCCTTTACGCATTATGTTATTCACTGAGCTTTAGCTCACTGCTCATATATATATGTAGGTGTACAGGCACCAAACCGTGGCTAGAAGCGTCGGGGTAACTCCAGTTTTGTCAAGCCAACCACTGTGCCTCACTGCGAGGTTCCGAGCCTGCCAAGCTATGGCTTAGGAGTGTTTTAATTTCCCCCGTCTGTCTCTGTATCTGTTTTGTATAACTGTATAGTCATAGCAAATCTTTATCTTTGTTTAACAGGATTTGGTCCTGATCAATGATTGTAAATATTGTGCATATTGTTCTGTACTGTGTATATATATATGTATGAGAAGTCGTTTTGCATACAGACTGTCACAGCTCATTGGACATTGTTTATTTACTGTTTTGGCTTCTACCATGCCCCTGTACTCTATTTTACTGTATTACTGTTAAGCAGGCCTTCAGTAATCTCGGATTACTGGCCGGTTACGATGCTAAAACCATAGGGGCGGGTTTGGGTCGACAAAAGCTGCTAGATGATCGCAAAGAAGCTCATAAGACGAGACTGAGGTCGACTAGGTTTAGCCTAACAGCAGAAGTACATCTCTACAGAAGGTCTTTTACTGGTCCCCTTTTGAGATGTGTGCATCCCTCATAAGTTGAAGACTTCTTGTATGAAATATACGAAGGGGTATGTGGATGCCATGTTGAAAGCAGATCACTTGCTCATAGCGCCATTACTCAAGGGTACTAGTGGCCCTACATGCAGAAAGATGGTGAAGCCTACATCAGAAAGTGCGTGAAGTGTCAAAGGTTCGCACCTTTGATACATCAACCAGTAGCAGATTTGAATCCAGAGTCCAGCCTTTCGTCATTTGTCCAGTGGGGCATGGATCTTGTTGGACAACTACCCCAAGCAATTGGGCAAAGGAAGTTCTTGCTGGTAGTAACTAATTATTTCACAAAGTGGGGAGAAACTGAACCCCTTGCGAAGATTCAAGATATTGATGTGAAAAACTTTATATGGAAGAATATCATCACTAGGTTTGGGATCCCAAGGGCAATAATAGCAGACAATGGTACATAGTTTGACAGTAAGCTAATCAAAAGCTTCTGTGCAAAGTACAAAATCAAGAACTATTACTCTACTCCAAGTTTCCCTTAAAGTAATGGTCAAGCAGAAGCATCTAATAAGACTATCTCTGATGGGATCAAAAAGAGGCTGGCAGCAGCAAAGGGAAAATGGGTGGAAGAGTTGCCCAATGTACTCTGGACATATCGGACCACGCCGAGGAGATCAACTGGAGAATCTTCATTTGCCATGGCTTATGGCACTGAAGCAGTTATCCCACTAGAAGTCAGCATTCCAGGGATCAGAACCCAGGGAGTGGAAAATGGTACTAACTAAGCATTTCTAGCCCAAGATCTAGACCTTCTGGAGGAGAGAAGAGAAAGAGCAGCAATTTGGCTGGGGGCATACCAGCAACAACTTGCTAGGGATTACAACAAGAAGGTTAACCGAAGAGAGTTCAAAGTTGGGGACCTTGTGCTGAGAAAAGTGGTCGGCAACAAGAAGGATCCTAGGGAGGGCAAGCTAGGACAAAACTGGGAGGGGCCTTATAGAATTATCTCGGTCGCCAGCAATGGGGCATATCGACTTGAAGATAGTAAGGGCAAAGAGTTACCAAGACCCTGGAACACTTGCAACTTGAAGTTTTTCTATCATTAGATTTTTGTTTTTTCAAAGTTTATGTCGTTAGTTGAAGTAATCATAAAATTTTAGCTTAATTTTGAAATTTGTGTAATAGGACTGATCAGTCCTTTGGCGATATTTCTAATTGAAACATGACGAATAACTTAGACATATTATGTAGCAGAGTTGAATTATACTTACATATAACAGAGTTGAACTAAGTTGTCGATATTTCTAATTGAAACATGATGAATAACTTAGACTTATTATATGGCAGAGTTGAATTATACTTGCATATAATAGAGTTGAACTAAGTTGAATTGAAACTAGACCTGCCATGTCGGCAAAATTAAACTTAGAATAGAACTAAGTGTATTTCAATTAGATTAACAGAGGAACCAAGGTTGAGAACTTCGGCTAGTTTTTGTTTGAATCTGACTTCGGTGAAAGACTATACATGCTTAATGTGAACATAAGTGAAATTTAGGTTTACATTAAGGGCCAAGGAGCTAAAGAATGATAAATAAACTTAAGAGTTTGTAATTTGTTAAAATTTTGTAGACAAAATTTACAAGTCAAAATAGGCTTAACACTTGTTGAAATTTCAAGAAAATTTACAAGTTAAAATTAGCCGAGGTCACATTGAAAGAAGTATCCGAGATATATATTGGCTGAGATGGCCAACCAGGTTGCCAGACTTGGAAATGGTAGAAGAAAGAAGTCTCGATAGAAGATAGCATATGAAAGATACAAAAAAAATACTGAATAACACTTGCAAAAATATTTTTGATATTTTTTAGTGTTAGCCGAGGTGTGCCAATGGTTGGCCAAGGCAAACAGTCAAGGTTTGTATCTGAGGTATTATACCCCAGAGTTATTATACAGTTAAAGGTATACTTTGAAGAAATGCAAAAATATTCTAAGTCTGGAACCGTGAAAAGCATAAAAGAAAGTAATAAAGCATACATGAAACAAACATTCAACACTTAGTAGAAAAAAGAAGACTTGCATTAAAAAAAAAAAGCACTTCGACCCGGCAAAAGACAACTTGTTCGAGGTACAAAAAATGGCACATCAGCCAAACTAAAGCTAGCATTGTTCAAAAATAAGAAGGAAACGTAAAAAAATAAGAAGGAAAAGTACAAAACAAAGAAGAAATATCCTAAACATTAGGATTGGTCTGGGATTGCTCAACTTCAGCTGAGAAAGTCTTGTCGGCCTCGGTTGGCAGCATTGCATTTTTCTCCGCCGTTACTTCGGTATCTATTTCGAGTAGAGTCTTGTCCAAACTCCTTTCGGCGCACTGGACCTCGGCCTCGGAGGTGGTTGGTTTGGGAGAAACACCCTTGGAAACCAAGACATCCTCCTCATCTTGAGTCAAGTCTAGGACTTGCTCATTTGGGGTGAGAGATTTAGCATTAGTAGTAGCTTTCTCCTCCTCTTCCTTGGCTTCACCATCCTCAGCATCATCATCGTCGGCTTCTTCGCCAGAGTCCTTGGGCTTTGGAGGGAAAGGCACTTGAAGTTGATTGATGCCTCGGAGGTCGGAGTCCATTGGGACAGATAACTTGTTGACCGCCATCGTCCAACCAAGGTAATAACCTCGGTTGCAAGCCAGGTCGACTTGCCCTTTATATTAGTCTTGAACGGTGTCTTGTTCTTCTTCAAAAGCTTTCTCATTAGCCACCCTGACCTCGACTTCCTTTGTGTCATGCCCCGAACCCGCCCCTAGAAGTCCGGCAACGTGACCGGCCAGTAATTCGTAAATTACCTCCGGCCTTACTGTACAAAACATAAATAAAAAGGGCTCGCGGAAGCAAATGCAAAAACTAATAGTCCAAGAGCTGTGCATTTATATGAACATACATTTACATGCCAAAAAGATGAGTTAATTACCCACTATCTTTACATAACCTGATCATAAATTCATTTACAAACATAGTTACATGCCACTGATGCAAAATCAAAACAAAGCTCACAACGGCCTTCCAGGCCTAGCCCCATCTCGGAGCACTCAAAACTGGTAGGCTTCAAAATGGCGGCTCGAACAAGAATCCGCCTAGGCTTGACTCCCAGCATGCTCACCTATAATACATAAATACAAACAATGAGCTAAAGCTCAGCAAGTAACATAACAGTAAAGAGGTTAGTGAACGAAGTCCGACATTTCCATAAAACCATAATAAATCAACCATAATCATATATCCGTCAAACAGTCATCATAAGAACATACGTAATGGCATACTCCACAGAACATAACATGTGTCGACTAACGACTAAAGTAACCGGTCCCGGACACCGATTAAACACATACCGAGATCTCGTAAACTGGTCATGGGCTTGTCCTTCCATGCCGTCCCCCATGACTCATGACGCATGGGCCTGCATGTTCTCGCCCCCATGACTCAACTGACTATGGATGCCATACTAGATTTGCAATAGAACATTCGTTCACAGAAAACAATCTCATTTCCAAAACGTATCATATCATAGCACTTTTAGAACATAATTTCATAATAACATATCTTTACAGAAATGTCACTTACAGAGGGTTTCCGAAACCGATGGCACGGTCTTCTCAATTCGACCTGCAACAATAACATTATAGCACATTCTCAATTTACATTATCCTTAATCATGCACTTCATTCCTTTCTTTACTTTATTTCATGTTCATTCATTTCATATTCATTCTCTTCCTTCATTACATTCATTCATGTCCATTTCATAATCATAAGATGCGACATAATGCAAGGGAACATAAGAAAATCATGCAGAACAACTTCCCAAACTTTTCTAAAAATAAGCCTTCCCGCTCGAGCGCCCACTTGTCACTTTCGGCCGAAAGCGGATCATCAGCTATTTGGAAGGGTGATTTCTATGCTCGAGCGGGCTTACCTCCGCTCGAGCGGACCCTGCGAAATCCGAAATTCTGGAATTTCCAAAGCTTCAATCTCTCCTTTTTACAAAACCATTTACCATTCATGAAATCCAAACCTCAAAACACTTGTATAACAACATCATTTAACCATTATATCTTCAATTCAAACCCAATAGCATCATATTAAGATCAATCCCACGAATCAAAATGGAAATCCATAACAAACACATTAAAGCTTCACTTATATACATCCATGGAGGTTTTTCTCAATCATGACCCAAAATCATAAATCATACCATTTAAAGCCCTAGATACTTAGATTACACATGAATTCTCTTTAATTCCATTCACTAGCCATGAGATCATAAAGGAATCAACCTTAGTTCAACAAACTTACCTTAATTCTTTGATGGAGAAGAGTTAAGCTCACTTTCCCTTTCTTTCTCTTCTTCTTCCCGTGGTTCTCCCTCTTTCCCGTAGTCTCTCTCTTTCTCAGATATTTCTTTCTTTAGTTTGAGTCAAAGGGTCAAAGCATTATCTTATATCATACATATCAAATAAATAAACATTTGTGCCATAAACTCAAGCCAAACAAGACTTAGCGATTCAGACGAAATTCAGTCCTCAATTTATTGTTTCGAATGGTTCTAAAAATTCCCGGTAACACATAGGTGTGCTCAATTTCATTTTCTGAACCCGTTACGGTCATCAATTTCAGTCCCGAAGCTGTTGTTCCAACACATATTTTTTCTAATTCAAACAGAAAATTCCCAATTAATTCATATTAATGCGTCATTAATTACTGATAATTATGACGTGTATTCCGGGGTCATTACACTTTGAGTCAAGGGCCTCTTGAAGCTTGGCCTCTAAATCGGCTGCCTTGGCCTTAGTAGCTTCAAGATCAGCTCTAGCAGCCTCAGCTTCAGCATTAGCCTTTTTTGCTTTTTCTTCAACCAAATCTTGAGCAGTTTTGGAAGCCTTGGCTTGATCCAACAAGGCTCGATTGTTAGCCTCGGCTTGATTGAGTAGGGAAAGGAGCTTGGCAGCTTCTTTTGTCTTCTTTACCAACTTCTTCCTTGTCATCTCAGTCTTGACCGCATATGACTGAGCATGCTAGATGGCCTGCAAGAAGTAAAACAGATTAGTGAAATTTGATTAAGTATAGAAAGATTACAAAAGAGTGAGAAAGAGACTTACCAAGATCGAGTGCTGCATCATAAAGGCAAAGTTTTCATATTCATGCAGTTCGCCCATACGATTCATGTCTTTTGGTAAAGAACAACCGTTGACAGGGCTGCGCTGACTTCAAGATTCATTGCGCTGTCACCGGCTGTTAGGGGTTTGTTATCTACCATGACCTCGGGAACCCAGGACATATTGCGAGGGAAGCTTTGGCTACCCTCAAGTTAGTCAGACCTCGGTCTTTTGGGCGGTTGGGAATCAGGTGCATCGACCTCAGTTGGCCTTTTCTCAATGGTCATTTGACTCTTCTCTACCTCAGTCAATTTCAAAATTGGCATAGTGTCCTCAAAGTCAATCTGAGTCACTGTGGCCTTGGCCTTGGCCTTCTTCAATCTTTTTGGCTTTGGTTTTGTTTGGAATGGAGAAGGCGAGGATTGCACCATCATAACCCTAGGGATATCGGCGAGGAGATCCTCAACAATGGCTGGTTTTCGGCCCATCTCTTTGGCAGTGGTGGCAACAGTGACTTTGGTGCCAAAGTGGATTGCTGGAAGTGCAGAGTAGGTGGGTTTGCTGGATCGTAAGCCGACGCCTCAGTGTTTTGGTGTTTACAACTATGAGTTCTACCTGTAGGAGCGAAGAGTGGAGCTCGACCCCGGCGTTGGCGCGGGGTTGGAGGAATCAATTAGGGAGCAGATGTTGATGGCTACTCCGCTGGATCAGAAGTTGAGGCTTGATCAGGTGTTAGTGATGAAGTAGTAGGGAGAGATGTTGCAGAAGGTGGAGATTTGCTCTTTCGAGGGACATCAGGCAGGGCCGACTTGTATGTTAGAATGTAGTTCAGTAGAAGAGGCACCTTGCGCTTCTGCACATGGAGATCTAACAGCCTCTTTAAATCTCGGCTGGGAACAAATGATTGTCGAAATCCCTTTGCCGACTGGGGAAGAGCTGCAAAAAAGAATAAGAAAGCAAAAGTATTCAGACAAAGATATATCAAGTTGACAAGTCCTAACAGAAATGTGATTATAAGAATGACTCAGTCCTTACTATCATCCTCTTTAAACACCGTTCGGCTCAGAGGATAGAGATGGATGTCGTCATCAGGTGAGAACTCTCAATTGCCCGAGACGATAAAGTAATCATCTCCAGCACCCTTGTTTAAGTCTAAGAGGTCAGCTATTAGTTTGAAGGCAGTAGATCTGAGCTTTAAGTAGTATATGTAGCCTTTTTCAGACTTGAGGCCACACATGGTATAGCAAAATTGAATGTCGGCTAAAGTGATCCTAGCTTTTTCTCGGTATGCTAGTTCAATTATGCCATTGATAACTCGATATGAGTTGATGGCTAGCTGCATAAGGTTGAGCTTATAGTAGTAAAGGACCTCCCTAAGAGAATGTCTAGGGAAAACCAAAGTCTACACTCTATAAAGGCTACTACTGGGAAGGGCATGGAATCCCCATCAAGCATGATGGAGTCCTCCTCCTCAGCCAGCCTAAGGTAAACATTGGCTGGGATAGAGAACTCTCGACGGAAATACTTTATTTTTTCCGGGGTGTCTACTCTCCACCTGAACATACCTATGATGTCGACTGATGAAGATTAAGGCAAAATTTCAGAAAGGAATGTTTGGTATGGGTTTAAAGACCTCGGCTAAACCCTAATTTGGCAGCTTCTAGGGTTTTTTTTAGATCTAAGGAGGGTTTTGGTTCAGTTTTTCCTAAGTATGTGATTTCTTTATCAAATCCTAAAGCCTAAATCTATATGGAAACAAGAATCAATGGCAAGAATTTGGAAAACAAAAATAGAAAAGAGTAATGATTTAGACTCAAGAAAACAAACAAAAATTCAAGAACACTGAGTAAGTGTGTGCAGATGTGCAAAAACTGAGAACAATGACAAATTCCTAAAGTCTCAAGTGTATGAACAGTTCGTATGTACAGACCCAGAGACAGATTGAATAAAACTAAGTCGCAAACAAGCACGTTTGATACCCAAATGATGAAATTCAAAGCACAAGTAAAGATTCAAAAACACAAACAGATTCACAATGGCAACAAACAGAATATAAACATATAATAGAGTTTGAAATAAATCAGAGACTGAACTTAAGGGGAAAGAAACTGTGAACTTACCGAGTGAAATGAATGCCGATATGAAGATCGCCAAATTCAGACGACATGAATGGTCGCAAACAGATAATGAAAGGGTCGCCGGAGGACGTAATCGGAATGAATGCAGAGCTTTGAAGAGACAGTAATAGTGGTTCGAGAATGGAGGTTTGGAGAGAGAGAATCTATGAAACGAGGGAGATTGTATTTTTTGCAAAGGTGAAGAGATGGAGAGAGAGGAAGGAGTTTTGTTGAAATTATGAAAAAAGTGGCAAATCATAATAATGTGCCTTGGACGATGTGTTTGTTAGGCGACGTGTGCAAAAGCGACGTGACCTGATGGCGCGTGTCAGGTACGAATCAATGAGAGAATGACGCGTAGCGGAAACAGTTGAGAAAATAGTGCGTGACAGCTCATGCGCAGATAAAACTCTTGGAGTTCTTGATTTAATGAAGTAAAACCTCGGCTAAAGGAGCGATCTTGGTTAAGGAACTCCAAGAACTTTGTTCTTGATTCTTGGTCATTAATAAAGTAGACTACAGAGTCTTGGTCATATGCAGCTGACGAGTGATGATCTCGATTGTGAAGGATAGAGTAAGTCTTAACCAATATGCTATGTGGACAAACGATATAGGTTCTATCACCTCAGGTTGCTGAGGTAATAGAACTTAGGGGGCAATTGTGGGGGCATATTTTGTGAATAACAGCACATGGCTGAGGTGATGCCGATGTGTCAGCCAGAGTGCCATGTGGCTTAGTCATGATGCCGAGGTGATCTCGGCTAGGCCGAGGTTATCTGTGGATATATCGGAACCCGAGATAGGCAGATAAGGGACAAGAATCCTAGAATAGGGGAGGACCTCAGTCTGGATAAAGATAAAACTCTTGAGGAGCTTATCTCTATCTAACTAGGAGTCCAAGATGAGCATTGAGCAAAAGTCCATTGAAGCTAGACTTCTACAAGGATTAGGTTAGTGCTGGCTATAAAAGTAAAGTACCCTCGTGAGTCTAAGGTATGCTTTTTGTGTTCTGTCTAGTGAGTTAAGCACTATTAGCTATCTTTGAGAAATAATTACTTACTTGATTGTCAGAGTGCCCGAACGAACCACTGCCAGATTCTTATATTTCTGTAGCAGGTTGTTTGGACTTAGTCTATTATGCCGATGCTCTCTTGCTGAGTTTCCCTGTTTGGTTGTGTGGTCAGAAATCAACACTCACAATAGTTAAAATATTAATTACAAAGGCTCTGTGTTTTGTTGAGTTCTTCTCATTATGATATCTTTCTTATATTATGACATGCCAATAAATAAATAAAAAGATATATTTTATTAGACTATAATTGTACAAGTTAATATAATTGTTCTCATATTAAATTAAAGTTCCCAACTATTGATAAAAAAAATTATTTAAAACAAAAGTCTTGTTAAATGACAAAAAATTTTAAGAACATAAGACATTTTTCACTAAAATTCATTTCAGGCCAGCCCGAGGACAAGGATATTGAAGTCATCGCTTTGGGCCCCCAACAGATGAAGGCTCCAAATTTATATAGGATCGCTTACTAGTAAGTCCCATATGCAAAGTTTAAAATTCATTTTGTTCCAAAACAAAACACTTATACCAATTAGTCATATATATTTTTAATTGTTACCAAATTATTTTTTTTTTTAAACTTTAAAAACGTTGCTACATTCCATTACTGCTGGACTTTGGTTAGACGGTCATCGGAGACTCGCCGGAAGTTCGCCAGCGTGTCGCCAAAGTGTTCTGAACATCATTGAAAGTCATTAAAATGTCCAAAATATTGCCAGAAATAAAAAAGAATAAATGAAGAAAATATATTGAAAAAATATAACAAAATGTGCTAAATATTAATAAACTGAAAGCAAAAAAATCATAACAACAACAAATAACAATGAAAAAAAGTATATATTATTTTTAATTTTTGTATGGTTTAAACAAATAATCTCAAATATTGATCAAACTAAAAGGTAAGTTTTAAAATTATAAAATGTTACAATTTCATAGCATGATTCTATTAAGCATTTATCCTTATTAATCAAACTGGAAAACATGTTATGTAACTGTAAAATTTTACAATTTTAAAGAATGTTATGAAACTGTAAAATTTTATAGTTTTAAAGCATGATTTATTTCAGCACCAAAAAAATCGAAATTGTAAAATTTTACAATTTTTGTTGCATGTAACTAAAACTTAAAAACAATCTGTTCAGAATTTAAAATTTTTCTCTATTAAAATAGAAAAATAGAAGTGTGTAGTAGAGAGAATATAGAAATATTAAGAAATTGAAGAAAAAAAACAGATATAGAGAGAATATTGTACTCCGGTAATTATTTTTGGTTTAGATCTAGTTGGATCTCATGTAAATTTACTCAGATTTAATGTAAATCTGAGTAGATCTACTCATCTTCTTCGTCAGAAACTCGTCTCTTTCACCGTCGGCGAGGGTGAAGTTAGGAGTCAATAATCGATGGTTACCAGTGAACCCCAAGCTATGGTGATCGTCGGTTGTCGGTGACTATATATTAAAAAGAGAAAAAGAATAAGCAAAGAATAGTTGCTGGTGATCGAAAATTAGGAAGAGAAAAAGGGAGAGAAGAACGAATGCATAGGAAGAATGAAGAAGAATATTCAAAAAGTTATAAGATTAAATAGACTTATCATCTTCTAAAGAGGATTTCCAAATAATTTGTCAATTTATATAATATCCAAATGCATTTACATATTCAATACAGCCCACAAAAACTTACGTCTAATTTAGAATAATTAAAAGGCCTCTCTAATTTTATTACTATTTTCTTGAGAACATTACCGAAGAAGGAAAGAATAAAGTTTTAACCATAAAAAAAGAAAAATGTTTGGAGGTCCTAATTTTTGTGACTCAAATGGCTTAAAATTGTCAAAACGACGTCATTTTGGCAATTTTGATGTTGTTTTGTACTCAAAACGACGTCGTTTTAACAAATTCGAGCCATTTGAACCATAAAAATTAGGGCCTTCTACCATTGTTGATAAAAAAAAGAGAAGCATTGATTGCTTCTTCAAACTTTTTTTATAACTGGTTGAAAGATTCTGGAAATCAAAACATCAAAAAAAATTCCTTTCTATACTAAACCATTTTGAGAGTAGATTTCAATAAGAGCCCCAGTTGGGAGCTCGAAAGCCCGGCCCCGAATCCCCCGAAATTGTCATTTCAAGACAAAAAAAAAAAAAAAAAAACAAGGCAGAAAAAAAAAAAAACAGAATTTACCAAATATAGAAATTAGGGGCATTGTGTGCACAATTTTTGTGTGCACCAATCATTTTTCTTTCAATAATTCACACGCGCGCGCACACACACAAATCTAAAGTCATTTTTGGTTTTTAATTTAATTTCAAAAAGTTCAAACAACCAATAATAATTTCTTGAAAGTTTACTGAAATATAAGAATTTTACAGATATTGATGGTTTATATTTATTTTATGAATTAAGAAAAAGAAAATACATCATTTGACGTAGGCCTCATTTGAGAACATTCTATTTTAGAAATTTTTTGGTTTTTTGGTTAAACTATAAGGTAAAAAATTAATATATTTGGGATAATTTTTTAATTTTTTATAAAAAAAAATATGCAAAAAGTAGAGAGAAAATAAAATTTTTAACTTTTTTGTATAATTTGTTGAATTTTTAACTTTTTAAATAATTTTTTGATTTTTAAACTAAAAAATGATGTTCCAAAACAAGAACTTATTAAATTATATGACAATATTATATTCTTTGTTCTAATGCATGCACCGATTACAAAAATATTATTAACATTTGTATTAGTTGTTATTGCAAAAGGATTTTTTCAAAATTAAAATTAATAAAATCACATCTAATATTGACTATGTCACTTAAATAATTAAGTGGATAAATTTATAAATTGAATAAGACACATTAAAAAAATTGATTACAAAAGTTTAATTAATAATTTTTCATTACAAAGAGCAAGAAAAATTAATTTTAAATGACAATAAAATATGAAAAATTATAATTGACATTTAAACAATAAAATGCCTCTCTTTAAAATTTTGTCTTAGGTCCCAAAAAAGGTTGGGCCGCCCCTGAATTCAATACACTTTTAGTGAAAATAATATATTTTTTTGATATTTTTATATATTTTTAAGACACTTTATATATTTCTTAATATTAAACAATATATGAAGACACTTATTAGTATTTATAAATAAATAAAAAAAAAAGAAAGAAAGAAAGAAAAAGAAGCAGCCAATATGTGCACATGTGGTCCAATCCCACGTGGAAGTGGTAATAAGGACATATATTTTCGTAGTAGTGATGAAGATCTCAAAAAAAAATTTAAAATTTTTATCAAATACCTCTAGTATTTTTGATATTTTCGCACTATCTAAAAAATGATTGTTCTATTTGTACCTATTAATATATCAATTAGGACATGTTTGATTGAATAGATTAGAGTATGAGATTGAGATTATAAATACGTGAACCCAATTATTCTATGTTTGTTTTAATATTTTGGTTTAGGATTGTTAATCTAATGGATAATTAATTCAACAAATTTATAGGATTATTAGTAATGGGGTAGGGGTGAGATTATTAATTCAATGGATAATTTATCCTATTAATCCAATTGGATAATGAATACCACACTAATTTGATAGGATTATTAATAGTTTACTATTAGCCTTGTGAATCAAACATGGCCTTAGTATACTAATATATGCAATGACATTACTATTTCAAAATTATAACTCCACCTATTACACAAATATTAAAGACCTAAAATTTCTAAAATTGTGCCACATCATATATTAGTACATTAATTAATGAGTAATGTTAGAGATTCTAAATATTCTAGCCTCCGTTTGGGAAGTAGGTTGGCTTTTTGGCTTTTTTGGCTATTTTAGCCTGGGCTTAAAAGTTTGGTTTGGGAAGGGCTTTTTGGTTTTTTGGCTTTTTTGACTTTTTTTGTGAGAGAGGAGTGTAATGATTATGGGTTGGATGTGATGTTTTGTTTTTTGTGACTAAAAAAGCCTATTTTGTCTTTTGTGGCTAAAATAGCCAAAAAAAGTCCAAAAAAGTTCTTGCCAAACGGAGGCTAAAGTTTTTATCAAATATCTTAGTGTGAGACCCACATAATGTAAATCGCATGTAGGTCTCATATCTATATGAGATATTTGGTATAATTTTTAGAATCTTTAATATTTTTGTTAATTAATATGCTAATTAGTTTATATATTATTATTAAAATAAAAAAAAAAAGAGAGAAGGAAAGATAATAAAGACATTAAATTCAAAATCAATTAGTGATCCGATATCAATTAATTACATGTTATTTGTGTCTAGAGGTGATAGGGACATTAAATTTGAAATCAATTAATTATACTAGGATCATAGATTTGAGAAGAGTTTTAAAAATAATGTGTAAAATATAATTATATTTTATTTATATTTTATTTATTTATTTATTTTATTTTTGTTAATTCCTTACTAAATTTATGAATTAAACACAACCTATATATATCCAGTTTATATGATGATGCATATTAGAGATAAGAGAAGACAATATATATATATATATATCCAGGTTATAGAATTACTTATATATATATATATATATATTTAAAAAAATTATACCAAAATATTTGATATAATTTTTAGAGTAAATTATAAATACACTTCGTGAGATTTGTTTAAAATACCAATTACTTCTTGTGGTTTGAAAAATTATAAATACCTTTTCGTCAAAAATTTTCATTTAACAGAATTAATTGAAAAAATAAAATTTTTAACTGTTCACATATATAATAATAAAATTATCTGAATTATTAATTGAAATAAAATTTTAACATTATTAAAAACTGTTAATTAACTTGATAATTTATTAATAAAATGACCTATTTGTTATAAAATAAAAAACCTTAGTAGGCATAATGTAATTTCTAGAATCACAGGAAATAATTTGTAATTTAAATAAATCTTAAGGAGTATGTTTGTAATTTATCCTAATTTTTATTGATAATTTATGAGACATAAATAATTTAAAAAAAAAAATTCACATGGGAAGGTGTTAGAGACATGAAAGCTAAAATCAATTAATTACATGTTATTTGTGTCTAGAGGTGATAGAGACATTAAATTTGAAATCAATTAATTATACTATGATCATAGATTTGAGAAGATATTTTTATAAAAATATGTATAAAATATAATTATATTTTATTCATATTTTACTTATCTTTTTATTTTCATTTTTTTAATTCCCCACTAAATTTATGAATGAAACACAATACATCCAGTTTATATTTTGATACAGACTAGAGATAAGAGAAGACAAAAAAAAATATATATATATATAAAGATAAAGATTAGAGATAAGAAAATACTAAAATACAGAAAAGATACATGTTAACTTTTTTTTTTTTGGTTTTGTTTAAACACATATTTAAACATACAATTCCAAATCAATGGATTATGAGTGAAGTAGCTTTTAAGACGGTTTAGTGTAGGTTAGAGAATTACTTATATGTCTATTCTTACTATATATTAAGTAAAAGGAAGTTTTTAACTCATAGATTTTGTGAGAGCTCCAATATCTTAATCTTAATTTTTTAATTTTTTGATTTAAAAAAAAAAAAAACCTTAGCATTTATTGTTTCTCCCAACCCAACCTCAACATTTATTAACTTTTCCAAACCCACAATCTTTTTTGACTTCTCTCATAATTACTACAGTACCCTTTTTAATTTCTCTCATACACTATGGTTACACACAAAAATAAAGAATATAAGAATTTAGTTATATATCTAAAAAAAAATATAACATCTAAATTTGAATTATGATTTAGTAATATAATTATGTATTTTTTATATATATATATCTATCAAAATTTTAAATCACTTAATGAGACAAATTAATCAACTTTCTAAAATTACTAATTTTTTTTATTTAGAAAATAGATTAAAAAAAATATTAACTGATTTATTTGTTTAATAACAAAAATATTTCATAATCTCTCCCTCCTAATCTCTCTCACCGATTTCAAAAAAAAAAATTAAAATTTGCATTCGTTTTCTCTTCCCCAAAAAATCAGATAATATTTTTTATTAAAATTGTAGATATCTATCTATATCTTATATATTATATTATAACATAAAATAAAAAAAAACTAAAAAAAAAAATCTTTAAAGCTTATCTAATAATTATAATAAATTTTTTTTTTTAATTTATAAAGTTCCGTGCATAGCACAGGTTATCACTATCTATATATCTATCTATACTATATATTAAGCAAAATGGATTTTTTAACCCTCATGGCCTGTGGGAGTTTCAATATCCCAATCTGAATTTTTTATATTTTTTATTTTTTATTTAAAAAAAAATCAGCATTTATTGATTTGGTCAAAATCTCTTGATCAGCATTTATTAATTTTTTTCAATCCACATGTCTTTCCACATACCTGCATTTATTGATTTTGTCAAAATCTCCTGATCATCATTTAAAATCCCCTCATACAAATAATTATAGATATAATCCGTGTATAGTTACTACAGTATTCTTTTCAACTTCTCCCATACACTGTGGTTAGTGATAAGATTATTAAATTATTTTTATAAAAAATCTTAAAAAACATAATTTATATATTAAAAAAAATTTAAAACAAATACAAATATCTATAATTATTCTGTGTATAGTACTAGTGATAAGCTAATATATATATATTTAAAAAAATTATACCAAAAGAAATAATCATAAATATATTTTAAACTTCCGTTTGTTATTAGACTTTTTAACTTCTAAAAAATTATACCAGACTCGAAATATATAAATTTAATGGATTGAAAGGGCCAAAGTAATAGAAGTCACACACGGGAAGTCTTATGGTACCACAAACACACACATGTATCTATATAGGATAATATTATGATATACACGTATAAGTTATGACATTTATAAAATTGAAACATTAAAAAAAAAATTTTTGAGATTCATTTTTTAAATTCAGTAATATATTAAGAAAATAATTGATTATCAATTAATTATCCTCTTGACATGTTACAAATTTATAAAGTATATTTAATTTCTGAATAAGAATACTTTTACCATAAATATTATAATTCAATCTTATAATTAAAAAAAACATAAAATAAGTTATAAAGTTATGATAGTCATACCAAAAATTTGAGTGTGGGTCCCATAAGTTTCACATTTATGTGAGATATTTAGTAAAATTTTAAAGACTTTTAGGCCTCGTTTGTGAACAGACTCTTTAATAATTTTTTGACTTTTTAACTAAAATATGATGTGAAAAAAATTGTATGTTTCAGATAAATTTTTAATTTTTTTATAAAAAGATGTGTAAAAAGTAGAGAAAAAATAAAATCTTTAATTTTTTTAGTATAAATTGTTAGTTTTTTAATTTTTTTAATGACTTTTAAACTTTTAAGATAAAAAGTAATGCTACCAAACAAAACCATTATTTTCGTAAGTTGTAACCAAACACTATATATAAGGTCATAACCAAAGAGCTATTCATAATCAAAATAGGCTTAGTTTGGAAAGAAAAAAAGTTAGGTTTTTTTTAATTAAAATAGTCACAAAAAATAAAATAAGTTTTTAATTTAATAAGACAAAACATCACATCAAAGTATAATTATTACATTTTTTCTCTCATAAAAAGGTTAAAAAAATCAAAAAAACCAAAAATCCTTTCCAAACGAGATTGTTTAACCCCAGATTAAAATAACTAAAAAAATCAAAAAACCAAAAAAACAACCCTTTCCCAAACGAACCCATAATATCACAATTAATATTGCAATAAATTATAATTAATATCATAATATATTAAAATCGTGAAAAACCTTTTATAAAAATAATCATAAAAAATTTATAATTTTAGAATTACATTTAAAATAAAACGCCACACTCTAATTAAAATAATTCAAAAACCAATAAAAAAAAATTCATGATCCTAACTTCTCTCTTATATATATCTATATATAAATCGAAAACAGTGGCACAATATGAGCAGGTTGACTCAAGAAAAGGCTATGCAGGGCTGTGAAATTAGAGAGAGAGAGAGAGAGAGAGAGAGCAGTAGTAGCAGCACCAGCTGCATAGAGTATACAAGCCTATCTTGGGTTTGAGAATGGAATGGTTAATAGGATGTTGGATTTTAACGGCTATAATTCTTGGGTTGAGTTTGTTGTATAAGCTGAAAATGAAAAAAGAGGGGCAGCCAAACAAGAGTGAGATTCCAAGAGGGAGCTCAGGATGGCCTTTTATAGGGGAAACTCTTGACTTCATTGCTTCTGGTTACACCTCTCGCCCTGTTAGCTTCATGGACAAACGCAAGTCTCTGTAAGTCTCTTCATGTTCTGTTTGTTTACCTTCAATTTTATTTTTCCTTCGTTTTCTGAATTGTCTTTAATTACTATTTTCTGTTTCTTTTTGTTTTCTCTCAATCCACCCAACCAAAAGTGTGAGTATCTATCATCATCATTGTTTTTCTTTTTTTTCTTTTGGGGCTCTGTCAGTATATACTATACATGGCTCTACCCAAGAAGGAAAAAGAAAATGGGGTATGTTTTCATTATTTTGTTCCAAACAAAAAAGTCTTGACTTTTTTTTGAGAAAAAAATTCAAAATTTTAAAATAATTGGGAAGAAGGGAACCTGGAAAGAAAAGTTGCATGGCACACAATGATAAAATTCGAATTCAAACGTCATCCCGATAAATAAGCACCTTATTTATTAGACCAACTCCATAATCTTAGATCGCCCTTTGAATTGTGTTGTGCTTGGTAATCTTTAATTTATTTGTGTGTGTGTAATAATATTTACATTTTGCTTTTAAATATTATTTTCTTAATCTCTCATAAAAATAGAAAACAAAGAGGTTAATTAGGTGGATGAGACGTTTTGTTATTAACTGTGATGCATAAAAATATAATTAGTTGTGAAAGTTATTTTTCAAGTGATTGATTAGATAGCTAAGATAAATTGATCATGTGTGTTCTATTCTTCATAAGATTACAAATAAGTAGTAAAATAATTTTATTTTCATAAAGTTTTCTAATCATTTTGAGTGTGATGTCTTCGCCTTCGAGTGTGCGATGTGGGTTGATTTTTTGTTTTTTTGATTTTTTTAATTATTTTATTCTATATTTAAAAAGTTTCGTTTAACATAATTTTTTTTAATTTTTTAATTTTTATAAAAATAAAATAAAATAATTATAGATTAGATGTAACTTTTTGTCTTATTTAGTTAAAATAGTCAATTTTGTTTTATATGCCTATTTTAGCTTAAAATAATATCCCAAACATAGCCTTATTCTATGAGAAGTATAATAAGCCTTTTTTATACACTTCAAAAAATTTCATATAGTACCACTATTATTTTAGAATTGTCTCATTATTGTTGTTATTTTCCTCATCTCTTAGTCATAATAAATGGTGTTTTGAAAAATTGATAAAAAGTTAATTTTTTTGACTTTTTGTTAAAAAGTTGGTTTTTTTTTTTTTTACTTTTTTGTGTAAAAAAGTTAAAAAACTAAAACTTTTTACTATATTCTCAAATTGTCCCTAAGTGATTTTATTTTATATTTTTATAAATAAATATTTGTGTAAATCCAAAAATTCACACAACACCCTTCCATGATTTTTTTTTTTTAACAGAACGATAATATAATATGACAAGATAATTATATTTAAAAAACAAGATTAATTATGTAAAGATAATTATATTTTTTTTAAAAAAAGATTAATTATGTAATTTTATTGTGTGTCAGTCAACACATAATTACACTGAATTTTGGAGTGGGTCAAATCTGGGGCCATAGTGGGTGATGATGCCTAATCTTTGTCAAGGTGGTATGCAAACCTATCTATCAATGGGACCTCGTAATTATTATAATTATCTTTGTGTTTTTTTCATGGGCTTAAAATTGACTAATCACACGCTGTGATGTGCTTTCAAATCGGATGGAAATTGGAATTCAATTAAAGAGCTTTCAAAAAAGAAGCATCGAAGGGCATATTTTGACTTTCACTTTTGGCATTAACGACAAAATTCACAAATTATGTACCAATTTTTCATACTAAATTAATGGCTTGTTGGCCGACCCGTTGGTACAAAAGTTGAAAGGGAAAATTACTGTTTATGAAAAAATTTGAGATTTTACTGATTAATATTTTATAAATTTTATTATTTATTTATATCCAAGCCGCATATATGGATTGGACTAAGGCCAAGTTTGACATACACAAAATAATTTATCTTTTTATCTTTTTTCATCACATCACTTTTTTATTTTTCTACACATCTTTTTTCAAAAAGATAAAAAATACATTTATTTAGATCATTTCAAACAATCCCTAAGCAATTTTTCTCCATGTGGGCTCACTGGTGGCTTATATTAATAATTAAAACTATTTATCTCATACGATTTGTCAAGGAAATTACTTTTTATAAAAAAATAAATTGATTTAATATGACTAATAACACAATTATCACACAAAAAAAAGGATAAGCGCAATTAAAATAAATAGTTTTTCATTTGTGCTTTATTTTTTGAAACATGTGACACCTTAATGTTTGATCAGTCTGATTATTTTCTAAGTAAATTTTATAGATTGAACAATTTAAATTATTGAGACCAATCATGCAATAGGCTAATAGTGAGACCAACACCACCTCTATTTCATTATTTGAATTATACATTAATTTTTGTGTACATATTTGGACACTTTTCTATGCACCTAATATTATTGTCCTTTTAAATTACATAATATTTTTTTACAAGTAACAAGATATCTATTATTAATGCATCGGTTTCATGTCCATATTTTTCTTATATTATACCTATAAATATTGTTGATTTGTAGATGATGGTATTCAAATTTTTGAATAATAATTTTGGTTACCATTTTGGGATAGCTTATAATTGTTTTCCAGAACAGAATTTTCAAATTACAAAGTTAAAAAAATTAGACAAATTAATAAATTTACAAATTATGTAATAAAAAAACTTTAAATTTTTTTAAAAAAATTCAATTTTAATAATTCATTTAGAATTTATAATATTTTTAATATTATAATAGTGACAACTAAGAAAATGGAGTGAAAATCTATACGATATAGAAAGTGACTTCATAGGAACACAAGTTGTCACAATTTTTTGCTTTTCTATAATGCCCTTTAGCAACTACAACATATTAAATTATATATAAATCTGTAACTGTTAATTTCAAGGATACTTTGTACTCCTTGAATGATATATAATTTAGAGAAAATTACAAATTGAATGTATCTTTTAAAAATAATTATTTATACATGAAAAAGTTTATGATTTTAATAATTAAAATTTATAAATTTTATGATTATTCTGAAAAAATAAATTTCAACTACTACACTGATTTGTTATTTTTTTAAAAATTCATACTTAAATTGATATGAATTTATTGCTCAAATTAAATTCTGTCCTCGTTTAGCGTGTTGGTTTTTGAAGTTAAAATATTAAAAAAAAAAAGATAAAATAGATTAAAAAATTAATAAGATAATGTTATATTTAAACTATAATCATTTTATTTATTTTTTTTAAAGTTTAAAAAATCTAGAAGTCTAATATAAACTAGACTTTTTTACTTCAAATTAAAATAATTAAAAAATTAACTTACATCCCAAACAAAACTTCTATAATTTATTATCTCATATTATTCGAATCAAATTACCAAATATATAATAACATATTAATATAAAATGAATAATGCTATATGTATTAATTAACGTACTAACTAGTATATTAATAAATGATATGATATACAGTGATGTTACATACATCAAGTAGTATACTAATTAGTATATCAACACTAGTTATAATATATGTACCAATTAATATATTAATTAGTATATCAATTGATAATGTGACATAATTTAAGAAATTTTTAGTATTTTTAATGTGATTAATGAGTGTGATCAATAATAATGTCATAACTAGTGTTAGTACACTAGTTAGTACACTACTAATTAGTACATGTAGCACCACCGTATTATTGACCTCACTCATTAATTATATTATAAATATCAAAAATCTCTTAAATTATATCACATCATCAATTAATATACTAATTAGTACATTAATTAATATATATAATATTATTCTAGGATATAATTTTAGAAATTTTGAATATTCTTATTAAAAAAAAAAAAAGCTTCAATGCATTAAATACGGAGACACCATAGGTTTCAGCTTCCCAATGAAATGATCATTTGCTTTCTGCAAACTTACACGTCATCTTCTCTTCATTCCATGCAACAATGTTAGAGACTTCTAAAAACCACCTCTAATGAGGTGAAAAAGAAAAATAAAAAAAAAAAAAAAATTAAGATACATGATTGGTTGTGGCAGTGGGTGGCAGTGGGGAACCCACTACCACATCACTAGTGGTACCTCTAAATTAGAAGTCCCAAGCATTTTTGTATTCCATGGAGCATGTCAATTTGGTTATGGGTTATTTTTAAAATTTTTTAATTTATTATAAAAAAATAAAAGAATAATAAAATAAAAATAAATTAATAAGTTAATAAATAATTTATTTGGCTTATTGTTAATCATATGACCTAAACTGAGCGCAAACCCAAATATTTTTTCACAATGACACATTTTATAATCATATAACCTAAAAATATTTTATCATGTATAAGTTACATATTTCATGTAACTAAATTTTAATATAATAATATTTTTATGTCATATGACAGTTAACGTGACATTTTTTTGTTGAATTTTAAATAAAAATTAATTTTAAAAGTAAACTTAAAACATGAAGGAGTAAAATAAAAAATAAATTTAAAAAAAATCAAACATAGTGAACAAATTATAATTGGGTGTTTTGAGAAAATAGTTAAAAATTATTTTTTTTTTAAATTTTTTGAACTTTTTTATATGAAAGAGAAAGTAAATTAAAAGTAAAAAAAAATAATTTTTAACCTACTTTCTAAAAGGACCCAATGTATTGAGAAGACCCATAACGCACATATTTTTTTAACCTACTTTCTAAATCGAATCTCTCTCTTACTTTAATAAATAGGTACGGGAAGGTGTTCAAAACGCACATATTGGGAAGACCCATAATAGTATCGACGGACCCAGAGGTGAACAAGGTGGTTTTACAGAACCAAGGCAACATTTTCATACCATACTATCCCAAATCCATCACTGAACTTCTTGGGAAATCTTCAATTCTCCAAATGAATGGAACTCTTCAGAGGAGAGTACATGGCCTTATCGGTGGCTTCTTCAGATCTCCTCAGCTCAAAGCTCGTATTACAAGAGATATTCAAAGCTCTGTAAGACTCACTTTGTCTACTTGGAAAGACAAACAACCCCTTTTACTTCAACAAGAAACCAAAAAGGTCCCATCCCTCTCTCTCTCTCTCCCCCTCTCTACATTCATGTACAAAAAAGATTAATGCTATGTACCAAAAATTAATACTCTAAAAATATATATATTATGGAAAAAAAAAAAATGAATTTATATGGTCTTAATTTGAGAGAGTGTTTAAGTTTGGTCGGCTGATTTAGATAGCTTTATTTTTTAAAATTTGGTGGGTTTATTTATTTTTGAAAAAAAATTAAAATTATCGGATATCGATTGTTTTATGTTTGAATCACATTTATATTATAAAAAATAAGTAATTATTCTTAAAATTATAATTATCGTTTAAAAAAAATATGATTTAAATATATAATTACTAATATTCAATCATACTAATTTTTTGTATTAATATTATACCTAACAAGTCCTTAGTCCTAAAAAATGACAGTCTCAAAATCGGTTCACCAAGCTAAACTATCTCTCAAGTTGGGTAGCCAACTTGAGATAATCCAAACCCAAAAAATATATACTTTAAATTCATTCTAAGTATGAGTTTCTAAAGTTCTCAATAATATATTAGTGTTAGATGTGAATTACATAGGTGTGGTTTGGGAAGTGGGTTGAGTTTTTAGCTTTTTGACTATTTTAGCTTGGGTTAAAAAGCTTGATTTGGGAAGAACTTTTTAGATTTTTGACTTTTTTGGCTTTTTTGTGAGAGAAGAGTGTAATGATTGAATTGGCTGTGATGTTTTATTTTTTATGGCTAAAATAGTTTATTTTGTCTTTTATGGCTAAAATAGCTAAAAAAGCCCCAAATAGTTCCTTCCCAAACGGAGCCTTAAATTTATTTTTGTGAATCACATAGTATTTGTTTTTCTTGATATTTTTTCATATAGAATGATTTACATAATTTTCATATAGAGTAATAATATACCGACTAAATTTATGTACATAATTTTCATAAAAATATGATGTACTATTTTGTAGTCCCTTTATTTACAATGAAAATATTCATTATTGTTTTACTAATTTCACAAATGTCATTGTAACACTATTCTTATTATAATTAATATTTTTTCTAATTCAAAATTTATAAATATTTTTATTTGTTTGTTTGTTTGTGGTATGTTAGATTACGTTTGAAGTGCTGGTGAGAGTGTTGATGAGCGTTGGTCCTGGTGATGATTTGAACTTCCTCGAGCGAGAATACGAAGAATTCATCAGAGGCTTGATTTGCTTACCAGTTAAATTTCCTGGAACCACACTATATAAATCTCTCAAGGTATTCAACTGCCAATATTAATAAAAAATTGTTATAAATTATCAATATTTATATTATTATTATTAATCATTATGTTCAAATACAGAATATTAACGTAACCATGATACAGAATAATAAAAATAAATAAATGAGATGTAGTATTTCACATCAATATCAACTTACTATAATTACTTGGGTACGGCTCTCTTTTGGAATCAGCTTATTATTATTATTATTTTTTTTTTTTCTCCTAATAAGTTAAAAAATCAATTTGTAAGCCACTTTCTAAAACAACTGCTTTGTTTGGCAATATTATTTTTTAATTTAAAAATTAAAAAGTCATTAAAAAAAATTAAAAAATCAATAATTTATATTAAAACGTCAAAATTTTATTTTTCTTTTTACTTTTTATATATTTTTTCGTAAAAAATTAAAAATTTATTTTAAATATATTAGTTTTTTTATATTATATTTTAATCAAAAAGTTCAAATATTATTAAAAAAAGCATATTTTAAACGAGGCCTTACTACACAAAGTAAGGTATACGCATACTGTTTTTAGATGGGAATAGTTTGTAGGAGAAGTTGTTTGGGATGATTTAAATAATTATATTTTTTGATTTTTTACAAAAATAAATGCAAACAAGTAAAGAGATAAGTGCACTTATTTAAAAGATGTCAAACAATAAATAATAAATTTTATAAATATTAATATTTTTAAATTTTCCATAAATTTATAATTATTTTTTAAAATTTTACTGAATTTTAATTTTTCGTAGGGAAAATGTTTCGTAGCTCAAATTTTGTGGCTCAAATGGCCAAAACGACGTCGTTTTGGCCATTAGAGCTACTTTTGAGTCACAAAATTTGAGTTACGTAGCATTGTCGTTTTCGTAGTTTGTAAGTCTACTACATTTGTATGCATCCATGCATGCATGATATTCCCGAACACATAATTAATAAATAAAATTATTTTACATATTTCTTTTCATTAGCATAAACATAAGTTTCTCATGGATTTATTAATGTGGACGAATCTGATAATTTGAATGTGAAACATTTACCGGAATGAAATAAGGGTGTGTTTGTTTAGATAGATTGAATAAAGAGAATTGTAATCCACTAGATTATTAGCTTTGCCTTCGGATTAATTTGTTTTTGTTTAGTCATGGGATTAAATGTCTTGATTGAACTTTTCTATTAAATCCTATATTTGTTTAGTTATGAGATTAGATGTTTGGATTAGACTATTCTATTGAATCCGATGTGTATCTTATTTTATTTAATTTTTTTACTAGAACTTTTAAAAATTATCTAAATAGAATATTTATAAAAATTATATAAATTTATTTTAATTTTTTGTTGATATTTTAATTTTATTTTAATTTGAACTTTTAAATAAATTGAACTTTTAATTTACTAAAATTATATATTTTTTATTTTATTTTATTTTAATTGAGATTTTAATTTTATTTTAATAAACTCAAAATAATCTCAATCCTGAGCTTTCTGTCCCACACCCCTTGGGATAGAGTTATCTCACGTATGGGGGAATATTAGTCTAGATAGACTCACAATTCGGTGCAAAATTTTTAAACCAAACAATAAATTATATTCCATCCACCGGACTACGAGTCCTATCTTGTGTTCATATTTCTCCAAACAAACGTGCAAGTACGAATTCCGTTACTGATAGTCGTGAGGGTTGTCAATAAAAAAACGCATAATATTAAAATATTTATAATTTCAATATATTTTTAATTAAATTTTTAACACTAACTGCTGTCTTAAAAGCTGTTTTTAGTAATCTTTAATACTATATTCATCAAAAGTCATGCTGTATAGCTCTAATTAGAGTTGCTACAGTGCAGCTCTAATGAGCTGTTCACCCATTAAAAAAAAAAAAAAAAAAAAAAAACAAACAAACAAACAAACAAACAGTGAAGTAAAAGATAAAAAATGAAGAAGAAAAAGACAAATTAGTGCTCTATTAGAGGTCTATTTTTAGAGGTCTAAATCATTTTTGATTCATCAATTAGTGCGGAAACTAGTGTATCAATTAATGATGTGATATAATTTAAGATATTTTTTATATTTATAATTTATTTAATGAGTGAGGTCAATAATAATATCATAATTAATATTAATGCATTAATTAGTATATATAGTATCATTCAATCTTTAATAAGTTATAATGTACAGGTGCAATAGTTTAAAGTAAACTGTAAATGCAGGCAAAGGAGAGGTTGTTGAACATGGTGAGGAGGATCGTAGAGGATAGAAAAATGGCTCTAGAGAAGACAGATGACAAGGGTATGCCCAATGATGCGGTGGATGTGCTGTTGCGCGACACAGGTGAATCAAATGACGTCAATCAACGTCTGCCGATGGATTTCATCGCTGGGAACATCATAGAGATGATGATACCAGGGGAGGACTCTGTGCCCATGGCCATGACCCTAGCTGTCAAATTTCTCAGTGACAGCCCCGTCGCTCTAAGCCGCTTGGTGGTACGAAATCTCAAACGTTTATTTATTTATTAATTTAATTAACTATATTTAATTTAACGGTTGAGATCACTGCATGAAGTGGGACCTGAAGTGTCCACGTCAGGTCAGATCACTGAGAAAGTTTTGGTGTGTTGTTTGACTTTCTGACATCACTGTCATCAGTAGGACACTGAGAACACACGAGTCAGTGAGAGAGGAAAGGGTAAACGGGTGCCCGTGCCTCCTGAATCAGATCCTCTCCCTAATTTCTTATTTCTTTGGCCGTTGGGTGTATTTTTAGTCTCAATTTCGATGATTCGGATTATTCATATTTTAAGATTTATTGAGTATATTATATTTATAAAAAATTAAATTGATTAGATATCAAAAAGTTTGTATTCAGAAAATAGTTTATTAATTTTTTAAAAAAAATAGTTTTTAGTTTAATGATCCGAACACGTAGTTTTTAATATCCGATCAACTTAAATTTTTACAAATATGATATATGTTCAATAAATCTTAAAATATGAATGATTCGGATCGTTAAAATTAAATCTAAAAATAGACCCAATAACTCAACAATCAAGAAATCGATGAAGAAAGTCAAGAAGACGATAACGATTCGTGCGTACTATCCAAGAATTTCTTTACACCCACTATTAAAATAAAAATAAAAAAAAATTATATGTAAGTTCACTGTTTAGATTTAGGCTTCATTTGTTAATTATATATTTTAGTTAAAAAATTACTATAAATTTTTATATTATTCTCTCTATTTGTTTGCATATTATTTTGTAAAAAATTAAAAAATTATTAAAATAGTATGTTTTTAAACGAGACCTTAATCTTAGAATTAATTACTTAAAAGTCTTATTTACAAATATTATGGTAATTCAAGTCCTATTTAAGATTTTTTAAACCAATAAGCTTTATTTAGTTTTGTTTTTTTTAATTTTTAAAACCTATAACATTATTAATTTTGCATAGTAATGTTTTAGATAATTGTTTCACTAACTGATAAAAAAACAGAGCATGAAATTAAACATTTTTGGCCTTCTACTTATTGGTTTGATTCAACTATCTAATAAAACCTAGAATATCAATAGTTTTTTCTAATTTTAAAATTGAAAACATTATCATTTTTTCATTTTTAATTTTTTTTTCTAATTTTGCATATTATTATTCCACCATCATGCTTTTTTATAGATATAAAATTTAGTTTTGCATAAAAAAATAATTTAGCTTTTTCATTTTTTTTTTGCACATAATTTTTTTAATTTTTTTTCAGTTTGGTAGTTGATATTTTAAAATTTTTAAAAATCAAAATAAATGTCAAATCATCATGTTATTTTATAGATAATTACAAATGATAAACAATCATTAGTTGAAAGCTAATTCTGACTATTAAAAATTTAATAGAATTTGAAGGTTTAAAAAATTTTAGTTATGACTTAATGAAGTATAAATTTATAAATTAAGACTTGTATGTAAATACTCCCTTATTTTATAGACTCAATAATGTATAAGTGATATGATTGGTTGATTATGAGATCAGAAATAGTGCTACATACACCAATTGGTATATAACATATGTTATGATATTATCCTTTCAAAACTATGGATCTCACAGATCTCACACGTTATACAAATTACAAGACTTAAAATCTCTAAAATTATAATTTATCCGTTAATATATTAATTTGTATACTAATTGATACGTATAGCTTTATTCTTAAAGAATATACTAGAGAGAATGATAATTGTAATATCTTAATTGACCGTCATATCATTGAGATTAAAAATTAAATCTAACTTTTAGTATTAAATGACAAAAAAAATAAAAAATAATTACAATTAAATATAATAAAATTTAAAATTTTCTTTGGTTCCTATTCCTAAGCATATACGCATTAGTCTTTTCTTTTCATTCTCCTTCGTCATTGCCAACCCCCACCACTCGTGTTTTTTGGGATGATAAAATTATTCGATTTGATTGTATTTATTTGATTTTGATTTTAATATAAAAAATTTGAGAGAATATTAATAAAGTAAATTATAAGAATAAGAAAGTAAAAATTGTCAAGATTGAAATAAAATATAAAATTATATCATCAAAATAGTTGAGTTTAAAATTAAAAATTTCTATGAAAATTTCAAAAAATAAAAAAAAACAAAACAAAACAGAAACCAACAGTTATCACTACAATGATCCCCTCCATCGTAGTTAGCCACTTATCCAGCCATTTCCAGTCACCCCACACCCATCAGTCACCTTATCTCTATATACCTTCATCTTTAGGCTTATTTTGGGAACTAGAAAAAATTTTACTTTTTTATTTATTTTTGTTTTTAGTTTTGAAAAAATATGTAAATAAATAAAGGGATTATGTGATTTAAGGCCTCATTTAGAAACATGTTATTTTAATAACTTTTTAATTTTTTGGTTAAAATATGAGGTAAAAAAAACTAGTATGTTTGGGGTGACTTTTTGATTTTTTACGAAAACATGTGCAAAAAGTAGAGAGAAAAAAGAATTTTTGACTTTTTGATATATGTTATAGAATTTTTGATTTTTTTAATAATTTTTTAACTTTTAGGCTAAAACAGCTACTTGCCAAATGAGGCTTGAATAAACCAATAAACTAATAAATTTGCATTTTGTTAGTTGCCAAAATAAACCTCACAACCATAATCTTTCTCCCTACTTTTGCGATTTCTCCATTTCTTTCATGGATTTGGGGTGACTGTTGTGCGGGGTGCACAGTAATCACTGTTGTACAACCCAATGGGTTCATTTTTGGACCCATTTTGATAATTCGAACCGTTCACATTTTAGAATACATCAAATAGAACATAACTGTAAAAAATCAAGTTAATTGGATATCATTTACTATTTCATCCACCCACATTTATATTCATTTTAATATTTTAAATCACAATTGTTATTTATTTTTGTAGATACAAATGTGAGTGGATGAAAAGGTAAACGATATCCGATTAATTTGATTTTTTACAGCTATGTTCTACTTGGTGTATTCTAAAATGTGAACGATTTGATTTATTGAAATGAACTCCGAAATGAACCCATTTAACTACACAGTAATGACTGCTCTACACCCCGCATAGCAACCACCCCAAATCCTTCTTTCACCTCGCCTCCCCTTACCAAAACAAAGAAATTGTTTGAGAAGTATTAGCAACAACCAAAATTATTTGAGACTTCTTTGGAGTTAGGTAAAAATCTAGTTTATTGACTAAAAATAAAATAAGTTTACAAAAAGTAATGTTAATAAAGTAGTTTGTTTATTAATTCTTAACTTTTTTTTAAAAAAATTCTAATATTTTTTTGAATTGATTAAATTAAGTTTTTTTTGGCGGAAGATATGTTTGTCAAATGAGCCAAGTTTTATTCATTTCTATTTTTTTTTATTATTTAATCAAATGACATTTTTCTTAGCAATTACTTTTGTAAATTTTGTTTGGGTTAAAAAGTAGATGTGTTTAGCAATTACTAAAAAAAGATTACTTCACTTTTTACTTTTTGATGAAAATTACCATATTATTTTTATAATGTTGCGAACCTTTTGTTAATCAAAGGAGCATGACGGAATTTCTCAATGTATAGAGTAAATTATCTTTTAATAATTATGTTTAACATTTTAAAAAAAAAAATTAATAGAGAAGTTGCTTTTCTGAGCCAACCAAACAATTTTTTAATTTTGATTTTTCTTAATCAAAATACTACTTATTTAGAGATTGTCAAGCATCACCTCTGTTATCCTGTTAAGCCACAGCCAGACAAAACTTTACATTAAAAAATAACAAAATTTTATTTATTTATTTTTATGCAATTTTTAGAAGAGAAGAGACCGTCAAAATTGCTACAAGAGGGTAGTGGGGGTGACAAAGGGTTGATAATTGGAAAAATTATTGACTGATCTAAGGGTGTCATATGGTGGTATTTTTCACTAATCACAAATTATCATATTTTTTCAATCATTCAATATAAAATTATGAATTTCACCTCTGTCACTAATCACAATATTACGTGGAGGTTGTACAGTCGTACGATTCAGATTGAACGGTTGTCAGATGCGGACCGCTCTCTCATTAACCTTATGGATGTGCTTATTAATATTGTGTGACCACTGGACACTTGTTTTCTATGGGAGAAATTATTAAGGTACATCAAAAAAAAAAAAAATCTTTTTAAAAAAAAGATAGTTATTTGTCATTAAAAAAAATAAAAAAATGTTAAAAAATATTTGTCAAACACAACCTTATTTTAGGGGCGGTGAAGATTACATTTTAAGATGAATTTGAATTGCACATTTGGTTAAAATAAGTATAATTGAATCATTTAGCTATCAATATTTGATAATTTGATTTTTTATATGATTTTGTTTAAATAAATTTTAAAAGATAAACTGTGCTAATCATTCATAATGGATCTCAAAATGAATCCACAAATACACCTCTCCAATTACATCATCAACTCAAAAGGAACTGATCCCTTTTGTTCTTACTTCATTATTCTTATTTTTTGAGAACCTTTTAGGTTAGAAGCAATGAATCAGCTGGTTGGATCTGAACTAGCAGTACTTACATTTGAAACTAGTTCTGAGATCTCTTTCAAAAAGTGTAAAAAAAATCAATTTATTGATTTATTTTACTTTTTTATAGGCCCTTTTCATAATAAATAAAAATATCCATTCTTTACTTAACCTTTTTTTAGTACTTCCCCAAACAATGTCAATTTTTTTTTTTTTTTTTAGTACTTCCCAAACTAATTCTCAACCTTTGTTTTTTCACTTTTAAACAGTATATTTGATTCATTTGAAAATTAATTATTTCAGATGATTTTTTAACTTTTTACGAAAAAATATATAAAAATAAGAAGAGTGATGTGACAATTTGTAGTAATTATTTTTTAACTTATTGAATATAAAAAAAGCTAAGAAATCAGAAAATAGTAATAATAATAATTAAAAAAAAAAATACTCGGAATGTTAATGTAGGGTTTAGTATTGAAAAGCAAGCTTAAATTTATGAATTTATAGAATGAGTAATGATACATCCCTCTAATTTTGAAATTGAGTTCTAATAATGTAGCAGAAAATAAAAATAAAAAATTTAGAACTAAAACATCACATCATAATAAGGCTCACCCACATTAGAGCTCGGTTGTTAGTTAGAACTCCCAATTATTTTTCTTATATAAGTGTCCCATAAATATAAATATATACTGATCAAAATAATTGCACCTTGTCTGCTGGTGCAGTCAGTTCAGTTCCATGAAAACCCTAGAGTTAGAGAGTACCTCACTGACACCTTCTACAAAACCTCAAATATTTTTGGTTTGTTGTATTTCACCATATAAGAAATGCCCAGATAACAATACAAACCATGCGTTGCTTTGTAGTGGCTTTCTTGTATTTTTTTTTTTTTCAGGACCTTGCAATATTGTCCTTGCCACATTAAATACACATCTACACTTTGTAGTTGTTTTCTTCCTTTCAATCATTACATTTTAAACAAATTTGAAAAGAAAAATTGTGTAAAAGGAAAATGTGTTAGATTTTGGGTAGAAAAAATCATTTGTGGATAGGAATTGGGACATGTTAATTTTATAATTTTAATAATAACGATTCTAATAAAAATGAGAGATGATATGATCTATTATGAATGATAATTTATATGTTATGAGAGTTAAAAATTATAAACTGAAAATAAAAGAAGTAAAATTATATACAAATATATTTAATAAATATAATCAGGTGGAAGCAGGACGGGTAGAACGGGATGGGAGGAGGAAAATCCATCCCTACTACACTTTTCATGGGGGCAGGGGGAAATTGCCATCGCTACTTGTAAAAATCGTTTTCGGAATTTAATAAGACGGACAAGAGTTTTATTAAACCATTCCATTGTTACCCCCTTGCTACCAAACCACTAGATGCACAACTAAACATCTAAAAGTGTTTTTTGCAAAAAATAAATGTTTTTCTCTAAAAATGTTTCTGTAAAAACAAACAAAACTTTGATAGAGTCAAGTTTTGCATTTTTAGGAAATAAAATGCAAAAAGCTTGGCCTGAACTCTTATTTTTGATTTTTGATTTGTGTGACTTTTTGGTAGGAGGAGAACATGGATTTGAAGAGGAGCAAGGCTCATTCATGTGATGATTATGCTTGGACTGATTATATGTCCTTGCCCTTTACTCAAAATGTGAGTTTATTTTTGAAATATCATGAAGCAAATACATTTATTTAAAAAAAGAAAAGAAAAAGAAAAACTAATAGTTGATTACTAAACTGTATTAGGTGATCAGTGAAACTCTTAGAATGGGAAATATCATCAATGCAGTTTGGAGGAAAGCTCTCAATGATGTAGAAATAAAAGGTCAGTCTAATACTTTAGCTTTCTACTTTTTTCTCTACTATTTAAGGAATTAAAACTCGATTTTTACATAATTTATGACCAGAATAATCCGACACTGATATTTTTGAAAATTCAAACAATGTCGATGAGTCTTTTTTATTAAAGTGATTAGATCAAGATTTTGTCAGGTCGTTTTGTATATTTAAAAAATAATAATTTAATGCAGGTTATTTGATACCAAAAGGGTGGTGTGTGTTGGCATCCTTCAGCTCTGTTCACATGGATGAAGAAAATTATGAGAACCCTTATCAGTTTGATCCTTGGAGATGGGAGGTATTATTATTAGCTAGTTTGTTAATTTTGAGCATTGAGCTTAACTTCTGTGGACATCATCATTATGGTTATACTTGCCATAACATGAAGGGAAAAAAAAATGAATTATTCATTCCTCAAGTGGTTATAATGTGGCCATGTAATAAATGGATTGAAATTTATTTGTAATTGTGCTACTGCAAAAATTTCATCATCAACCCCTTTGAGGAGTTTGTTTTTGGTTTATGACACAATTGCTACTTTTATTATGACGATTTCAACCGTTCATTTAAAGGCCTTGCTATGTTAATTATTATTTTTAACAATCAACCTAATTCGATAATTTTAACTACTTGATTTCATTGTTCATTTTTCTTGAAAACAAATATAATAAATCATATAACTAAGATTGTCATCTTAATCTAATTTCTTTTTACACATAATCTACGCACAAGAACTTAAAAGATCAATGTTCGAATCATCAAAACGGGATTGTGATGGGCTCTGAAAGTCTTACTATGAAACCCGATGTCTCATTTTGTGTGAATCCAAAGAACAGAATAGTGATATCGCGGAACTTTTTTTATTATTTTTATTTGACTAATCATAACTATTAAGGACAAAATCTAACATGGTGATCTTGGACCACAAAATAATTTTTCATATTTTTTTGTGCTTGTGTCGGCAGAAAACAGGGGCTGCTGTGGCTGTGAATTGTAGCAATACCTTTACACCATTTGGTGGAGGACAGAGGTTGTGTCCTGGTTTGGAACTCTCAAGGCTTGAAATCTCTATCTTCCTTCATCATCTTGTCACCACTTATAGGTAAAATAATAATAATAATAATTTTTTTTTTTTAAAGTTGAACTTGTGAGACATATTAGTAGTATACTCAATATAAACCATCCCGGCAATTTTATAAAAAAAAAGAAATGAAAAAAAGAAAAGAAAAAGATACATGCTTAAAATTATTGTTAAGAATTTCACTCAGAATGGTGAAATGTGATTGAGATTCAATCAATGGATTATAGAGTTTATATATAGAATAAATTTGAGCCCAACATTGATATTTCTAAATAAAATTGTAAATATATATAAGTATTACTTGATATATAATAAATCTAGGGCCTGTTTGATTCTAGTATAACTACATAGGATTTGACAATTAACCCAATCAAATTCATTTTTGGATCACACAAATGACATCCAACTTAGTAATATGTTGGACTCTTAATCTTACAAAATTGCAATATATTTAATGTGGAGAATAGGTATTAACAATCCTACACAATTATTCCATGAAATTGTTAATCCTATCACTAATACCGCAACTAATCAAACAAAGCCCTAAGGTCCTACAAGCAAAAGTAAGAGGTGATGATCATGGCAAGATATTTGGATGAGCATGAACTGGAAAGGGAAATTGAACAAGATAGTTTACGATGAGTCAGTTCATGCAAAGGACATCCCTAGATTTGATGTTTGGGGTGCATCCACGATAACTTTGTAGAAATGTCGATGATGCCCACCAAAGGGTTGTCTCCAATCTTCAAAAAAATTGACTCTACTATCCAGTTCCCACCTCCTGGGTCCATCAAAATAGACCACTTCAATAATTTAGTTGGTTCATCTTTTTATGCTTCTATATGATTATTTATGAAAATAATTAAATTGACAAATATGAAGAAATTATGTTGCTACAATTATAAGATAGAATTTAATTTTTATCCATAGATGGTTTACATAAAAGTTTAGCAATGTTACAACATTAGTACCATGCACCATGGTACAAAAAATGAAATGCGAATTAAATTTATTTTAAAGGTATCAAATTTAAATTTACACTGAACATTTTATTTCGTAAGGTTACCTTGTATGTATTTGTGCAGATGGGTGGCACGGAAGGATGAAATAGTCAATTTTCCAACAGTGAAGATGAAGCAGAAGCTGCCCATCACCATCTTCCCCATAGACATAGACCATTGAGTTTTATTACTATTATTATTGTTATGTATAATGTATAATGTTTTTACAGCTGACAGCTGTCACTGATAGTTAGATTTGGCCCATACAGTCCCATTAGGTCATCTAGATAAACATCACTACTCAATCAAGTGTATGTAGCAGCAGATATATATATATATATATAGATGGATAGATAGATGTGTACCCCTATGATTCTTGATCAATCAATTTATGTAGTTTATTTAGTTTTCTAAAGCAATTTCCTAGTATGTGTACTGAAATTTTAGATTCATCATGATATCGATATTCACTAGTATATATCGGGTAATATTGTCTATTATCATTTGATACATGACATAACATCAATATAAACATATATATTTTGATACTTTTATTTAAGAAACATGATACAGACGCAATGAATATCAGACTACGAAGAGATATTGAAATTTGTGAGGTGTGTAGTGTTGTATGATAGAGTGAGTTAGTTGGAGTGTCATTGTCTTTGGGCCATGTTTCGTAGTCCCCCATGGATTGAATGCAAGTGGGAAGGAAAGGAAGTGATCAAACACTCTTTCTATCCTATATATATATACATAGGGAGGTCCCAATCTACAATAAAGTGAGAGTGGTTAATTAGTTGATAAGGACGTGTGAGGTGGTGTGACCTTGGGCTGAGGGTGGTGGACCGGTGGTGGTTATGTCCCCATAAGTGCACGTGCGGTGATACCCCAGTTCCCCCAGTTAATAATGTCCAGTTGGTGGTTGCATACCCTAGGTCCCCAGTACAAAATTTGTACTAATTGTTTCATAATTGCATACCCACCCTTCCATTATCACTAGGGCTGCCATTTGGAGGGCACAATTCGAGGAGATAAAGGCTAGTGAGTTGACTTTTGACTTTTTTGATTATTTTAATTTGGGGTTAAAAAGTTTGGTTTGGAAGAATTTTTGACTTTTTTGATTTTTTTGTGAGAGAAAAAATATAATGATTATAGGTTGGAAGTGATGTTTTGTCTTATTGGATTAAAAAGCTAATTTTATTTTTTGTGACTATTTTAACTTCAAACCCACTTCCCATACAATGGCAAAGTTCAATTTGAAATCTTTTAAGGTTTTAGCAATATATTTTTTAATTTAACGTGTTTTAACAATAATTTAGAAGTTGAAATTAAAATTGGATTACATTTCAACAAATAAATTTGAGTCGAAAATGGTACTTAGATAAGGTATAAATAACTGTGAACATAATTTAAATTGACCTAAATAACCCCATCTTGATTGAATCCACTCGAATTGTCTTGGACATGGAGAAAAAATTAGGATCAATTTTTTTTTTTTTTTTTTTTTCAGATTGAAAAAAGAATCAGGCTTAAGAAGATATTTTGTAAGGATTTATGTTAAAAACTCAGAATTTTAACATAATGAAAGACAAAAATATAGGTCCCATGTAGGTGGGGCTCACACGTGGGGTCACTCGTTTTACATCTACATCATATTGAAAATTTATGTGCAATTAAGGTTTTTTTTTTGAGAAGATAGTTAAAAATTATTTTTTAATTTTTAATATATTTTTAGTCACATTATTTTTTTATTTTTTTACATATTTTTTTAAAAAAATTAAAAAAATTAAAGAATTAATTTTTAACCAACTTTCTAAAACAGCTCTAAGCTATCTCATTAAGGTTGTTTTTATTTTATTTTGTTTTTGTTTTATTAATGAAAGAAGTTGAAAAGGAGAAGTTGACAAGTCAAAGCAGTTCATTTTGCACACTCATCATTTTTGGATTAGCGGGTTTAAGCTGTCTTCGCCACATCAAATCATTTCATGAAGAAGTTATTTAGGCTAAGTTGGAAAGGATAAATAAGTGTATTTTTTGATTTTTTATAAAATATGGGTTGAATTTTGGTTGAATTTGAAGTGATGTGTTAGAGAAGTGATGTAACTTAAATAAGATGATGTGATTTAAATAAGACAGTAACTTTTTAATTTTTTAAATTTTTTAAAAAATGTCAAACTTAACCTTAGTAGTCTCGTAATTAAGAATGTTATGATTAATGAATGGAATGAGATCCATTGAGATATGAAGAATATCATGAGAGATTTGAGTGTTCGCTAGAGAACGAAAACACATGATATTGTAGACCAACAAATATTTTTTCTATTTTCCCATTTGATAATGAAAGTTACAACCACACACCAATGAATCTAGTTTCTTTTATTTATTTATTTATTATTATTTTTTAAAGTGGGATGAAATTTTTGGCTAAAATAATTAAAATATCATATCTTACACATTAATCAATTATTTTTTTCCTCAACTATCTATTCATCCAAAAAAAATTATTTTAAACATATTAATCCGTTTGTTTTAGTTTTAGAATCATGATTTGAGTATAGAGTTGTATTTTGAAAGATAAGTTTTTAAAATGAGTTTTGAAAAGCAAAAACTTGTTTGATTATGAGTTTTGAAAAGAATTTTGAAATTGTTTTGGGTTTTTAAATATTTAAAAATTATCTTAATTTTTTTTTGTTTAGGGTAAATAATTGTTATTGTAAATATATATAATGTGTGATGTATTTTTTTAAAAATATTTTAAATATTATTTTATTTAAAAATAATTATTTTTTTCTTGTTTATATAATTTTTATTTAAATATTTTATTTTTTATTTTAAATATTTAAATTTCAAATTTGTTTGATTCGCCCATATATATCTAAATCATAACAAATTATTTAACCAATACTTAAAAAATAACAAAATGTTTTTTTCAAAAAATAAAAATATTTTTCTTCAAAAATAAAAATAAAAATAATATTTTCTGAATTTTTAAAAAAAAAATAAAATATAAAAAATAATTTTAAAAAACAAAATAATTTTTTTTTTTCGTTTTTAAAATAGAGTTTTGAAAATAATTTGGTTATTAGTTTTGAATTTTTTTTTTTTTAAATTGAGTGTTTATAAGTTTGGAAATTGAAATTATGATTTCAAAACTTGACCGACGCTATCTAATTTTTTACATCTCATAAAAATGTCAAAACATTGCTAAAAAGGTCAAGTTTCAAAATAGAGAAGTTTTTGGTTGATCTTGAAATATTGCTCTACACCATTCATTGAGAGACAAGTGTCTTATTATCTCCAAAAAAGAGACCAAAATATGATGAATCCTACTGATTCAACCAATAATAATTAAAGTTAGAGCACCATCTCAGCTCACCCCAGTAGCAAACCATAATTTTCCAAGAGTATTCTCAACACTACACGTATCCAAGTGACTGAAAATAATTGTCTCGTTCAAGGGTCTGGAGTTGGTTTCCTGTAAAAGTGTTTGTAATTCTTCTGAGGCTTTGTCAATTTTCATATTTTTTGGTTTAAATGAAGGCCGAAACCAAGAGCAGCAAACCGAACAATTCTAGGCAGGCCTTGGGCCTTATACTTGCATTTTAATCGAAGCTGGACGAGAGGAGATAGTATTTTATATAACAAGGAGTAACCAGTGTTGAGTCCAGTGCACTTCTCTCAATCGATATTGTAGTTCACACAACACAACCAAGAACATGTAGTTGGGCTTTACAGGGTTGCCAATAAGCCGATTGACTCAATTACAAACACATATATTAATACGTATTCATTCATTTTTTAAACAAATCAAAGCTTAGGCTGACAAACAAGTTAAGTTTAGATTTCATTTATTTCAAAAATATTTTACTTATTTTATGTTGTTTGGTTCAATAAAAAATAAGTAAAAAATTTTTAAAAAAAATATTTTTGTATCATTTTTCTAAAAACGACTTACCTTTAAAAATTTCACAAGTCAATTTTTAACACATTCAACATTTTCAAATAAGCATCTTTAACTTACTAAAAAGTCATAAATGACCCTTTATTAAAACAAAATTTCTCTTTTAAGTAATAAAATATTTTTGTTTCAAGTGTAAACCAAACGCCAAAAAACAAAAACAAATTTTTTTTTTTGTATAAAATATTTTATGTAAAAACAAATAGAGCATTAAAAACAACTCAACTATTATGTTGGTGTGTTAGGTTGAATCATATTTATATATATATATATATTTTTTTTTTGTGTGCGCGCACAAGCGAGCGCACGCTGCTTCCAGTTTTGATCTAGTTGAAGTTTTTACTTTCATGTTGGTATTATTGTTCTCGCAATTGATTGGAGTGTACCACTCACTTAAAACAAGACTAGTTAAGCTTGAACATACAAGCCTTAAGCTCATCCGAGTTCAAGCAAACTTGACATCCTTGATGTGTTCAATTTGTCTCACTAAGGTCGCAAAATAAGCACATTATTCATGGACAGTTTGAGATTGACTCAGTAACTCAGGATAACAAATGAGTCAAGTCCAAGCTCAGTTTTTAAGCTCAGCTAATTAATGAACCGAGCATCTGCAATGTAGAGCTCAGTCATTTACAGTCCAAGTGCTAAAGAAATTACCCCAGCTAAATAATGGGAAATGTTTGCATCAACTAACATTGATTTCTATATTTGATCATTAAAGGTGTTTGTATCATCGCACGCAAACTCAATCCACAAGAGTCATATTAGTGTGGTGGATTAGGAAAAAAGAAAAAGCATTCCAAGTGAGGCCTATATTATGCCAGTTCGCAGCTTTTAACTTGGATAATTAAATTCAAAAGCAAAGTTAAGTATAAGAGGGGAAGAAGCACCTAGATATATTCTTCGAGGAGAAAACAAGGATATATTCCCTAGAAGTTAGCTTGAATTTTACACAACTCAAACATCAAGAGGAACATCATCTGTGAAAAACAAGAATCAAGGTTCAGTGTTCACGTTGTAAGGGGGAAAAGTTTATAAGCAGCATTACCATCTGCCAGTGAGGTTTATGACAAATAAGTCAAGCCATGGCCTTTTTCTTCTCTTCCTCAAGCTGCTGCAGCTCTGCCAGTCTTTCAGCCCATGCTCTTTCCCTTGCCACTGCAGCCATCTTCCGCTCTATTCTTTTAATATTTTTCTTTCTTTTTGCCTCCTGCAACTGTGCTTTCCGTTTCTTTGCCTCAGACTGCGCGGGGTTAAAACCCAGTTTAAAATAAATTAGTATTACGTCTAGAGGGAAACAAAAGGATCCACAGGTAAGGTATCAGGCAAATTAATATGAAGGAAGTGCATTGTACTGACCAAAAGAACAGAAAAATATTTATGAGAAGGGAATCCAAAGTGCATTCGGATCTAAGGATGCCCTTAGCAAACTAATGCCCTCAAAGATAGCAAGTGTATCACTGACTTGCCATCAGAACAACGAAAATATTTAAATTTCCTAAGAGCTGTGAAATAGGAAACATGCATCATGAGAAGTGAGCACTAAAAATCTACATGTATCCACTGGGCTATTTTTGTAGCTCTGGCCAAATTGACATTGAACTTCTAGAGAAGCATTATGTGCACACAAACAATGAGATATCAAAAAGGAACTTGATCCAAAAAGGCCACAAATCTAGCTAATTGAGTTTGGCCCAGATGTGCTAAAGCAATTCAAAGCAGAATTCATGACTTTTCTCACCATCTCAACTCATCTTCCTATTGGCAAATCATTTTATGCTTGTAGTTCCTTTAAATTGCATTATGATCACTCCTTCCAAATGCATTTACTAGCCTTTACATCACATGGTAAAAACAACTTAAACAGCTTTCTTTGATCTTGTCGTCATTGGAAGCATCAACTTCTTGAAAAACAATCAATTTACAAAGTCTTGATATATGCCACAAATAACTACCAACAAATTATACCATACATTGATTTTTGCTAATTAGCAACCAGAATTTTAATGATGCAAAAAATTCTAATACCTTAAAAAGTTTTGTTAGTAAACTACGAAAATTTTGCTATAAAGAAGTCTTAAAGAACAAATTGCTAGCAACCATGTAGGGACCTGATATTAGGCAATCGGTGTTAAAGGGTGAAGGTAGCATTTAGGTTCCTATGAAGATTTGAGCATATTTTATAGCATTACCTTAGAAAAAAAAAAAAGAAAAGGACAATGATACTGCCAATGGTGGAGTTATTATGTGTGCCTTAGAAAAATTGTAATAGCACACATCCTGTGGTATCATCCCCTTCCCTTCTGGCCTATTAAACCACAACCTCCTTCACAGCGCTTGGCCTCATAACTGATCAACAAGCGACATAGCACAACTTACTTTGTGCTGCCCTTTAAGCAAGGGCTCGTATACTAAGTCAATAAGGAATGAAAAGATAAACCATCCAAACTGCGTAGATTTTAAAACACTTTGAACTGAGCAACTGAATTTGTCGTCTCCATTTGATTATTAATTCTATTTATAAATTCTGATCATGGTAACTTGTTTGTTATTCTGCCCTTAAGTCTCAACTTGTTTCTTCAAAGATCTAATATCGAAGCTCCAAATTCAGAATTGCAGCTTTTCTGCTCACAAAAACTTATGACAAAGACTGTCAGAAGAAGCAAATAAATACTTCTAAAGGTGCTGAGTTTAGAGGACTAAGAAAAACAAAAGATCATAGGTTGAATTTGTTAAAAAACACATGTTGGCCCAATTATGGCGCTAAATAGAGCACATAACGAAAAATGCAATTTGGATGGTCGATCTCAAATGGCAGAATAGGACTCTGTTGAGACGCATCATCAATCAGTGAACAAGTTATCAATTCTTTATCATTGATAATTTGGGCATCAGTGTTGAATATTTTTGGGGAAAAAAAAGAAAAAAAAAGAAGCAGAAAACTCATAGACATCCTTCGTTTTCCATTGAATAGCTATCCAATCATGAATAATGAACATGGTCATCAACACTCACATGCAAATTGCCAAATCTTGGCCAAGGTTTGAAGGCCATGGTAATCAACTAGACACACAAGCAAACAGCTTCATGTAAGTACACAAGCAACTTCAGAATCAGCAAGCAGTAATACATAAAAGAAGACTAGTTAACTTATGTAGCAAGAACTTGAGTGTTAGAATAGCTTAAAGTAGCTTTTTAAGACAACTTATTCCCTTCACAACTACATACAACTTTAAATATTACAGTGTAGACCCTTATTAAGTTATACATGAATGTATCTCAGAAGAAGGATGAAAAACTTTAACAGAATGAACAATGTTTAGACATAAATGTAAAATCTTTAGATTGTCTGTACGTATTCTAGGTGAGATGAAATTAGCCTTCTTCACCCATTTTAATATTCAATCAGACTTCACCCACGTTAATATTCAATCAGATGGCCCACTAAACAAAAACAGATTCAATATGCGAGTACTTTTTTCTTTTTCTTTTTCTTTTTTTTTTTCTTCTTATTTTCATCCTAGCTTAATCAATGACATAAGGTCCAGGAAGTGTAAAAAAGACAATCAAAGGAGGTTGAAGGACTCTCACTCACCAATATAAATGCCCTCCGCTGCCTCATTCGCTTCTTCTCATTCCTTCGTTTGACACTTCCCTCATTGGGTTGGTTCGGAAGTATTGGCTCACCAGGCACATATTTAACAAAAGCATATGGTCCTGCATTTTTCATGGCAACAAGCAATTGCATTAGATTCTAACACCACCATTTTGACTGATTCCAAAATTTGAGTAAATCCCTAATTCTATGATATACATACAGAGAATCAACTTAACATACATACATTCATGTACAGAGACAATAAAAAAAAATAAAAAAAAGAACAAATTTTGACACTTCCACTGTGTTGTATAATAATAATAATGATAACAGTAATGAAACCAAACAATTGAATTTGGAATACGTGAAAGAGGAGAGGAGATTGACGAACCAGGGGGTTTCAAGCTGGCTCTTTTTCTTTTAGGTTTGTCAGTGGGGCGTCTCTTGGGGAGGCGAGTGTCTGTTAGGCTGTGGAAAGAACTCGATGCCGGGATCCATGGAATAGTCCGGTGGAGTGGGCGGAGAAGAGAAGTGGCCGGAGTTGTGGTGGTGGTGGTGGTGAGAGAGATAGGGGAGGGGGTGCGGGCTGACAATAATAGGGTTCTAGAAACGGGTCGAATGATGGATCTTAGGGCTCCCAAACCCATGATGGTTTCTCTGAGCTTATGGCCTCCACGGCTCCAAAATGTGTAATATTAGTATTAGAGAAGGAACGAAGCAAGGGGGAAAGAGAGTGTGACGCCCAATTTAAGATTAATATTCACCCGAAACAAGTTGTAAAACAAATCAAATTATGGGGTACTTATCAATTAGTCCTATTAATTAGATTTATTTACATATAGGTCCTAACTAATAAATTTAACACTATAAAAATAAGAGAGTGATAAATTTATCACTAAAAATTTATTCATAAAAACAAAGAGACTGATAAATTTATCACTATAAATTTATTCATAAAAATAAAAGACCGATAAATTTATCTTTATCACTTAATAAATTTATCAATAGGACTTAATGGGTAATAAGTCTCCAAAGTAGGACCTATTGAGTAATAAGTCTCCAAAGTAGGACCTATTGGTAGTTTACCCTCAAATTAAATCACACTTCATATTTCAAAAGTGATTAATTTTTTAAGCACAATCAAACTCGAGTAATGTTAGAGATTTTAAAATATAAGTCTCACACTAATATAAAACATTTAATAAAAATTTTGATAAAATTTTCAAAACATTTTTTATCAAACTCGTCTCCTTTGCTTTGTTTTTTTTTTTTTTTTTTTAGTAATAATTTATTTTCATTATTTTCTCTCTTAATGCATTTTTTTTTTTTTTTGGTTGCTAATACACATTTGAAACATTCCTGCATTTTTGTTAACTATGTTTAACCTTTCTTTTTTTTTGGGGGGGGTGGTATGGATTGTCATGTAACTCCAAATGAATTATTTTTTATCATATCGTCTAGCAAATGAGGCACCTCTTTATCAAATGTGATACTTGGGTTTGAGTTTGATCTCCAATACGTGATGCAATTTTTGTAAGCTTTTCACAAAAAATCGTCTAAGTCAAAATCTAAAGAGAAAATATAGTGAGAATAAATTAAATGTATTAATTCATATTATCTTTGTAATATAAATATAAGCGTTTATATATAAAAAGTTATTTAATAAGTCTGACTTACTAGATAGATGTGTGCCCATCTTATAATAAGATGACACGCAGTTAATTTGTCTAAAATGTAGAAGAAACTAATAACATGACCTAATACTCTTGAAAGAAAAGATCAGATATAGGTTGAACTTATAAGATCATTTTTTGGGTATACATAGAGTAAGAGAGAACCTAATAACTAACTGCTTGGACAGCTCAACCTAACTACTAAACTAACTTCTCTTGCTAACATTTCCTTCTTCTATTACCGATTGCAAAAAAAAAAAAAAAAAAAAAAAATTTAAAATGCAGTGAATGTTAGAGAAGTAGGACATCTTATGCTTGAAAAAATGGAAAAACAATTGACAAACAAATGAACAAAGAAAAAAAAAATTGACAAACAAACAAATAACTGAAAATAAAGAGCAAGAAAGATTCAAATTCAAAGATTTTGCATCTGTATGTCGGTTGAGCTAATATCACAACAGAAAGTTAACCTATCATAAAAGCCAAGTATTTCACAGAAGACATGATCTTACACACTAGTGACTGCTAATTCCACTTCAGAGATAGATGGTTTGAAGTGTCAAGCATTTACAAGATGACATGAACACATTGAAAAATAACAGTAATGATACATCCCCCATTTTGGACCCCCAATGACATAGCAAACACTATTGGATAGTTTTTACATTTTAGTGGGGTTTCCAAGTGATGTGGCTTATGACACATCGCTTGGAGTTGGTTTGGGAGTCCAAAATTAGAGGTCCAAAACATTTTCCGAAAAATAATTCATAACCTAATACCTAAAAGTTTCAGAGGATCAATGTAAGATAGCCGAGAACATAAGAGCATAAGTTAGTTTATCATTTCAAAATGAACTAGTTCAAGAGCAATATGCACATAGTCCTACAATTGCAATAGGTTTTGTGCTGCCACCCTACACAGGACAACTAGTCACCATTAAAGAGGGGCACATTGAGGTAAGGATCAATAATATAAATAGGAAAGATAACGATAAAATGTTTACAAAGATCAAAATTACTGATATAAAGAGAACAAAACCGATTTTGAGTTTGTTTATAGGAAGTGGTGGTATAATTCTAGTAGTGTTGGTTCAAAATGTTGACATAGATCGAGGGGACATGACTTTTAGAGACTACTGCAGCTGGAATTGCAAATTGACTAGAATTTTGACAATGTTGGTGGTAAACACACGCACGCTTGGACATAATAAGATTGATTTACTTCTATAAACCAGGCTATAAGAATCACAATGAGATGGATAAATTCTTTCATTTTGACTGACAAGGCGGTGCTGAACCATGATTTCAGCTTTTGCACAAAAATTATGCAAACATATAGTTTTGCTATGGACTGTAAGAAGCAGCCAATGTTGCATTGCTTGTGTCCCTCAGCTTTGCATGATCATGAAACCATATTCCAGCTTGATTGAATGAAGAAAGCAAATGCAGCAACTCCTCATTACATAGCTTTGAAGGCCTCTTATCTTCAAAACCACTGGACCTTAGAACATCAACAATTTTCTCCTTAAACAAATTCATCTCCATTCCCGAGCAAGAAAAAGAATAGTCCCCTCCATCACTTCCACCGCCTTCGTCTTCTTCCCCTTCATCATCACTACAGTCTTCACTGTAACAATTGACAATATTTTCTTCATTAGAGCCAGTTATTCCACACAATTTATACAGCTCCATCACCTTCCTCTTCTGCTTAAACGTCGCACCTAATGTTTTATTCTTCTTACTAAAGCATGTTCTTGTGAAAGCCCACCACTCGTGAAGATTCACAACAGGAATTTCAGCTTTAGGCCAGATTTTAACAACAGACGAATCAACTTTTGGAATGGGTACAAAGTCTCTCTTGCTTACATCCATAATAAATTTCACATCAGTGACAAGCTTCACATTTACAGCTAAACGGTTGAACTCGGAGTCTCCAGGATTAGCCAATAGCCTTCTTGCAAACTCTTTCTGAAGGAGAAGTGTTGCGCTCCGAAATGGGTTCAACCCAAACACCAACTTAGCCACCAGAGGCGAAGATATTCCATAAGGAATGTTGGCCACAACAAGATCAAACCTTGGAAATTCTGTTTTCAACGCATCACCGCATATAACCTGCAATACCCAATTCAAAAATTAGCTCATTCTAAAGCCATTCAAGCTCAACCTCGTCATTGAGGAATTTCATCGAACAGTTGATGAGCAATTCAATCTTACAGTAAGTCGGTCCTCAAACCCATTCTCTGCAACGCGACTGTGGAGAATCTCCACCATTCGCTTGTCAATTTCGACCGCTACGACCTTCTGGGCAGCTTCGAGGAGCTTGAGAGTGAGATTTCCGGTGCCGGGTCCGATTTCAAGCACCGTATCGGTCGATTTTATATCAGATTTTCGTACGATGGAGTCGAGAACTCGTGGGTTGGTGAGAATGTGTTGACCCCTGCTTTTCAACAGATGTATGCGACCTTCTTGATTTTCTTTTCTCTTTCGGGTATTGTCATCGTCGTCTCTGAAGTTGTAGCGACTCCGACGACTAGGCTTTGAATGAAGAAATCGCAGGCCGAGGATGAGTCTTGAAACGTAGACTGAGATGGGTTTTGGATGGTGAAGCATTTGGTTACTTTGTCTTCTCTGGTGAGAAAGACAAGCTCTTTGGCCGAGTGGCAGTTCATTGAAAATTTGAATTTCAGTTGGGGGTAAGTTTTTGGGGTTTAACTCTCCTAACACAATTTTTGAAAAAAATTTCTAAAATCACTTTTTATTTTTACACATCAATCAATCATTTTTTTTTCGCATCTTTCATTCTCAATTACTTTTTCTCTCACACATATTTATTTAATTACAACAAAATATCAAATTATCTCAAACTCCCATACTTAAAAATTATTTTCAAAATACACAAAGAAACAAATTAAAATTTTTTTTACAGTCTTTCCCCCAATCTTTTCTTGAAAATTTATTGAGAATTGATGGACTGGGCCGAGAAGCTTATTGGGCCTGTGGAGATTAATTTTTCAGCTGTCATTATTAGGCATGAAAATTTGGACCGGAGGCCCGTGGGCCGAGCCATCTCATGTACACACCCCTCGGACTAATACTATGTTTAAATAATCTAAAAAAAAAAACCCGAATAGATGCATAAGTCCAGACCATTTAGGGCTCATTTGTTTTTAGAGATAGGTTGGATAAAATTATTAGTGAGGAGATTATTAGTAAAGGGACTGTTAGTGAGTAGACTATTAGTAAGAAGATTAAAAAAAATTATGTTTGTTTAATAATCAGTGGACTAGCAATAATTCATATTTGTTTTGAAAGAACCATATAAAATTTCACAAATATCATTGTTACATTATTATCAAATTTTGGTTTATACCAACTAATAAATGCATTGAATATTTTAATATAAAAAAATATATTTTTTATACATATTAAAATTATTTTTTAATATTAAAAATTATATTTCATAAATATATATATATATTTTTGGTACTATTTTATTTTTTTAATATAATTTTTTTGGTATAAATACTATTATACTATTATATTTTAATATTAAAAATATTTTTATATTAAATTATTTTGATATAAATAATGGTGGAGTAAAAAATGGTGGAATAATTAAAAAAATGATAGAGAAAAGATCATACTGATTAAACAGAGTAAGTAAATTAGGTACTGATTAAACAGAGTAAGTAAATTAGGTAGGATAATAGAGGGCAAAATAGTAAATTTCCCTCTAATCCCAAGGGATTAGTTTTTCTAATACCATCTCCCATGTGAGACTTCTAATCCCATCCATGAAGGCCTATCATAATTCCAAAGTTTGTGAATCCCTTTCCTATTTTGTAAACAAACACAATATTAATAGACGTTACATTCATTTCAATCCGATCTCATCTCCTATAACCCAAAATAAACAGACCCTTAAGGCCATGAGTTGAGCCTGGGCTAGGGTTTTGGAAATTGACTTGAGCCAAACAAGGTAGTATGGTCAGATTACTAAGGCGAATGTCATTTCATTAACTTGAATTTGAAATCTTATCTTAGCTTGAATTTGAAATCTCATTTTAGTGGCACGTAAATATCCTCTCATAATCACTTGGCTTGCGACTTGTATGCTAACCAAACATGGCCTTATATATTTGTTTGGGATGTGACTATTTTAATAATTTTTTAATTTTTTATAAATATATGTGTAAAAAAAATAAAGACAGTGATATAATAAGATGTTTTGATTTTTTTGCTATATATTTTAGCTAATAAATCAACATTCCAAACAACACATTATATTAAAAAGGGCAAATTACATATACCCCTCGAAGTTTGGCTAAATTATAAATATTCCTCTGAAGTTTGAGAAATTACAAATTTCTCCCTGAATGCTATATTTGCATAATAAATTAGGGGGTAATTTGTTATGATATTTAAACCTCAGGGGACAAATTGTTATGAAAATATAAACCTTAGGGGTCTGATGTAATTTTTGAAATCTCAAGAAAATATCTGTAATTTAACTAAATTTCAAGAGAGGTATATATAATTTGCACTATTAAAAAAACATAAATGATTATAGTTTACAAGTAATAAATGCTTTCTTGCTTAGGTTTAGGTACTATATATTTGCATTGCTGATTCAACCAGCACAGTTTACTGTTTGACTATAATACTCTTCTTTTTGCATGTAAAGCTTTTCAATAGGCCACCGAAAAAAAAAAAAAAAATTGGGATTAAACTTCTCTTTATGTTCACATCTTAAAAATATGCGTAAAAAAATTAAGAAAGTAATGTAATAAGATGTTTTGAGATTTTTACTATATATTTTAGCTAGTAAACCAACATTCCAAACAACACATTATATTAAAAAAAACATAAATGATTAGGTATCGTTCGGTAACACTTACATTTTCAATTTTCAATTTATACTTACAAAAATTTCAAAAACTCAAATAAAACTTGTTTAGTAAATTTTTAATTTATAAATCAGTGGTCTCAGTTTATAAATTTGGCCAAAAAATATAAATCCAAAAAATATGTTTCCATTTTGAGTTTTGAATTTTGAGTTTTTTTTTTTTACCATCTAACACTAGCCACCACCTGCCACCATTTTTCACCGCCATCTTCCGCCACCACCACCCACCTCCCCACCCCCACCACCACCTTCCACCACCAGCCACCAGCCACCAGCCACCACTCATCTGTCATGCACTTGCCACCACCACCCACCCCTCGCCATCCCCCACCATCACCCACTCGCCACCACCACCCACCACCACCACTTCCCCCCACCCCCCACCCGCCACCACCACCACCTACCTGCTGTCACCCCCGCCACCACCACCATCATCACCCACCACCCACCCGCCACCACCACTCACCACCCACCACCACCACCCGCCATCCACCACCTATCTGCCACCACCATCTACCCACCCGCCACCGCCTTCCACCACCGTCTTCCGCCACCACTTGCTACCATTTTTCACCACCGTCTTTCGCCACCACCAATCACCCACCCACCCATCCGCCATTTGCCACTGCTTTCCACCATCGTCTTCTGCTACCATCACCCACCACTTGCCACCATTTTCCACCACTGTCTTCCGCCACCACCACCCGCCATCATTTTCCATCACCGTCTTTCGCCGCCGCCACCACTCGTCACCACCCATCACCCACCACCACTTGCTATTTTTCACTCTTTTTTATATTTTTAAATTTTTTTAAACATTTTGTCTAGACCAAACGCGTTTATAGTTTATGTTTTTCTAAAAATAAAAAATAAAAAAACAAAAACTAGTTTATAAAATTTTTATAAATATAAACTGAAAACGTAAACGTTACCAAACAGGCCCTTATAGTTTACAAGCATTTATTGCTTAGGTTTATGTATTATGTATTGTGTGGACTGTCCTTAGTGTAGATTTGGAATAGTTTGGTCTACTTCGGTTCATTGGACCCACTTTTGGGTCCCTTTTCAATAATTCGAGCCGTTCACATTTTAAAATCTATTGAGTACATTATCTTTATAAAAAATCACATCAATCGGATAACAGACACTATATATTCGAATTACTTTTATCTAAAAAAATGGATGGGTAGAAAATTAACGATTCATAAAAAAGTGATCTGAATACATAGTATCTGTTATCCAATTGACGTGGTTTTTTACAGGAATAATATACCCAATAAACCTTAAAATATAAATGATTTGAATTATTTAAAAAAAAACTCAAAAATAAGTTTAATGGACCGGACTGGATCCTCCAAATTGCAATGACTGGAGGCAAGCCACTGTCTCAGATTGTGATTCATCCAAAGACAGTTTCAATTGCTTGATCAGTAACACTTTTCTTTTTGCATGTAAAGCTTTTCAATAGGAAAACGCCCGCCCCCCCCCCAAAAAAATAATAATAATAAATAAAACTTATCTTAAGTTCACAACTCAAAACATAAGAGAATTTGAGAGGCATATAGAGTCTATCACATATTTTATTTTGATGATCTAAATTGTTTATATTTTAGGATTCGTTAAATAAAATATTCATGCAAAAATCAAGATAATCAGATATCGATAATTATATGTTTAAATTAAATTTGTATTATAAAAAATAGATAGTTATTATTGAAATTATATTTGTCATATATTTTTTAAAACAATTATGATTCAAATATATAATTATTGATATTTAATTATCTTAATTTTTTTATATAAATATTCTGTTCAATAAATCTAAAAAAGTGAACAATCCAGATCACAATCAATTCTAAAATGAGCCTATCAAACTCAAATACTCTCTAAAATTGAAATCACAACTTAAAAGAAATCAAAACCAGAAAGATATATATATATATAGTATTATATCAAGGTGGTTGGCCTGTAGAATATATATATATAGTATTATATCAAGGTGGTTGGCCTGTAGTATTATATCAGGGTGGTTGGCCTGTCTTGTGAAGTGGACTAGAGAGCTAACCCAACGATAATCGAGGCAACAATTGCTGACAAAAATTGTGATGATGGGTCTTAATTTTTAGCAATGATACAGTGATTTAAAAAGAGAATATGAGTTTTAGTGATATAACAAAGTAAAAAAATAAAATAAAATTTAATAATGTGGCAAAGTAAAAAAAAAAAAAAAAAAATCAAAATATCACATCACATTATAAGACTTATCATTAAAACTCTCTCAAACTCTTTTTCTAGAAGTCCCAAACATTTTCTCTTAATTCTTCGTTTATAAGTACCAACATTAGACGCCCGTGTATTATTTGTACATTTTAGAGGCTCCTAATTAATGTGACCAAACATTCTGTTTGATCCCTAGCTATGTTGCCCTCTTCGGTAATTTTGCTGTTATAAAGTCCAAAATGTTCTGTTCAAAAAAAAAAAAAAAAAAGAGGATAAAAAAAAAAAGAAAGGTCCAAAATGTTACTGCCATGCTGACCTAGATCTTGATAAAATGCTCATTCATAAACCAATTTTGTCGGGTAATTTAGATATGAAAAATGATTTGCAAATAAAAAATTTATGCAAAAAAATTATTAAAAATGGTGTGATGGTAACATTTATGGATATTATAATTTAAAATGAAATGATCATGAAATATCAAATTATTTTATGTGAAATTCTATTTGTTTGACCTTAGTCTCTAGACATTAATAACTTTAAAATTCTACATTGATATAATATGCTTTTACTTTGATTCTTCTAAATTGATTTAAGCAAATTAACATATACTAATTGGCTTTGGTGAGAAGAGAATTGACTAGAAGTTATGCCATAATACTACTTACACAAAATAAGCAATCAAGGGCAAACATCTTGGCCCCAAATTTTATAAAGGCCCTCATGGGGATCACATGCCCCAAAAGAAGTGTCCCATGATTGAGTCTTGTAGACCAAGGGATGACATTGTAGGGGCATGCAAAAACTCTAATGAATTGACTTCCCACACTCTTCAAGGGTGTATTCATGAGGTTGGCACCATACTCTTAATTGCTCATATGTTAGTTGATCATTAGCTTGAACATTCTTGAAATCTTCTTCATTGCCTTCTGAATTGGTTGGGTTTGTCTTGAACAAAGTGTGACATTTGAGCTACAAAATGGAACCATTAATCATTCAAGGCGAGTACATTAATTATATTGTAAATCAATTTGTGTTTTGTCCTTTTTGTGTGAATGGTGATATATTGTAATTTTTTATTTTAATGATTGTAATAATTGATAGAAGGGAAATAGGAAATGGAAGTTACATTTGCAGTGGTACCACTTGAATTCAAGCGTCAAGTCTGGTAAAAATATTATAGTTGAAGTTACAAAATTCTATGGTTTTGGTTAACCTACCACAAGAATTTAGCTATGCAAAAGAAAATATTATTTATGAAATATTGACTTTTTGTGATGATAATACTGTCATTGCAAATAATTCCATCCCTAATATTTGAGTAATGTTATGATGATTAAATTAGATTATAACAATGATACATTCTCTTAAATGAAGAAGCTCTACGGACATAGAAAATAAAAAAAAAAATTAAAAAAAACAAGACACAAACATCACTATTATAATAAGACCTACCCCAAGTAGAGCTCCTAGAGCTCTTTTATTAAAGCTCTAAAACAATTTTGATGGGATTAATATGTGACGCAACACCACGCATTCGTGTAGCATATAACACTCTTTTATACATTACATGGATGACAAGCAAGGTTCTACATTAGATAACAAATAAATTTGGTACTTCCTTTGTCCCAAAATAATAGTCTCTTTTAGGGAATTCAATATTTTTTTGATAGTAAAACTATTGCACTTTTAAAAAATTACTTTTCCAAAATTACCCTTTAATAGTATTTTTTAGGGAAATATCAATTGCCATAATTGCACTTTTTGTGTTATTAATGAATTTAAAAGAAAGGCAAAATAAGAAATTACTATTTTAGTCCTTAATTTTAGAAAATAGACTAATATTTTGAAACAATAAAAAATGAAATAAAGGACTAATATTTTAGGACAGAAAGAGTACTAAAAATTAATTATCTTAACTATACTCTAATACTTCTTTTTTTAGATATTGGATGTCGTGGCAAATAGGTTAAAAATGAGTTGGGTAATAAGTTGTTCAAATTTGATTTGATAATTTAATAAGTTTAAAATTGTGTTTAAGCTTAGCTAGTTTATATAACGAGTTGATCTCAAACGAAGTTTTAATGATCCAAACACGAGTCGAGCTCGAGTAGTATTTTTTTTATAGTATATGTTGAGTCAAATAGTAGGTTGTTGAAGCTTAATTTAAAAACTTAACGAGTTTAAACAAGGGATAAATTACAAATACACCCCTTGAGATTTACTTAAATTACAAATTACCCATTGTAGTTCTAAAAATTACATTATGCCCCCTAAGGTTTTTAATTTCATTACAAATAAGTTCTTTTATTAATAAATTATCAAGTTAATTAACAGTTTTTAATAATATTAAAATTTTATTTTAATTAATAATTCAGATAATTTTATTACTGCATAGGTAAATAGTTAGAAATTTCACTTTTTTAATTAATTCTGTTAAATAAAAAATTCTGACAGGGAAGTATTAGTAATTTTTCAAATCACAGGAGGTAATTCGTATTTTAAACAAATCTCAAGGGGTGTATTTGTAATTTACCCTTAAAAAAGTGTTTAAACTTAACTTATTTACCTAATGAGTTAATCTTAAATGAATTTTTAATAAGTCAAATACGAGGTGAGCTCAAATAACTTAATTTATTTAACAAAATTTTATTTTTATTTTTATTTTTATATGGTGATTCGTTTAACAATTTTAGTGGTAAATAAATAACTATTTTATGATATTTTGCAACATCAGTGACACGTCGTGCTTGCAAAATCATTTTTTTTTTTTCTAGCAATGTCACAAATTATACTTCCGTTACTATCAAGGGGTTGACATTGATGTTTTACTATCAAACATGGATAGGAAATTGGCTTCAACTTTTAACGAAGAATTATGAAAGATGTTACACAAGAAAGTTGCATTTTGCTTTGACAGCCTAGCCACCCTCTATCTTAATCAACCATACAAATATCATATAATGCTAAAATAATTAAAATATCAATACATTTTTCACATATTTTTTTAGAATAAATTATGAGAGGGAAATTTATACGCAAATTGGGCCGAACTGGGTCTTGGGCCGTTATGGGCCGTGGTAAGGGAGGCCTAGTGGAATGGCCCTATGGGTTACTTCGGTTTTGGAGAAATAGACTTGAAGTTACTCCGGTTCGGGGAAGTGACTTGGCAGATAGACCGGTCAGGCGACCAGGGTGGTTAGTTCGGTCTTGGAAGGACTGGGCTCTACTCCGGTTGAGTGGAGTAGCGCGAAGGTTTTGGTCTTCAATGGATACTTCGGTTTTAGTATGTAAGGAACCGAAGTAGCTATGGTTCTACATCTGGATCGGTTTTAATTCCCTTATGTCTAGCTCGGTCATAGTATGGGAAGACCGAGGTAAGGAAGAGTAAAATAAGGGCCGAAGTAATAGTTACTTTGGTCCTGAAAGTAGTCCGGCCATAAGAAGAACCATCTCACTTGGTTTAAGCAGTGAGGAGGGTGTTGGAGGATAAGCATTATCTTTCAAGAGTATGAGTCCTAGGAGGACTCTACGTGAGGAGGAGTAATCCTAGGAGGACTCTGCACATGGGGGAATAAAAGTCCTACCAGGATTGTACCACGCAAAACCTATATAAGCTCACCAATATCACCTTTGAAGAGGTAATGCAACTTTTGCTCCCTGAATACATAGAGCTTTTGCCTATTTGTCTTGCTTACTGACTTAGGCATCGGAGAGGTTTCCGGCACACACCCGCCGGCTAGCTCACGTTGATATTTTCAGGTGGTGGAACGACGTCGTACTGAGGGACGCAGACTTGATCAACAGGATTATACGAGAAGGTGAATTTCTTTCCCGTACAAATTACATTGATTTTTTTTAAAATTAAAAATAAAATACAGTAAAATTTATAAGTTTAACATAGTTACATTAATTGGTTGAACATTCTTGAAACCTTCTTGGTTGGGTTTGTGGTGAACAAAGTGTGACATTGGAGCTGCAAAATGGAACAATTAATCATTCAAGGCGAGTACATTAATCATATTGTAAATCAATTTGTGTTTTGTCCTTTTTGTGTGAATGGTGATATATTGTAATTTTTTATTTTAATGATTGTAATTGATAGAAGGGAAATGGGGAAATGGAAGTTGCATTTGCAGTGGTACCACTTGAATTCAAGCATCAAGTCTAGTGAAAATATTATAGTTGAAGTTACTAAATTCTATGGTTTTGGTTAACCTACCACAAGAATTTAGCTATGCAAAAGAAAATGTTATTTATGAAATATTGACTTTTTGTGATGATGATATTGTCGTTGCAAAATAATTCCGTCCCTAATATTTGATTAATGTTATGATGATTAAATTATATTACAACAATGACACATCCTCTTAAATGAAGGAGCTCTAATAATATGAAAAATAAAAAAAAAAAGACACAAACATCACTATCACAAAGAGATCTACCCCCCATTAGAGCTCCTAAAGCTCTTTTATTAGAGCTCTAAAACATTTTTGATTGGATTAATATGTGACTTGATACCACGCATTAGTGTAGCATATAACACTTTTTTATACATTACATGGATGACACGTAGTGTTTTACATTAGATAACAAATAAATTTGGTACTTCCTTTAATCCAAAATAATAGTTTCTTTTGGGGAATTTAATTTTTTTTTAGTAGTGTAATTATTGCACTTAAAAAAAATTATTTTTCAAAATTACCCTTTAATAGTATATTTTTTGAAAAATATCAATTGTCATAATTGTACTTTTTGTGTTATTAATGAATTTAAAAGAATGGCAAAATAAGAGATTAATATTATTGTAGTCCTTAATTTTTGAAAAATGACTAATATTTTGAGACAATGAAAAATGAAATAAGGGACTATTGGCTTTTTTGGCTTTCGAAGGTTAGTGTTGTAATTTTGAACGTGCCAGCAAGGATCAATCAATCCTTACAGAAGATTAATTGTCAACCAATTATCAGACGATTGTGTTTCAGTTCTTTCAGCATCAATGAAGAGGACTTTTACCAGTGGCTTGTTTAGGAGAATTTAGTAAACAATAATTAAATGAAGAACAATTACAGCATTTCATTAAGCAAAATGAAAAACTTACAATAATCTAATCCAATCTCGTAGAGGTTTATAGCGACAAGCTATTCGAAACTACTCCTATGAATAAAGTGCAATACAAGAATTTGAAGTGCAGAAATGTAAAGAACAAGAAATGTAAAAATTGGAAGAAAAATAAAGTAGATAAAAACTATTTTTCTAGATCTGAGTCTAGAGCTCTTTCTTGGGCCTTCTCTGCTATTTACACTTCTCAATGATAACTGTCGAAATGAGTTTCTAACCGTCAAAGCATTCCTCCATAATCGCTAATCATGCTTCCTCACAGTTAGCTCCACTACGCCATGTCTGCAGTTAGGCTTCCCTCCAGATTTTGAATTTGAATCTTGTGAGTAACCATTAGGCCACATCATCTTATATCCCTTGATCATTCCAGTGTTATGCAGACCCATTATTGCCAGTATGAGTTGACACGTGTCTGACTATGGTTGGCAATTTATATTGCCTTCCCAAATTGCCCTTCTCATACCACGTATTGAATCTGATTGGCTTATACAATTTATACATCCAACATTACCCCTCGCACTAATATACCCAATACTTTGTGATATTAATGGATCAAAACACTTCACCCACGTCCTAGGACGTACATGGGTTTCACATCTTCTTAAAACTGCAATCGCCTGCATTAAATTCTTTTCCACACCTTGAACATTTCCCATTATCTGAGCATTCGAAAGGACTGATACAGCTCGCATGGCCAAACAAACTTTCTTTGACATAGATCGAGCATACGAGGAGTTGCTAGATAATAATGTTTGCCCTCGAAAGAATTTTCATGCATTTATCAACCACTCCTATCCATCTTCCTATATTCAAGTCATGGAAGCTTTTGCAAACTATCGACATTTGGATTACGAACCTATTGTTCATAATTCTCTAGCCCAAAACTTTGCAAACATAAATATTGGAAGTTCTTCTTCTGACCCAAAACTTTCTACGTGGGATGAGGCTGCAGCTTTTTCTTCTTCTTCTTCTTCTTCTAAGACTTCTGGCTGGGGAGGTTGGCCAGAACCTGAGGAATCCAAGCTAAGGGAGCGCATTAATCATCACTTCGTCAAATTCGCTGATCTTCCATCTTTCCCTCCTTTCGTTCGGAGCTCGGTGGTTTACCCATATGTATCCATCGATCGCCGACACAGTTTAGAAGACAACTTACTCATAGCATGGTACACGTCCTCCACGCCTACGAAGATTGTGCAAGCCACTCGTCGCCCAGAGGAAGCACAAGGGTACAACCCATCATTCTTAGCCTAGAGGGCAAAATTTTGCTCTTCTAACTGGCTTGACTGCGTAAACAACCCCCAGTTCCTACATTCTTTCGAGATAGATCCTCCTGCGCCTCCTCTTCCGCAAAACCCTCATGAGGTGGAAGAACTGAGACTTACTCTCTTTAAGAATCAGTTTATTCCTTCCTATCAACCTCCAACTTTCCCTACTATATTTGAGCGATATCAAGCTCAACTTCTGCTTGCGACCTTTTCTCAGTTGCTCTTCAATGTTCTTGAGGGTGATGTTCCTCTTAAAAACCTTCGATGGGCTTGTGACATTATAACTCGAAGTCATGTCCTCAATCCTATTGCCCAAGCAGAGCTTCAAATGTTTTTGGATTAACTCTCACTACCTCTTCATTGGCACCAAACTTCTGTGGCCACCACTCAATCTTTGGACAACATCTCATCCCATCGAATTCACACCCAGTATGAAGCAAAGAACCTTATCGATGAATCTAATGACTTCAAGAATAAAGGCTCTACATACTGGGATGACTTGGATATGGACGAGATAGAACAAAGATTGAAGGAAACAAAGTTTGAAATAAAAGCCGAACAACTTTTTCATCAAATAAGAACATATCAGCTTCAGCAGCCTAGCTTGGAGAAGATGGAAGACAGAATAAAAAAGGAACATAAATTCATCGACCACTATTGGAACAAGTTCCATAACCTTGTCATTTTCTCTATTCCTTATTTTTATGAAATTGAATACGTAGCCAAAAAGGCCTTCTGATGTAATTACTTTCACCTTAACAAAGCTAGGCTCTCTTTATTTATTTGGCATGGTCTGATTTCATTCTGTTTATCCAAAATGAACAAAACCAGAGCTTTGAATTCACCAATTTTGTCCTTCGAAACTTGATTTAAACATATCCAATGGAATACTAAAGACTTAATTTGAACTTCCCCAGTATATGGAGTGTAATTGACAACCTCTGCCTTAGGTCTTCTTTTCCCAATCATATGGTTAATACAATCAATAGTTTCGAATTAACTATTTTTGCTTCGAACAAACAGTCTACATTTTCCGAAGTATGGAAACTTTCTTTAAGGATTGCACTATTTTATTCTAAAAGAGTGATTCCTTTTGTATACTACTAAACCAATTATTGGTTTTACGTCACTTCGAAGCCTAGAACAAAAAAATTCTAACCGTAAGGTATTTCAAACTTTACTTCGAAGGATTTTACTTTCGCTAAGAAACCTAAAGCAGGTCTTTAATCCTTTTGAAGTAAACAAATACCTGGGCACTCCTACACTCTCAGGTGTGAAATATGCTTCGAAGTTAACTTCTTGCTTTCGAAGCTGTTTGTCACTTGATTTTGGCGCCAAAATTGATTTCGAAGCCAATATTAGTATTTGAGATACGTTTCCCTCCCAAATTATCAACATTGAGAGAAACTTTTCGCATTTGTACCTTTAGCACTTCTTTATGAATTCAACCCACTAAAAACGATTGGATATTTTTTCAGACAGAAAAGATTAAAAATCCTTTTTATTTCATGCTTTCAATTCACTTGTTTGCCTAACACACAAACCCTTCATCTCTATTGACTTTCTCTTTCCCTTACCCTCTTTCCTAACTTCGTCCTTTGAAAAAACTCCTATCAATGGCTTCTTCCTCCTTGAAAATACCGGTTGTGGAACGTGTGAGTCCGTCTGTAGCCTTAAAAAGGATCATTGATAAAGAGTGTGAGAAATACAAGGCTGGTGAGAAAAGTGCTATCAACGAGCGCATCTTCATTCCTCGTCGCCACGAACAACAAGAATACGTGCTTGAACCCATTTTTAAGGAGATTCCCACTGAGCTTCCAGCTCTGTATCCACGTTTGGAAGATCATTGCCTCCTTTATGAAGACGGTCTTGATTGGGGAAGCTGGAGGATGAACCAACCCCATCGCTACTAGTCCACAGTAAGACCAGAGTGAGAGGAATAGCATGATCGGGTCGTCCCTGATAGGACACTGGATCTTCAGGAGCTCTGCATTTTCAATGCCCTTCAATTATCCAGGTTCACCATTTTAGAGGACTCTTTTTTAATACCTGCTACTCTTTGTTTTTGAAATTCTGTTTTCAATTTCTTCCAATGTAGATGTGGGATAATGGCTTCTACTGTCCTTGACATCTGCCATTTGTTAGGATTATCCCCTACTAATACCCCCATTGGTCCAGACTATCCTAACCTCCAAATCCCTTTTTCTCTCCCCTCTCTGAACTCATCCTATAGTGACTTTGTCAAGGTTGAGAACAAAAGAGAAGAACCTATGACTGATAGGGAATTTTTCTCTTTTTTATTGTATTGGCTTTGCAAATTCCTCTTTTGTACTTCTTCTCAGAGAATCATGCCTGAGTTTGCCCTTCTTGCCAAAGCCCTTGTTTTACAAAGAAAGGTGACCTTAGCTCCATACGTTTTGGGTCATGTTTATAGAGCTTGTTCCTCTTTTTTATGAAAAATCCTTGGATGCCAATCAAGGAGGCCTATTTTGGATACTTCAACTTTGGCTTTTTGCATACTTCACTGATTTGCAGTCTAAATGCTTAATGTTTTTTGAGCCAAACCCTACCATTCATGGTATGAAGTTAGCCAATGTTTCACTTTGTCCTTTCAACTTTGCCTTTTACTTTTCTTTCTTTCACCAACTCCTAACTTCCCCTTGTTCTCATACCTTCCGCCCCTTCGAAACTACCAATATTGGCCCAGCCTAGCTGAGGACCTTTTTGAGTGATAGGTCATGTTTTACGCCCCAGCACAAAAACATGTGGGCCTCTATTCTGATCCCCAGGGAACTATTCATTGGGACTATGAACCCCAAAGCTTATAAGTGCATCTCTAAGCCCTATTGTCCTGCCTAATTTGGTAGGCAATTTGGACTCTCACAATGAGTCCCTATCCCTTTCTGCAGTCAGTCTAATTTAAGCCTTACCAGCAAAGATTTGAAGATTCGAAGATCCAGATTGGAAGAAGAAACTTCCAAATTTATCCAAGATCTAATTGACTTTGAGTACCCACCCTTCATACCTCAAAGCAACATATTGAAAAAGTGCCAGAACTAGTGGATAACCAATATGGAGGTGTACTTGGCCATTCCTCCTCAAGATCTATTAATGGTACTAGATGTACCTCAAGCCAAGTCCAAAGGGACTAGAGTTATTATTTCCTCCACTGCTCATGTTACTCCAGCTTTTGCGCCTGCTACTACAAAATCTACTCCTGCTGCCTCACCTCCTCCTAGAGTTACTTGAGCTGCCTCGAAGAAAAGTATGTACTCCTGTTTCTTTTCTTTTCTCCTCTTTTATGATGCTCTTGCTCTTACTTATAGTTCTTTCTTTGGTGTAAGTGGTGTAGGTGCTTCACAAGGAGATTTTTCCCAAAATGTTCAAGCTTCAAATCTTCTCAAGAGCAAATAGCAACAACAAAGGAAAAGAAAGCTCTTGCTTGATCCTGAAGAGGAGGTACCTGAGGTTCATGTAGAAAAAAAGGAAGTAGAAAAAGAATAAACATAAAAAAAGCAAGAGACACCATTAAAAAGAAGGAAAAAAATGACAGTCTCTCTTTCTGATTTCATTGGGGACCCCATTCACGAAGCATTTGCTAAAGCAGTGGAAGCAAAACACTCCAAAGAACTTATTGTATTTCAGAGGACTGAGAAAAGGAGGCAACAACAAATGCTTAGGGATGAAGCTGCTGCTGCTAATGAACTCCAAAAAGAAGCTGCAAGAAAACAACAAACTGCTGAACATTATACCCTTCGCAGCTCTCCAACCATTGCTACCACTTTTGAAACTAGTAATTTCCTTTCATGTCTCTAATTTCCTTTCTCAAGTTCTTGATACTGAAACTTGACATTACTTTGTATTTCTTCTTTTGCAACAACAACTACTTTACCTTCTACTTCAATAAGGACTCATTCAGTTTTATCTGAAGTTGAAAGACCTCGAAACGTGGAGCCTATTCAAGCAATACTCTCACTCCCTGGTCCTACACTTTTCGTACCTTTCTTGAGGCAAAGCATTCCTACATCCCTATCCTTTGGCTTAACTCCATACCTTCTTCTTCTATCATTTAGCTCTGCCCAATTTATTCTCCCTTCAAACCTTGTTGTTCCTTCCCCTCCTGAGGAAATTCTAGTTATTACTTAATCTCCAGTGATAGTTGATTCCCTTAGAAAAGACACTGGTAACTCACCAGCTCCTTGTCTACTATCCCTATCTAGCTCCAGTCCCTCTTCTCTTGACTTACTGGTAGCCAAGACTATGGAAACTGCTAGGGATACTCTATCTTCCTCTCATATTCCTATGCAGCCATCTTTTCCTTCTACCAGAGCCCTTTCTGCACTAACCATGTCAACGGAAGAGGTGGACATTTTCGAGGCTAGACTAGCTAGCCTGTTTGACATGCCTTCTACCATTCCAACAGCTAGTAATGAAATTGAGCCATTAGTTCTGGCTGATTCTCTCTTAGAAATTTTTGAGAGCTCTTCCTCCACCAGTAGGACTTCCTCGCCTTCATTAGATTTGGACAGCTGTTTGGAGTTGCTGACACTCTTCTTGAGGATCCCCTTCGAAGCCTTGCAAAAGCCTTTTATCAAGAATGGTTTCCTCCAGTGCTGCAAGGTTGTTGAGCAATCTAGCATGACTATTTCAAGTCATTTATCTCAGGCAGCAACTACCATTGACTTTTATATCAACATCTGCCATGTTGCCAAAGCTGCAGAGGAGAAATTGTTGAGAGACCATAAATTCGTTTCCCAGATACATGCTGAAGTGTCTGAATTGAAAGAACAACATTCCTCTGTCTCCCAATTTCGAGCTCAACTGTTGGAGAAAAAAGCGCAACTAGAAGAAAAGTTATCAACAGTCAACCTGGCTTTGGATCAAACTACCACCAAGCTGTGAATTACCATCCAAGGATTGGCTGATCGAAAACAAGAGATGACTATGGCCATTCAGTTGTTCCCATCTCTTAAGAGTAGAGAGTCAATTGTAAAGGAATAACTGAAACATTGTACTGACTTTTGGGCCAATCTATGGCTACATATTGTAATAACCCACATTCATGTCTTAGTCATGTTCATGTGCATTTGCATGATTTTGTCTTGTTAAGCTTACATTTGTAGACTTTGACTTGTTTTGCCTAAGTAAAGGTCTCTGTCTTGTTTTGTGCTTATGTGATTTGCCTAAGTGTTGTATACCTGCTTTGTTCCTTCCTTGCTATTTCAAGCATAGGTCATGTCAAGCCTAGGTCATGTTAAGCCTAGGTCATGCCAAGCCTAGGTCATGTCAAACCTAGGTCATGTTAAGCCTAGGTCATGTTAAGCCTAAGTCATGCCAAGCCTAGGTCATGTTAAACCTAGGTCATGCCAAGCCTAGGTCATGTTAAGCCTAGGCCATGCCAAGCCTAGGTCATGTTAAGCCTAGGTCACACCTTTGAGCCTTTTACACCTAGGACCATCTTGAAACCACTTTGGTTGAGATGTCATCATCTAGGCCGAGGTGTGCATCACCTAGGCCGAGATGTGTATCATCTATGCCGAGATGTTATCATCTAGGCGTCCTAGATCCTTGATCCTTGCACCTAGTGATCTTGTTCCGGGACTGGAATGACCTAGACCGAGGTGTGGCACAGCTAGATCAAGTGTTATCCTTCCGAGCCGAGATCATTAAGACCTTACTTGCCGAAGCCTATGTCCTAATCCGAGATCATTACCTGCCGGAGTGCCCATGTCACCTTGCTTGTTGTACACCCTTTGTCATTCTCTTGTCTTGTCATTCAGTCACCTTTTTGAGGAAACCCAATCCGGTAGTGCCACATGTCCCAGCAGAGGGTTAAGTCAGCCAGCAGAGAGAGAAAACATATCATTTGTCATATTTTTGCCTTTTTAGAGAGAGAAGCGCTAGGAAGAAGAAGAGGAGTTCTTGAGAGAGAAGTAGATTTCCAAGCTTGATCCTTAGAGTTTAAACCGTTTGATCCGTGTTTTGAGGTTAGATTTTTGATCTACTCTTGTTGTTCTTTATGTTGATCTAATCGCATTGCATGATCTAGCATGATTCATGAGCCATGCATTGATTTAAAGCTTGTTTTAGAAAGAGAAAATGATGTTATTGTGTTTTTGAAATAAAACCATGTTTTGATCCAAAAGTTTGTATCAAAATCTATGTTTTTGTGTTTGTTTTCATGAAATCTTCAAGTATGGGTACCCAGGTCCATGTTTTTGAACCAATCTCATGAAATCTCAGATTTTGAATAAAGAAATAATGATTTTAGCATTCATGTTCTTCATGTTCATATCTTTCATGTTCTTCATGTTCATCAAGAGGGAAACCCAGATTTCCAAACCTCATTTCCCTAGGTGTGGTCACCGAGACCACTCTTGCCTAGATCTCACACCTAGGCAAAGTATCATATCTCACCTTGGCCTACCTTACATGATCACTTGCACCATTAGTATATCTTGCATGCACACCTAGGCTAACCACTGCATACCTAGGCCGACCATGGTACACCCTTGCCGGCACCTTGTAACACCTCGGCAGGCAGCTGTACCCCGAAGCCTAGGTAACCACACCTTGGCCAAGAGGTGTAGGACCTTGGCCAAGACCTCCCGAGTTCACCCAGCTAGGTTATTTTTGCCTAGATCATCTCTGTGCATCCATTCCAAGACCTGGTTGGTACCCAGCATGTTTTCCCTGGATGAAAAACAGTGATTTAACTCCCAGCATGTTTTCCCTAGATGAAAAATAGTGATTTAACTCCCAGCATGTTTTACTTTGTCTTGACTTGGTTTTGGAAAGAAATGTCGGGATCATTTGCACTCATGAAAAGCTTGTTTTAAGAATGCATTTCATACCCATCTTTGAGCATCTCTTGTCTTCTTGAAATGCATTCACTAGACTTTATTATGTATTTGTAGGTCTTGGATCCTTGCCTTAATCCCTACACCCGAAGAGCTATGTGAGTGGTATTTTTAATAAAGCTATGTTATAAAATTTTGATAAAGCTTTGCTTCATTTGTAAAAGTATTTGATCAAGCATGAATGATTATCCCTAGTTTTGTATCAAGTATTATCTTGTTTTGATGACATTCTTAGAAAAGTCCTTAGTGCCAGGGGACTATAATGCAACTGCACCCTTGTTTTGAAAGTCCTTAGTGCCAGGGGATTATAATGCAACTGCACCCTTATTTTGAAAGTCCTTACTGCTAGGGGACTATAATGCAACTGCATCCTTGTTTTGCCACTGACGGTTTTCCGCGTGGGTTTGTTTGTCCGGAATGTCATCCTTTAGCATTATGTAGATGTTATTAAACATCCCAAGAAGATTTGAAAGATTTGATTGATGAATTTGATTCATCCCATATTTTGTTACAAGCTATGATATGTATTGTTTTGATAAAGATCTTGGATATCATTCATTCAAACCTTTATTACTAATATCATTAACTGAGTATCCAAGCTCACCCTCTCCTTATATATATGTAGGTGGCGAGCAAGAAGGCGGTGACACCTAGATATTATTTGCAAGTTGTTTTGGATTCATTTTGCCAACCTCTTGAAGATTATGTTTCTTAGTTTTAATTCACTTCTTTTGTGTATGTCAGCTTGAGAAGCCTTTTGATCAAGATGTAACATGTACTTTATTTTATTTGTATCCAAGTTGTAAACCATGTTAAGATGTATGTCATTTCATTTGATCTATGCACAGCTCTTATGGACTACTTAGATTTAAATTTGCTTCCGCACATGTAGGCCCCATATATTTATACTCTGATTGTGTATGAATTTTTGTAAGTTGGCCTTTGGTAATCTCAGATTACTGGTCATCACGGTACCATTTTACTAGGGGCGGAATGGGGTCGTGACACATGTATTCAACTCATTATGAAATAAAATCTTTATTTATTGTTTGAGTGTTTTCATGCTCCTTTTGTTTAACACTTATTACACTCCTTGCGTTTTCCACACAGTTGGATAATAACGTTTCAAATATCTGCCATTAATTTTCTTAGGGTGTACATATCCATTCCAATTTCTCAAATGATATGTTGCCTAAGGCAAAACTCTATGAACTTGATATAGCCCTTCCCAATTAGGTGACCATTTGCCAAACTTATGGCTTTTAATCCCTATTAGAAGTATTGTCTTTCATACCAAGTCACCTTCATCAAAACTAATGTGCTTGACTTTCTTATTATAATTTTTGGTTGCTTTCTTCTTTTGGAGAAGAATGTTATTTAATGCCAGAATTCTAACTTCATCAACATTCTCCAACTCCAAGCACATACTCTGATGATACTGCTCAAGAACTAGCTGATCCTGACATCTCACCCTCAAGAACTTAATGTTAATTTCTATAGGTAATACTACATCATACCCATATACTAAGGCATAAGGAGTAACTCATGTACTTGATCTTGAAGAAGTCTTATAAACCCATAATACATCCAACAGTAAGTTATGTCAATCCCTAAGATTGTCTTCCACAACTCTCTGTATTCCTTTTTTCAAGGATTTATTAGATGATTCTGTTTGACCATTTGCCTGTGCATAATAGGGGGTAGAATTAACAAGGCTAATTCCAAACTCTGCCACAAAAGACTTTACGATCTTCCCATCAAATTCAGTCTCATTATCAACAGTTATGGTCTGTGGGATGCCAAATCTATGGATCAGATCTTTAATGAATCCAATAACTTCGATCTGGTCTACAGCCTTATATGGTTTAGTTTCGACCCACTTAGTGAAGTAATCTGTGGCCACTAAAATGAAACAATGATGCTTCAAAGAAGGTGGATGTATTTTCCCTATCATATCCACAGCCCATCCTCTAAACGGCCAAGACTTTACAATCGCATGCAGATCAATTATGGGTACGTGTCTTATCGTGCCATGCTTTTGGCATGCTTGGCAACCTCTAGCATATTCTATGCAATTTTTAAGGATGGTTGGCCAATAATAAGAATGTCTTCGAAGCAGCCATCTCATCTTCACACCAAGCTGATGAGCACTATATATGCTTTCATGAACCTCAGTCATGGCTGTCAATGCCTCATTTGACCCTAAACATTCCAATAATAACCCATCTGTCCCCATTTTGTAAAGAGCATTACCATACATTATGTATTACATAGATTGCAATTTGATTTTTTTGCTGGCTTTCAAAGATGGGCCAGCTAGATACTGCATTATTGGATGCCTCCAATCTTGTTTTTGTAAGTTGTTACCCAAAAGACAACCTAAGAGGGGGGTGAATTAGGTTTTTACAATTAAAAATTAATAATACCCTAATAAAAAGTATAACTAGCACAATAGATAGATATAGTTAATAAAATAAAAATAATTAAAACAAGTGTTCTAACAACTATGTCAGTTAATGATTTTAGCACAGTGAAAATGTGAAATATAGTTACAGCAATTTAAATAAAATAAAGAGATAAGGGAGAGAGAGGCAAACAAATTTATAGTGGTTTGGTTTTAACTCAGCCTATGTTCACTCCTCAATCTTCACTTCAGATTTTTCACTATACTCTAGCTTCACGAGGGTGCTAGCAACCTCTTTTCAAATGGAGCAATCCTCTACAGATTTTACACAGACTTTCTAAGTCAAGAACACTGAGTGTACTACACTCTTACAAGGTTAAAAAGAATATATTTTTGCTTTCACAGAAAGTTACAAGAATTATCTCTCAAAGATAGATATAAAAATGAAGCTCTGATTTTTCTGTAAACCTCACATAGGAAAGATGGGTTTAAAGCTATATGTCTCAGTGTATAATTTCTAAAAGAGGATATAAATAAAAATTGAAGAACACTTCTCAAAGAATTTTCAGAGAATTGATAGAAGTGATTATAGATCAGAGAATATTTTTTGATTTTTTTGGTAACTTGTTTACATTAGAGGCTTTGGTATATATAATGAAACTTATAGCTATTTATAACCGTTGTACTCCATCATTACTAATTTGAATATCTTCCACTTGAACCTTTTGACATGTTTCTTTGTCAATGTTTTGAACCTTTTGGCTCATATCGTTGTCATTGTTTGAACCTTTAATTTAATCAAATATTAAATACATTCTAACAACATTTAGGATAAAAGTTTTAGGTAAGAAATAATTGGATAAAATAAATTTTGATTCTATTTTTCTCTTTCAAATAAATCATTAAAACAAATTTTGATTCTATTTTTCTCTTTCAAATAAATTATTAAAATAAATTTTGATTCTGTTTTTCTCTTCTAAATAAATTAAAAACATAATTAAATAAATCATCAAAATAAATAAGTCTAACAATCTCCTCCTTTTTTATGATAGCACACAATGATGTTTTGTTTTGATTTGATTTGAAAGTAAGAAAACCTCCCCCTAAAGTCATGCTCCCTGAATTCATTTCTAAATACATAGGTTAGCACATGTGTAATAAATAAGTTTTAATTAGAGACATGATATGAGACTAAGATATCAAACTATAAATACATAAATAATACCATAATACATAACATCATAACAAAATAATACTATAATACATAATATCATATAATTTCTCCCCCTGTGACATGATCAAAAGGAAATCATGGCTCAGAATCTGGAGGAGGAGGAGGAAAATGATAGTGATAAATGGCATTAAAAATAGATAATCAAAACATATATATATGATTTGCGCGCCTCTCTCGTGCCCGTCGAAAATTGCGTCAGACAGGCGTACATGCTTTTGTGTCAGCCGACTGACAAAAGCGAGATGGGGTCAATCAACTACCTCGGCTCTCTCTCCCTCTTGTCTTCTTCTCCTTCGTCTTTTTCTTAAGCACTCTCTTCGCCTTCTTCTTCCTCATTCACTTTCATCCATTTCGTCTTCTACGTGAGAGAGATAGAATAGAGAGATTGAGCAGAGCAGAAAGGCTGCCAAAATCGACCCTCTTTTCGATTACATCTCTCTCTCCTACTACATGGCCTCGTCCCGTCCCCTTACTCTCTTTCCGGACTTGAATGATCCTGTAAGCGCTGCTGGGTCGACTGCCCCGGCTCCTACTCTTCCCAACCTTTCTATGATGTCGATTGAGCAAATAATGGTAACTTAATCAGATATTGAAGCCAATCATTTCACACTGACGTCCTATATGGACACGGTGACTGTAGTCACAAAATTGGCTCACTGACTGCAGAACAGGATGAGTGAGCTCCATCAAGTCAACGCCCAACTCTCTCTGCTCCAATGCATGTACAAGGATGCGAGAGCAGAAATAGGCGCATTGAAGGCCGAAAATAAAGAGCTTAAATGGAAGACCACCTCCATGGCCCGATTTGGAGCAATGTCGTTCTTGGCTTTTGATAATCGGCGGGGAGTGCTCGCACTCGACAAAAGCACGGGGGCAGGGACGTCAAGCGTCGTCCAAGGTGATAAAAAGAAATAGAGGGCAGTGGAAGAGGCAAGTAAGTAAGATCGGCGTATGGCCGTAAAAAAAAATAAAGTTTTTTTTTTTTTAATGTAAATATGTTTATTTTGATTGACATATGACCGTAAAAAAATGAATGGTGTTTTTTTTTTTTATGTAAATATTTGTATTTTGATTTGTTTTTGTTTTTGTTTTTATGTTTAAATACTGAAAAATGAAATTAAAAAGAAGAAAAAAAATAAGAAAATTAAGTCCAAACAAAAAATAATAATGAGAAAAAAATAAAAATAAAAGAAATTAAGCCTAATAGAAAAATTAAAAATTAAAATAAATTACTACTAGCAGAAATTAAACTTAATGGAACATTGGTGTTACTAGAATGGTAATGCAAAAAAAAATACCATGAGAATTTAAAAAAATCAATGTATGCAAAGTTAATTTTACCTCAAGATGCAGAACCCAAAAAAAATTACACAGTTGAGAATAGCAAACTGTTAAGGAGAACAAATGTATGAAGGACTTGAGAGCATTCAACTGATATAAATGTTTCCATATCAATATAGCATCAAGTTTAGATAAATGCCATGGGTGCAATAAGGAGAAGTTCCAAAGGTCAAGAATGAGGCACACATGCTGTTATAGCAAGATAATATGGCAACAATGAATCAATGAACTTATCCATTATGAAGAATTCATGTTATTTCAATCTATTTTCAAGCAAGAGCCAAGAAGATACCAAATTGTTAAAAGTATATGCGAAGCAGATGAGCCTGATCTAACAATCGATTTGAGCATAATCTAACAATTAATTTCTGGCAAGAGCATACAGATTTTATACAAGATAATTAAAAAAAATAATATGTAAGGTGCAAGCTCATAAGTGTGATATCAAAAATAAAATAGAATCTGAGGGGATTTCTTTTTTTTTTTTTTTTAAAAAAAAAAAACTAATCAAGTTTAAATTCTTCCCCTTGTTTCATTTGGCAAAATCAATAGGAGATATGAACAATGAAAACTCATAACTGAAATGTTCTCCTCAATAATATCAAATAGGATGCCAAATGTTACCAATAAGGATGCCGAAATGATACCAATATGCAATCTACTAAGGATACCAATATGCAATTTAGAAGATTTAACAATCATAGCTTAAGTATTATGTAGAATACCAAATATTGCTCATAATACGTTAAGCTCAATATAATCTCATGGAGCTAATGTACATCCAAAAAATGAAGCATGCTCAAGGTATAATAATCCATATGCCAAGAAAAATCATGAATTTCAATATATAGCACACATTTTAAGCATAGGCATGATTTTTAGGTAAGAGCATCATCAAAGAGTATACATTGCAAATAATATGAAATATAATCAATCTTTTTCATATCAAAGTAATAATAGTATTAACTCAAAGGATATAAGATATAATTTTTACCTCAAAAGCTAAAGAGAGTATATGAGGCATACGTTAGGTTCAAGAGATGGAAGCTTTTCAATATTCAATTTTCTTTCATGAGGAGTTCATCTCAAAAGGGTTTAACAAGTATGTTAGCAAAATGATTTCTCTCCCTAAGTTGGTGCTATCCTTTTCTAATGTGATTTGTGTAAATATAGTATTCATAGAACAACTACTATTACTCAATAAAAATACAGCACATATCACTTCTTATCACAAACTCAAAAAGTGAAAAATAATTCAATGATCAAACAAGAGTTTGGAATGCTATTTTTCAGAATTTTCAAGTTGTAGCACATAGCATAATATGCATAAGAAAATAGTGTTATACTCTTTGTTTTATTAAAAAATGATGCAACAATCTCATTTAATCACATAACATTATCAAGAGGCATTTTCATCAATTCAATCCACATACTCAAATGTGATAAAACATTTTACTCAATGTGAAACACAACATGAATGCTATAAACAATTAATTTAACAATTTATCAATCAAAAACATCTCATGAGATGTATGCCAATATGATCCATTCAAAAGATATTCACTAGGATAGATACAATATCTCTACAAACGTATGATAGTTCTTTTCATTTAGACATTGCTGATGGATCATAATCAACGAATTTCATAACTCATTCAAATATTCCAATGTAAAGCATATAAGCATGAAATTTTCATGTTGAGCATATTCTTGAGATCATAAATGTACAATTCAAAATATAGATAGTATACATCTCAAAAATATGCTATGACATCAAAATTGATTCTACAAAGATATGACTCAAAAATGAATTAATATATTAGTATGAAGTCATATATAAGATGTGAAAAGTATGCTCACAAAAAATATTTATCACTTCTTATCTCTTTTTCATAGCAATGGATGAGATGATATACAATGTTAATAAATACATGAATCATTCATATTCTAATAGGCATTCATCAAAATAATATAATTCTCATTTTTGAATTCAATGAAGGTTTGAAAGAAACTAGCAGAACATGACTTAGCAAACTAATTAGGTTATATGGAAGCAATGATTAAACACAACCTATTGTACACAAATCACACCTTAAAGAATATAGAACTTTAAGCTTAAAGGTGTGTTAGGAGTTATACCTTCATTTACCTCTTTGGAATCTTCACCCATACATTACCTCTACCGTTCATCTTGGTGATTTCATTTCATCATTCTTCTTCTTCTTATAGGGGCTGATTTTACTCTTTAGATTAAACACTATTGTTGTACATTTCCTCTCGAAGTCCTTGGTGTTCTTTGAGATTCCACCTATAAAATATCTTGATTTCTTTCTTGGTATCCATACTTTCTTGGGTCCATAGGGATTAGTCTCAAGAACATTTAATCTCATAAAAGGTTTAGGAGGATCAAAACCAATACCTACTTTGTCAAAAATACATTTTTTATTTCTAAAAAACTTGTTGAGGTTTTCTTTTTCTTTTACAAAATTTTTAAGAGTTTTGTTTAAATCCTCAACATTATTTTTCAAAATGTTTTTTTCATTGGTAATAGACGTAAAGTCATTTTTCAAAGTAGCATTTTTCATTTTTAAAACATCCGCATCATTTGAAAGAGAAGTAACTAATTTCTTCAATTTAGAATTCTCAACACAAATATTTCTAAATATGTCATGTAATTCATTGAAAGCACTTTTAAGTTCTACATAATTAGAAATTACCTCATCTTGAGTGAATTCTTCTTCTCCAAGAGCCATGAGACACATGTTGGCTACTCTATCATTTTCTCCCCAAATGGCTTCCTTTTTGCTATCATCCATCATTGAAAGTTTATGAGCCATGAGTGAGTTTAGGAGTTCTTCAATGCCTAATTTTGTTAAATCTTTTGCTTCTTGGATAACTGTAACCTTAGCTTCCCATTCATTTGGCAAAGACCTAAGTATTTTTTTCACAAGCTCACCATTAGTATAAGATTTACCAAGAGATTTTAGAGCATTAATAATATTGGTAAATTTATAAAACATCTCAGAAATATATTCAAATGATTCCATAGTAAAGAGTTCATAATCATGAATAAGCATGTCAATCCGAGACTTTTTATTTGGCTAGTTCCTTCATAGGTGATTTCAAGTTTATTCCAAATCACTTTAGCAGTAATACATTTGGAAATTCTATTGTACTCATTTGCATCTAGTCCATACACAAGAATAAGCTTGGCTTTAGTATTAGCTTAAAGGAGTTTATAATCACGCTCATCAAATTCATCCTCAAGTTTAGGTACACTGATATGGTCTACTACCTTGGAAGGGATTTTAGGACTTTTAGTGATAATGAGCCACAAAGCATAATTGGTAGCTTGAAGATACAAAGTCATTTTTTCTTTCCAATGAATGTAATTACTACCATCAAAGACAGGTGGCCTATTGCTAGCTTGTCCTACAGCAGAGTAAATAGAATACATGGTTGCTATAGATAAAAAACTCAAGATTGTTAAATCTAAACAAGAGCCCCAGGCTCTGACACCAATTGTTACCCAAAAGACAACCTATGACAAGGGGTTAATTAGGTTTTTACAATTAAAAATTAATAATACCCTAATAAAAATTATAACTAGCACAATAGATATATATAGTTAATGAAATAAAAATAATTAAAACAAGTGCTCTAACAACTATGTTAGTTAATGATTTTAGCACACAGTGAAAATGTGAAATAAAGCTACAGCAATTTAAATAAAATAAAGAGATAAGGGAGAGAGAGACAAACAAATTTATAGTGGTTCGGCTTCAACTCGGCCTATGTCCACTTCTCAAGCTTCACTTAAGATTTGCCACTATGCTCTAACTTTACGGGGATGCTAGCAACCTCTTTTCAAATGGAGCAATCCTCCACGGATTTTACACAGACTTTCTAAGTCAAGAACACCGAGTGTACTACACTCTTACAAGGTTGAAAAGAAAGTGTTTTTGCTTTCACAGAAAGTTACAAGAATTATCTCTCAAAGATAGATATAAAAATGAAGCTCTAGTTTTTTTCTAAACCTCACACAGAAAAGATGAGTTTAAAACTATACGTCTCAGTGTATAATTTTTAAAAGATGATGTAAACAAAAATTGAAGAACACTTCTCAGAGAATTTTTCAAAGAATAGATGTGAGTGATTATAGATCAAAGAATATTTTTTGATTTTTTTTATAACTGGTTACATTAGAGGCTTTGGTATATATAATGAAACTTATAGCCGTTTATAACTGTTGTACTCCATCATTACTAATTTGAATATCTTTCACTCCATCATTACTAATTTGAATATCTTCCACTTGAACCTTTTGGTCTGCTGTTGTGCTGGGCTGTTTGAACCTTTGTTTTGAGCTGTTTGAACCTCTAATTTAATCAAATATTAAATACTTTCTAACAACATTTAGGATAAAAGTTTTAGGTAAGAAATAATGGAACAAAATAAATTTTGATTCTATTTTTCTCTTTCAAATAAATTAAAACATAAAATCATCAAAATAAATGTTGATTTTATTTTTCTCTTTCAAATAAATCATCAAAATAAATTTTGATTCTATTTTTCTTTTCCAAATAAATTAAAAATATAATTAAATAAATCATCAAAATAAATAAGTCTAACATATGTCATTATGATTGACTTCTAACACTACATTCCTTTTAGTTAAGGGTAATATTACTTTTTGATATATTGTTTGGCTTATGTTCATTTGAGTGTTATTTATTCTCCTGAAATTCAAAATTTTCTAAGCCACATCATTAGCTTTGTTATTCATGAATCTTGGGACATAAGTCACATTTGCTATCTGGAATTGAAAAAGCAAATGTAATGCAACAACATAGTATAGCAATATACTTGCACTTTGACATTTGAAAATTCCTTTCACTTGGTTAACCACCAATTGAGAATATCCAAATATATCAACTGCATGAGCTTGTAATCCAATAAGTATTTCTAGTCCCATTATTAACGCTTCATATTCAACTTGATTATTAGAATACGTAATTTCATCCACTCTGAAACCATGTGTGGTTTCTACTTCCTGTAGTGACTTAATCACCACACAAATTCCAGTTAAGCCGTTGGCTTTTGATCCATTGAACCACATTTGCTATGGTTCAATACTAACCATACCAAGATCCATTATCTCTTGGCTTTCTGTTTGACATGGATGATCTGCCAAAAAATTAGCTAAAACTTGTCATTTTACTACTTTTTGGAGGACATATTCTAGATAAAATTCTGATAAAGCTAGTGTCCATTTGTTAATTCTTCCACTTAACATAGGTTTAGACAACATATATTCAACTAAATCTATGGTTACAATTACCAAGATAGTTGTAGGCAAAAGATAGTATCTTAGTTTCATTGCAACAAAATACAATGCAAGGCACAACTTTTCTACAGCTGAATATTTACATTCACAAGAATTTAAGAACCTACTAAGGTAATAAACTGCTTGCTCTTTGCCTTCTTCATTATCCTGGGTTAAGAAAACTCCCAGTGAATCTTCTGTTGCAGCAATATACAACTTCAAAGGCTTATTACCCTTTGGTGGCATCAGCACTGGAGACTTGGCCAAGTAGGCTTTGATTCATTCGAAAACAGTTTGATGCTCTGATGTCCACACAAACTCTTCTTCATCTTTCAACCTTAATAAGGAAGAAAACACTTTAGTTTTTCCTGCAGTATTAAAAATAAATCTTCGAAGAAAATTAACCTGTCCAAGGAATTTTTGTACTTCTTTCTTACTTGATGGAGGCCTGGCTTCAATGATAACTTTGGCTTTGTTTTGATCAATCTGTATTCCATTTTTATGTACTACATAGCCCAAGAAGTTTCCAGCTGATACGCCAAAAGCACATTTGAGAGGATTAAGCTTCAACTTGAACTTTCTCATTCTTTCAAAAGCTGCTTCCAAGTGAAACAAATGTTCCTCCATGGATTGGGACTTCACTACAATGTCATCAATGTAGCACTCTAAATATCCTCCAATGAGATCATGAAAGATAGTGTTCATAGCCCTTTGATATGTAGCCCCAGCATTCTTCAAGCCAAATGGCATTTTAACTCATTCGAAAGTGCCAATGTTCCTAGGACATCTGAATGTTGTCTTATGGATATCCTCTTCTGCAATACAGATTTGGTTATAACTAGAGTATCCATCCATCTTTGATAAAATCTTGTGCCCTGCTGAACTATCCACCAATAAATCTACTATGGGCATGGGGTACTTATCTTTTGGAGTTGTTAAATTTAAGTTTCTAAAATCGATGCATACCCTTATTTTACCATTCTTCTTAACTACAGGCACAATATTAGATATCCATTCAACATACCTGGCTATTTTAATAAAGCCTGCCTTAAGGAGCCTAAGAATTTCCTTATTGACCTTCTGAATCACTTCAGGACTCATCCTTCTTGGTTTTTACTTGTATGGCTTGAAATTAGGCTTCATAGGGAGCCTATGTTCTACTAATGACCTATCCAATCCTAGCAGTTTATTATAAGACCATGCAAAACAATCTTTATATCTCTTTAAGACCACCAACAACTGGTTCCTGTCAAAAGCACTTAACCAAGCACTAATGTAGGTGGGTTGCTGTGTAGAACCTTCCCCTGAATTAACCTCTTCCAAGTGGTCTTGTATCTGAGAACTCATTAATGCTTCTTTTTTTATTTCTTCTGTCTTCGAAGCAATTTCTTTGCTTTGTTCTGCTCCTAGTTTCTTTGATTCAACATCTTTGCCCTCCTCCTTATAGACAAAGTCTGTCCATAAGGCTTCTTCCTCCTATATTTCCTAGACTTTTGTTTTGATGTCTAATGCATAATATTTATCAAAGGTCAAAGTTCTGACATGTTGTTGTTTATGCTTACAGCCAACTATCATGGCTTCCTTCTCTTGTTCCTGAACCTTTTGGACTATTGCTTTTAAGTCCAATGCTATGAACTTAACTAAAGCCAAAGGTCTGGCTTCTTGGGTTTCAACTTCTTGCCTACAACCAAGCATCATTATCATCTTTGATGATGAATTCTTCATCAGCACTCTCTTGTACCAAGTGCTTCAGGTGTGCTACTTCCTCATCAACCGTCACTTCGGCTGAACCATCAGGTTTTCTCAATATACGGAGTGGTGTTACTCATTCAGTATACAACTTGGCCTCCGCAAAATCAGCACAAGCGACAAAGGGTTGAGGATCTGCATTAATCTCCTCTGTTTCTCCATTCCACAAGGCCATCATTATCTTCTGATGTAGAGAGGAAGACACACATTTGTTAGTGTGAATCCAGTCCCTACCAAGTAGAGCATTATACTTAGTGTAGACGCTCTCTGATTCGGACTCCGACTTTGTGTCGCGGTTCTAAATCAACCAAAGAGTCCAAATCCGCAAATCGTTTGAGAAAACAGATTTTTGAAAAGTAGTGCCAAACATGGATCGCTTTGCGATTCTGAGTCGCCACCTAAATATTTTAAAATGGGAAATTTAGAAACCCCGACTGCGTCAAGGCCACATGTCCGTCATCACCAAAGTGGTCTTGGCTCGAGCTTGGGTACGATCGGGAAGGTCACTATGAGCACCCTTCGCCGTCCAAGACCGGCCTCTACTAACCGTGATATCCGTTTTTGAAAACTTTATGCGTTCTTATTCCGGTTATTAACCTAGAATTACTATGTGATGCGCACAACACAAAAGTATAGACTAGATCGCCTAACTTGGAAATAAACATTGCATATCCGTTTTTGTCTCGAAAAACGTGTTGTTTTCTTTTGCTACCCGCAAGTAGGCTAAAATGCGGATCTCAATGAATTGTTCCAACTCAAGCAATCCAACCTCCATCCACAGGCATTCAAACAGTTTATCATGTAAGCATTTAGCCACATGGCAAGCATACTGTCATGGTAAACATTCACACGCATGCGATATGCTAAAGCGAAAAAATACTTACATCGTACTCCGTGCCAAAACAGTAAACTGGTTAGCAAACATGCATGACCTAGTTCATGTTAAGTGGCTAATGCAACACAGGCATAGATGCAATCTAGAGTAGGCTCGGCTAACCCTAAACATGGCATGTGAGATGCAACAACTATCACGTATTCAATTTGGAATTGAAAGTACGATGCAGTTTGTATGATGTGCCGAGCCCGGTGCATGTAAACAAAATGCATGAATGCACGCATGCATTGCATAAGGTATGCTAATATAGACGTGCCCTAATCTACCATAAGCAGGTAAATAAAAGGGGATAGAAAGAAATGGGGATTGGAAGACATACACCCACTCACACACACTTATTACAAATTCGCCCTCACACGGAGGGATTAAAATAATAATACAGGCCGAATAAATAATTAACTAAACTAGCTAATTAAATATTACAAATCAACTAAATTAATTAAATTAAATAATTAATCTAATTAAACATTAAATGCCTCGGGATGAGGGCTAAGCTGCTGCGTGCAGGACTCGCTTCTAATCGCCTTGCCATGCAAGTATGCCTCTGTTCTTCGCTATCCAACTCAAAATTACCAAAGTCCTAGAAACACTTTCTTTGGTATCGAGATCATCATCGGCCGCATGTAATTTCCACGGTTGAAGGATTTGGCCATCGGCACCGAATTGTTTCATCGGTGGGAATGAACGGCCGATAAGATCGAGAAGTGCCGGTCGGCACAAATATTCTGCAGATCCCGCAACTCACAAAGAAGAGAGGACAAACTATGCATGGCAATGTAATTCAAGGCATGTATGCACCAAACACATCCCACATCATGCTATGGACTCAAGAGGGCATGTGCCTCGATTCCCGGACCACCAATCGCGCATTTCCATGCGTGATGGCCTGGAGAACCAAGAGTGCAACTTCAATGTCAAATGCATGCAATGCAAACAAGCAAATAAAGGTGCCAAACCTCCGTCATACTTCACTTCAAGAGGCCCGACATGCATGCCAATGCAACAAGGCCCTAAGCATGTTATCTACTATGCCATATGGACAATGCGAGGCACTTATATAAGCATACAAGTAGGCGTGCAAGGAAAGTATACAAACTAAGCAATGAGATGGACTTACACATGAGTTGGGCAGCTCTAACAAGGCTCAAAATAGTGGCCAAAGTGCCTAGAAAATGAGACTAAACACACGCACACACATGCACATGTTAAAGCCTAAACCCAAGGCATACAAAAGCAACTCTCATGCACGCTTAAGAGACACAAACATGGGCTAATAGCATGCATGAAAAGCTCTGAAATCCATGTTAAACATGATGCCAAAACATGTAATGAAGCAAGCCAAATATACAACAAATGGCCCAAGTTTTGAAACAAGCCATGAAGGCTTAAACCAAGGCCAAGTCCACCAAGCCTCACAAGGCTAAGGGGACTCAAAATAGGTCACAAGCAGACCTAAACAAAGCCTAAGGAGCACCTAGATGGCATCTAAGGGGCTCAAGTACAAAGGCATACAACATGACCAAAACATGAAGCATTCAACACAAGCTTTTAAAGCATTAAAGAAGCAACTAAAGCATGCATACAAGCACACCAAAAAGTCTGAAATAACATGCTAGATGGTTCCAAGCTATCAAAAATGAAGTAAGCATGGCATGCTATACACTCATACTCTCAAGGCCAACAAGCCAAATGCAAAGGAGCTACATAATGCATGATGGGATCGACCCAAATGGCTATGGGCAGAGTTAAATCATGGCAAAATAAGTACACAAGCTTCACAAACACAAGTCTAAAACATGTTAGAAACTAAGGCTAACAAGCTAGTCATGTTTAAGCGATATTAAGGCATTACAAAGTAACTATGCAAATCATGCAAAGAGTACTAAAACCAACTTGAAATCATGTTATAACATGGCAATATAAGCATGGAAAACAAGTCAAACATGCTCAACACACACTCAAGCATGGAGCTCCTTAAGGAAGCAAAATTTGTCCTTTTCAAGGACATCAAGGAGAGGGGGTGGCCCTCTCCTTCTTGAGACTTCAAGGCATGCTCTTCACCACTGAAATCCCTCAAGATTTCAGTGGTGAAGAGATCCTATCACCAAAATCTCGGATCTCTCCAAAATGGCACAAAAGGGACCCTTTTCAAGGCCTAAAGGGGGTCAAACTTCCCCAAACCACAAAACACTCTTAATATACAATAAAGAGGGTAAAAAATTAGAACTTTTTTGTGTTATGTGCTAAGCACAAAAACAGTCCTAAGCTAGGTAAAAAGAAGGTGCAAGAATGGGGTAAAAAGGGAGTAAAGTTCTTACCCTTGTAGACCTCTTCACAAAGCTTGATGTTGTGGCTTCTTTGGACTCAAAACCAGTCAAGAACTTCAAGAATAAGCTCTGATTTTCAAGAATACCAAGAAAAGGTGGAAGACTAGGTGTGTTAGTGCAATAATATGAACTAAAACACCTAGAAAGCAAAAGAGAAAAGGTGATATAGCATGTGTAACTATCTTAACCCTAAAACCAGAGCTTGGTTCCTCTAAAATGGCTGAAACCTCTCAAGAATACCAACCCATGAGAAAAGGGAAGTGCTTTCCCTCTTATAGGCCAAAAGCATACAAGCTTAGCCATTAAGCAAGCACATCCCGCCATACACGTGTATGGAGGGAAGACACTGCACACAATGTCCGAAAATATCTCAGAAAGCAAGTGCACAGTGGTCGGCTGGGCAAATTGGTCATTTCGCCCAAAATAGTGCCGACCGGCACAATATAGTGCCGGTGACAACTACAGCCAGCCGGTGGCCTCTAGCCCCAGCCGGTGGTGTGTGGGGATGCCTCATAAGGCATTCCCTGCCCCTCAAAGGCAAATCACAAGTGTTTGGTGCAAAACCAAACACAAACGGTCGAGTCCGGAGGTCCTGAGGCACGGCGCGCGAGCCGAGAACTCCGGGAACTCCAAACGAACACACACATGAATGATCACCAAGTGTTCGAGCGGTGACGTCCAAGTCTTGAGGACGGTCAAAAATGGGGTGTCTACACTTAGCATTGTTGTCAATGACAAAGAATGCCGTCATGCAATCTCTGGTTTCTACACTCAGGTTGATGGGCAAAATACCCTAAGCCATCTGTTTATCTCCAGCAAAACCAGCAATGGTTGTGCTGGTTGGGATTAATCTGGGATTCTTTTTTCCTAATTTCTTCAAAGAAAATTTCGGAAGTAGGTTTACTGCTGCCCCATTATCTACCAATACTCGGTTCATCTGTATCCCATCAAAAAAGGCCTTGATATACAAGGGTTTGACATGCTGTGTCATGGATGTTGTAGGATACTCAAAAGGGTATGAGAGGTTAATACTTACTTACTCACTCTCATCTTCAGTTTCCATTAATGTGGCTTTCTCAGACTTATCTTAAATCATGCTAACCTGTGAGTCTTCACTAGAAACTAAAATAGAGTCAATCTCCTGACTTTCTTGATTTCCATTTTCAGCCTGGAACTCTTATGGCAATATATGTACCATATTCACTGACACTGGAGGAAATGAGCCAAACTGAACTGTCGGCTGCTCTTGTTTCTTTTCAAGCTAACTTGTTCAATTATTTCAGAAGTATCCTCCATGTTACACTCTGGAACTTCAGTACTAGTGACTTCCTTCGAATGGTCTGTTCCTACTGGTTTTTCGACCAAAAATGTCTGTTCAGCCATGAAGACTTCAAACATTTCCTCATCAACCATCTCTTTCCTTTGGTCTAGGTCAACTTCTCCCTCTGTTTCGCTGTCGCTTTCCATCAAAACCTTTTCAAGACCTGCTAAAATAGATCTTTCTTTGGCTTTCAGTTCAGAGTGAACTTTAGCCAACTGCTCTTTGTTGTAACTCCTTTTGTCCTGAGGAGTCGATTTTGGACTATAATCCAACTTGGAACTTTTTCTTCTCTCTGTCTGGCCTTTTGGCTGGGCCAATGAAGAACTTTCCCCACTGTCTTTCAGATCTTTTTGGTACTGAGTGTACCTTCACTGGATTTTTCTTCTTTGGGACCTAGAAATCACTGGGACCATATTTGGTTCCTTTGTTTTTGGATGTTTTAGTAACACCCAATTATTTGGAGTTACCAATAGAGATTTAACCATCCTATCCTAGTCTCTAACAACACTTCTCTGGGTAGGAATTTTCTTAGACTTGTTTTGCATGACTTACCAATCTGGAATCACAGGTACCCATGAACTCACTAGCTCAGTTGTTGAATTGTTTCCTTTTGTCTTCGAAGCCAGTTTCGAAGCTGCCTGTGGAGACCACTGCTTGGCCCTGCCCTCCTGTCTTGGGCCTAATTCAGGCCTTCCATAAGGGTGGTTACTTTTCATCTTGTGTAAGGCTGGTCTAGGAAGCCAATCTCTGGTTCTTATCCTATAACTTGAGCCCACTTCAGGTATCCTCTCAGAATGATTGCTCTTCATTTTGTAATAGTTGGGTGATTTGAACTCATGTAGAGGTCTCTTGCCCCTTGGAGTGCATTCTAGTGGCTATTGGTCCAACCAAGAATGGCTGCTGTCTAGGACCAGTTGGGTACGGCCTTTTGTTGTAGTTGGTTTAGGGTGTCTCTCTGCACATCCTTATAATATTGCTTCCCATCAATCGGGAGCCCTTTCAACCATTTGTAGCTTAACCTGTATTTGGGACATATTCTTTGCATGACAACTGCCTCTAAAGAGTCATCATCCAGTGCCTCCTCATCAGAGTCTTTCCTTTGGTCAGCAAAGCTCTGCCCATTCACTGGTGAACTTCCAGCATCTTTCTTGACAGTAGTATGATTGGCAACATGCATCTACACATTAACTTCTTCCAATTCCTTTAGAGATAAATTCTGGAAGTCTGGCACAATAACATTGGTTGTAACTTCTCCAATTTGTGGTAATGGATTAGTGTCAATCCCATAGTTTTCTCTGCTTTAGCTGGGAATTTTAGACTCCCTTTTCAAATCTGTTCTTGGATCCTGTCCTGAAAAACAATACAATTTTTAGTTGAGTAAGACCAAGAATTGTGCCATTTACAATACATTTTTCCTTTAAGTTCTTCTAGAGAAGAAATTTTAACTCCTTTTTGTAATTTTAGGAAATTGGTTGCAAGCAAATGATCAAAAATATCATCTGCCTTTGTTAAATCGAAAGAATATTTCCTATGAAGGTCTTTCTTTTTAAACTGCTGATCTATTGTAGTGTCTTTATGAATTAACGCCTCACAGATCACAGGCTCTGTTCCTATGATCTCTGTTGCGTCAATCTCATAATTAGGATCTCTATAATACGTCTTGTATGATGCATTACTTCGATCTTGTTCTTCCTCAAGTAATTATTCATATCTAGATACCTTATAGGTTAATTCCACTAAGTCTCAAAACTCAATTGAGTCAAACTTCTTTCGAAGCCTAAACTCTAAACCATTTTGAGCCAATCTCACAAATTCAGGCTCTGGTAGAATGATCCTACACTTGTTTCGTACTCTTTTGAATCTGGCAATAAATTGAACAGCCTTTTCGTCAGGCCTTTGACTCAACCTTGCCAAGTCTGCCATAGAAACTTCTGGTTTCGTTTAGAAGAATTGGGCATGAAATGCCTCCTCTATTTGTTACCAAGTTTAGATAGAGCCAGGTGTAAGGTTAATATACAATACAAAAGCTGCCCCAGTTAGAGAATTTGGAAAAAGTCTTAACTTCATGTAATCATTATTGGTAAATTCACCACACTGGGCAGCGAACCTAACAATATGTTCTACCGTCGACTGGTTTATATTCCTATAAAAAAGTGCAAAGTCTAGTATTCTAAACCCCCTTGGGCATTCCTGTACCCTATCCACCCATTCTGGATATGGTTTCCTGTACACAGGAGTTTGAACCCCTCGAGCCATAGGTCTACACATTTCACTAACAATATCAGCAATTTGGTCCCTAGGAACCATATTTTGTGCTTGTTGAACCACCACTAGAGGAACAAACACAGGATTTGGTGGATAACCTTGTGCCTGAGGTCCTCTTAGTCCATAGGGAGGTATATTTGGGACTAGCTGTCCCTATGGTGTTGGCTGCTGTTGAGGGTATAGTTGACCTCTCTGAGCCTGTCCTGCAAAAGGACCTGCGAAAGGTACTGGAACAGGTGTTGTGTCCTTTCCAGTCGCAGGAAACCCTTCCAACCCCTTGGGTACAAATTCGAACAAAGGATTAGTGAACCCCTTTGTGCCAGGTATGGCTTCGAATATGGGATTTGGAAACATCCTTATGCCATTTTCTTGTGTTGGCCCAGATCCACCAATTTGTATGGCTTCACTGTTAAGTAATGAGGCATTTTGGTTTATCATGGGCCTTGAAAGAGGCTCATACTAAGACTGAGGTGATGGTCTTTCATAATTTTGATTACTAGTTTGACCATTAGTATGTCCATTGCTTTGCATAGGCTGTTTATCTCTAGCCAATCTTTGCGGAGGGACATTTGAAATTTCCTCTATATGCCTTGTGTTAGTTGGTTGATGGGTATTCATCCGATCTATAAAGGATATTGTCCATTTTTTCATTGTGTTCATTAACTGTTGTCTCATGGCATCTACTAGGCCTTCTCACGGATTCATTGGCTGAGTAGATGGAACAGTGGATGGTCAAATTGCATGGTCTTGTCCACTATTCTGGACACGTGGTGTATATTCTACATTACTAGTCTGTTCGACCATAGGTTCTGATGAGATAGGTGCTTCTATAAGATGTGTTATTACATTATCCTCTAGATTAGGTACCTCTACCTCTCTTTCCACACCTTCTTCCAGGCGTTCATTTTCTCCTTATTTTTTACGTCTAGCCATTTCAAATGTCCCACTAGGCGTGCCAAAAATATATGTTGGCTTTTTTGGCTTTCAAAGGTTAGTGTTGTAATTTTGAGCATGGCAGTAAGGATCAATCAGTCCTTATAGAAAATTAATTGCCAACCAATTATCAAACGATTGTGTTTCAGTTCTTTCAGCCTCAATGAAGATGACTTTTACTAGTAGCTTGTTTAGGAGAATTTAGTAAACAATAATTAAATGAAGAACAATTACAGCATTTCATTAAGCAAAATGAAAAACTTACAATAATCTGATCCAGCCTCGTAGAGGTTTACAGCGACAAGCTATTTGAAACTACTCCTATGAATAAAGTGCAATACAAGAATTTGAAGTGCAGAAATGTAAAGAACAAGAAGTGTAAAAACTGAAGGGAAAATAAAGTAGATAAAAACTGATTTTTTGGATCTGAGTCTGGGGCTCTTTCTGGGGCCTTCTCTGCTATTTATACTTCTCAATGATAACTGTCGAAATGAACTTCTAACCATCGAAGCATTCCTCCATAATCGCTGATCATGCTTCCTCACAGTTAGCTTCACTACGCCATGTCTGCAGTTAGACTTCCTTCCTGATTTTAAATTTGAATCTTGTGAGTAACCGTTAGACCACATCATCTTATATCCCTTGATCATTCCAGTGTTATGCAGACCCATTATTGCCAGTATGGGTTGACACGTGTTTGACTATGGTTGGCGATTTATATTGCCTTCCCAAATTGCCCTTCTCATACCACGTGTTGAATCGTGATTGGCTTATACAATTTATACAGCCAACAGGGACTAATATTTTAGAACGGAGAGAGCACTAAAATTAATTATCCCAACTATACTCTAATACTTCTTTTTTAGATGACATTGGATGTCGTGGTGAATAGGGTTAAAAATGAGTCGGGTAATAAATTGTTCAAATTTGATTTGATAATTTAACAAGTATAAAATTGTGTTTAAGTTTAACTAGTTTATATAAGGGCGAATTACACTAAAGGTCCCTATAGTTTAGGACTTATGTCACTTTGGTCCCCAACTTTTCAATTGTGACACATTTGACTTTGAATTTTGAATCTTGTTCCAAATAAGGACAATTGAATATACTATTAATCAATTTCAAGGGTAAAGTTGTCAATTTAATAAAATATAAACTAATTTGACAAAAATAAATGTCAAAAAATATTTTAAAATTTTTTTCTACCCACCAATGATAAAACTATGTAAAATTGATAAATCTTTTACATATTTTTTTTAACAAATTAATTTTATTATATGTTTGGATGATGATTATGTAATGGGTGGTTATTTTTATTTTCATTAAATTAGTTTCTATTTTTTCAAAAGTCAAATATGGTTACAACTTTGATATCATTATTAAACCAATCCATTAAATCAAAAAATTCAAAACTAAAAACATTTCATATATTAAATATATTGATTACACATTAAAAGCCTAGCAACTACCCATTACATTATCATCATTCAAACACATAATGAAAATTAATTTGGTAAAAAAATAAATAAATATGTAAAAGATTTATCAATTTTATATTATTTTATCTTTGGTGGGTAGAAATAATTTTTAAAAAATCAAAAATATTTTTTTGACATTTATTTTTGTCAAATTAGTTTATATTTTATCAAATTGATGACTTTGCCCTAGAAATTGGCAATGGTATCTTCAATTGTCCTTATTTGGAGTAATATTCAAAATTCAGGGTCAAATGTGTCATAATTGAAAAGTCAGGAACCAAAGTGACATAAGTCTCAAATTATAGAGGCTGTTAGTGTAATTCGCCTTTTATATAACGAGCTGATCTCAAATGAATTTTTAATGATCTAAATACGAGTCGAGCTCGAATAATATTTTTTTTTATATGGTATACGTTGAGTGAAATAATAGATTGTTAAAACTTGGTTCAAAAACTTAACTAGTTTGAAAAAGTGTTTAAACTTAATTTATTTATCTAACAAATTGATCTTAAACAAATTTTTAATAAATCAAATCTGAAGTGAGCTCGAATAACTTAATTTATTTAATGAAGTTTTTTTTTTTTTATATATGGCGATTCATTTAACAATTTTAGTGGTAAATAAATAACTATTTTATGATATTTTGCAACATCAGTGACACGTCGTGCTTGCAAAATCATTTTTTTTTTTTCTAGCAATGTCACAAATTATACTTCCGTTACTATCAAGGGGTTGACATTGATGTTTTACTATCAAACATGGATAGGAAATTGGCTTCAACTTTTAACGAAGAATTATGAAGATGTTACACAAGAAAGTTGCATTTTGCTTTGCCAGCCTAGCCACCCTCTATCTCAATCAACCATACAAATATCATATAATGCTAAAATAATTAAGATGTCAATACATTTCTGACATATTTTTTTAGAATAAATTACATTGATTTTTTTTTAAATTAAAAATAAAATACAGTAAAATTTACAAGTTTAACATAGTTACATTAAGTTTTAATTCATATAATAACTAACCACATTTTCATCATAAATTTGTTAATCATATAGATAAAAAAAAATAATGTTGTCATCTCTTTTACACTTAATCTTATTTATTTTTGTGTTTTCATATCATCTGCATTAGTTCTGGTTTCTTTAGCCATATAAAAAGATAGATCATTGTAATTATAGTGAAATTGTGGAGCTTATTATATTTTTTCAAACATCAGGAAGGATCAATATAATTTATCTTATTTTTAATTATTTTCACACATTTTTATTATAGTTTTTACACGTACAGCTAATTATTAGTAGTTCTCTTAATCTTTTCTAGCTCCATTTTTTTTTTTTTATTTAACCAAGATTCTAGCCCCATAATTAACAAAAGTGTTTTCTTTCCTTTTCTTGTTTTGTTTGTTTCTGGGTAATTGCTTGGATTCAACTAGGTGAAAAACTGTAATAGTTTCTAAGAAATTTGTACTGTTGCACTATATATGATATAAGGACTTCTAAAAATCAATGCCATAATGATGTTATTGTCTTTGTCTTGAAATGACAGACAAAAGTAATGGAATCACAAGTTTATAGCTTCTTATTACAAAGTTCTTTAATATGATTAATTACTTCAGGAAAGGTTAAAGTTGAGTATAAAAAACCCACCAATATAATTAAAAAAAGAAAAAAGAAAAAGTGATAAGGGTACAAGTAATCAAGGAGAGGAGAGATTTTGGTAAACAAAGTCAAAAGAAATTAAAGGGTAGCAATTAGTTGTAAGCATGTGCCATTATTGTGCTGCCTCCTCAACCATATCATAGGTAGGATCCAACATAGATCCTCTTTATAGTTGTTCTAACCATGTGCTATTTCTGCTATACCAATATTACCTCTTTAAGAAGTAACCATGTGACTCCCTTATCATCATCAATGCCCTTGACAACAACCTCTTCTCATGTAGCAATGGAACCAAGTTAAGGGTAATTAGATTCTTAACTATAAAAAGTTTATAAGAAAAATTATGACAAGTTGAGGATCTTGAGCTACTTGTCAAATTTGTCGGATTGGAATGATAGAAAGTATTGACATAATACAAAAATGAATAATTGAGCTTAGGGGTATAGTGGACTGATCAAATTGACATAAATTATACATAATGTGCTATTAATTTCTATACATGATTTAAATATAACATTATGGTTTAGATAGATCATCTCATTAACTTCAAAAACCATTATTGTACACAATATTATGTTAGTAAAATGTTTCTCAAAAGTTTTTCGGTTTTTTTTTTTTTTTTTGTTAAAGATATAATGTTAGTATATTAGTAAAGTTAGATTACAATTTAAAAGAGTCATCGTTGATCCATCAGCTCGAATTCCAGACCTTCCACTCATCGTACCTTAAAACGCGGTTACATGCCATTTGGCTAGAGGGCCTTGACATCTCAAAAGTTAAAAAGATAAAAATTGAATAACTTATATTAGGAAGGAACAACTTCCTCTATTAATTGTGTGAATGGACAATAAGTTAAGTAAAAATGACTCACAAACTCGATAATGTTTGTCGATACTAGTGGAAATCAGGACGGGAGTGGGGATTTGGTGTAGTTTTTAAAAATGATTTTTTTTTTTTTTTTAAAAAAAAAATCTTAAAAGCTAAGAAGAAGAAGAAAATAGAAAAGAAAAAAGCAAAAGAAAAAAAAAATTGGGAATTCATTTCAATTCATTTTATCTTATACTTTTTTATTCTCAGTTATTTGTTTGGTTTTGCTTACCGTTGTAATTTCTCATAAAAAAAAAAAAATTAGAAAACAAATTCACTTTGCTTGGTTTCACTTTTTCAAAAACGCTTTTTAGAAAATTTTATTTTCTTATTTTTCATATTTTTTTGTTTTTAGTGAATTTTTTTAAATATTTTAAGCAATTTTTTTAATTTTTAGACATACCTAACTTAGATATATATAAAAAGTAAAAAATTTATGAAAAAAAATCTTTTAAAAATTCACTAAATACCAAAAATATAAAAAAAAAATACGAGAATTTAATATATTTTTTATATTTTTATATATTTATTAATTTTTTAAAATATTTTTTCACAATTTTTTTTACTTTTTAGATATATCTAAGTAAGTTGTATCTAAAAAAAATTTTAAAAAAAATGTTTAAAATTTAAAAAATATTCATTAAAAAAACACAAAAATTAAAAATCTCAATTTTTAAGAAATTTAATTTAAAAAATTCAAATCAAATATACTGAAATTATTTTTTTACTCTCAGATAAGATTGTGTGGGATCGTTTGACAGATTTGATTTAGCGGCCCACCGACGTAAACGGAATCGGGGATCTACGAGGGTTCAAAAGCGAAACGACCGTTACAAAACGTGTGAATGGCAAAGTAACGGCAAATATGAATGTGGAAACGGTCAGTGCTCAATCTTGGCGGCAAATAATGAATGTCACGTGCGCTGCGCTCTTCTATGGGCCCCACTGGGCTCCCACTCCTATTTCATACTCCTCTATAAAAAGTGAGTAAATTACCCATACATTTTTTTAAAAAGCCTGACTTCCTCTCGGCCTGAGATCGAATTAGAGAATATTGTTAGATTTATGGGGATTTATTATTAGTTTTATTTTGATAATTTAAATAGTTTAATGTGTAAAAATTATCAAGTATTAAATATTTATAAAAAATCACATTAATCAGATATCAATAGCTATCTTATCAGATCAGTTTTTTGTCAATCGTTTATTTTTTCACTGTCCATTTATTTTTATACAAAATTGATTTGATCACGTAGCTAATGATATCCAATTAACGTGATTTTTTACAGCTATATAGTACTCGACGAGTTTTACACATTAAACTGTTTGAATTATCGAAACGGGACTCAACAGTATCCTCTAATCCGATTTGAGACTAGAGAGAAGCCAGTGCCTATTTTAAATATGTTTAAAATATAAATTGTTGTTAATTAATAATTTTTAATAATATTAAAATATATTTTAATTAATAATTTAAATAATTTTGTTATAATATAAAATAACAGTTAAAAATTTTATTTTTTAATTAATTCTGTTAAATAAAAAATTATTTCAATTGATCATTTATAATTTTTTAAATTATAAAAGATAATCTACATTTTAAGTAAATCACAGAGTGTATCTATAATTTACTCTTAAAAAGTACTTGTCGCTTAAAAAAAGACAAAAGATTGGTAAATTTTATTATGTATGTTTCATTATTAATATACTAACTATTTTTTTGTGTTAAAAAAAAAAATAGTAAAAATCGAATTGAAACATAACCTCAAGTTGTCTAGCAAATAATTTTTTCTTCAGTGGCATAGAATCTTTCACGCGTAGAGTCTACCATCATTAGGGGTGCAAACGAGCCGAGCCTTGCTTATCGAGCTCGTTTATTGAGCTCGAGCTCGGCTCGATAAGGGACTGGGCTCGAGCTCGGCTTGGCTCGTTAATTTTTGTCGAACTCGAGCTCGGCTCGGCTCGATAAATTTTTTTTAATATTATTTATATTATTTAAATATAAATTTTTAAATAAAAAATATTATTTGTATTATTTAATATAAAAAAAATGCATTTATATTATTATTTATATATTTTTAATATATAAATAATGTATTTATATATTATTTAATATATAAATAATATATTTATTATATAATTTTATTATAGATAAACGAGTTTGGCCTACTGAAAAGACACAACAGCGAAGGCTCGGCTCGTTAACGAAACGAGCACAATAATCGAGCTCGAGCTCGGCTCGTTTACTAAACGAGTCGAACCGAGCCGAGCCCTTACCAAGCCGAGCCGAGCCTGTTCACGAATAGCTCGGTTCATTTGCAACCCTAACCATCATCAACATTCAGCCATTCAGCCAATGACGCCTTCGCGTGACCTGTGTAAGCTTTCCTTGTCCTGTGTCTTTTGACAAGTACAGTGATACCATATTATCATTATCATTTAATTTTTTTTATTACTCATCTTATTATGTATGTGGGAGAAGGTAATTTACTGAACATGGGTCACTTGTCATATTGTGATTGATTATACCATACTATAGATATTATACTTAATTTTATACACTTTTTATTTTTATTTTCAAATTTTTTTCCAAATCCTCTAATCAAATACAGCATAAAGCTTAATATTTGTTTATAGTATAGCGCATAATAAAGACTCCATGAATGTTTTCTACAACAAAAATGCTAGAGGTCTCAAAAATTATACCAAAAGTTTTACCAAATGTCTCACATGGATGTGGGATCCACATGGCATCCACATTGTGTGGGTCCCACACCCATGTGAAACATTTGATAAAATTTTTGATAGAATATTTGGAGTATCTAGTATTACTCTTTCTAGAATACCAATGGATAGTGTTTCATAATCTTATTACCCATGCTTAATAAATAAAGTTGCACAATTAATTATTATGATACTGTGATGTTCATCTACACAAAATCATTATGCTAAATACTCATCCAATTTGGTGCATTTTCAACAAAAATAAAGTGGTCCATTTGGTCTATGAAATGCTTTCTCTTTTTTCCATTTTTTTTGTTAAATTTATTTATATATACAAAAAGGTGCTTGCTTTGTATATCAAAGACTGGGAAGGTACCCCAACTGAGGGCTCTCATGGATGCACTTTTCACTTTTACTCTTTTATATCTATACAGGCTTTCAATGTGTTGAATACATGCCAAAGGTTAGGTGTGATGGAGCATTCAGACCAACCCCACCATTTAAGGCTCAACTAAAAACAGACACAACAAATAAGTATCACTTTAACTACCAAACTGAACTTTAACCAAGTTCTCCAGTAAAAGGGGGCCACTATGATGTTTTGTCTTGATTTTTAATTTGCGGAGAGATTTGTAAATTAAAAAATTATGATTTTAGATATCACTTGATATGATCTATTACATATTGGATTATTATTCTTTCAATATCGAAATGTTTTTGTATATCATTGAAAATGAAAATCACTTATGTATTGGTTGATTCATGATACACATTGGTTCATAATTGATTCTCAGATCGATTCAGTTGATACGGTTGATTCAATTGTTATAAAGTCCTTTTTTGTAGTTAGTGATTTAAAAAATTTATTACTGCATTATCTAATTTGTGATATGTATTACTTAATATTATGATATTATTATATTACAACTGATACTGATTCATATCGCAATATCACTATATAAAGCATCGATCCATGAGTGAGAGTGATGAAACCTTTGGCCATCACATATGGGGGCTTTTACCATGTACATTACACCACGAAATTCTAACTTTGAGATGAGTTAAATCTTATTAAATAGAGCGTAACATTATCATCAAATTTATTTAGTTGATTTCATGTTATGTAATTGTGATTGCAATTTCAATGACCAAATTAGAACCCGAAATTTATGGATTTGATATGGCTGACCAACTAATTAATCAGATTTAGGTGAGTGAGAGAGGAGAGGAACCCAATGACTTAGGGTTCCTTTTTTCTGGCATTAATCTGCTTTTCTTTTTCCCTTCCTTCCCGCCGTTGAATGCTAAAAGAACAAAAAGCAATGAATTATAACTAAGAATTAAAACAGCACTAACTAGAGCGAATTTTAAATGTTCTTCAATTTTTACATATTTAGGAAAATTTATCTTAAACGTAGTTGTTGGAGTATAAAGATTGAGGTAAAGAATTTTGTGGTGATCTAACAAATAAACGAGGTTGACCGTAGCCTGTGGAGAAGGAATGTAATCGTAACTTGTAATTTCTTTGAAGTATGAGAAATTCTATTTCCACACATCACATTATCTCTGTCCACACACTTAATGAATTTTATTTTTATTACAAATTTACCTTTAAATAAAATGACCAAAATAAACATCCATCTACACACATCACACAATCAGATTGAATCTTACAAACTGGACAACTGGAATATGATTTCATAGATTTCTCAATACATAAACTGAAAACAATAGAAACAACACAAAGTATTAGGCTTCTACTTCCACATTATCAAATGCAATATATGAATTTGTACATTAATGAAAAAAATAAATAAATAAACAAAAATGTAAAGCCCAGGGCATGAAACTGAATCAGAAGAACTTACTTGCAAAATACATGGTTACATGTGAGTGAAATTGTAAATTTCAAAAAACTCAATTTACATAAAATAACGAACTATCAAAATTCAACCGATCCAAATTCCAAATCAAAAAGAAAATTTCAAACCTAGATACAATTTTAAACCAAAAACATAAACAAACAAATATGAAACAAATTGAAATACATAACCCAGATGAATATATTAGTGGAACTCGTATAAATTGTAGTTAATCTGATTGTAACATTTAGTTTGTAAGGTTCAATATGATTGTCATCAATCATGGCAGGCCCTGCCGGTACAGCATGACGACTACGAATATTTGTGTGGACTAATATGAGGATGTACACACATTTTTTATTAAATGGGTATATTTGGAATATGGAGTGTGGATTGAGATAAATGCCTAAAAATCAAATTACTAAGTGAGTGGAGTGAGAAAGAATGTTCACAAAGATAATGTGGCGTGTGAAAATAGAATTTCCCTTGAAGTATTGGGATCGTAGGAGAGTTTTCCAAAACTTATTATTACCCTCAATCCGAAATTGAGTTAATTAATTGGTTAGTAATTTATAAAAGGAAACTAATTTTTCATAATTAGCATATTCCCCCCCCTTTTGGCAAAATTTTTACCAAGATCAATAATCGTTTGGCAAGTGACTTTTTTAGTCAAAAAGTCAAAAAATTACTAAAAAAATCAAAAAGTCAACAACTCATACCAAAAAGTCAAAGATTCTATTTTCTCTCTACTTTTTGCACATCTTTTCGTAAAAAGTCAAAAAGTTATCCCAAACATAATAGTTTTTTTTATCGACAATGCTACGTAGCTCAAATTTTGTGGCTCAAAAGTGGCTCAAATGGCCAAAACGACGTCGTTTTGAGTACAGAACAACATAGAAATGGCCAAAACGACGTCGTTTTGGCCATTTGAACCACTTTTGAGCCACAAATTTTGAGCTACAAGACATTTTCCTTTTTTTATATCATATTTTAGCCAAAAAATCAAAAAGTTACTAAAAAAGTCTATTCCCAAACGAGGCCAAGAGAAAGTTTCCGATAAAATGAGATATCAAGTCCCAATTATTTATTTATTTATTTTTTTTTTTGTATGTATCCTATGTAAATTTTACAATACACGTCTCAAAAATAAATGGATGATATATTTTATTAACAATTTTTATGTTATTTGATTATGATTTATTGTAATGTTAACTATGACTTATTATTGTTGTTATTTTAAGGATAAATTACACTTTGCCTTCTTAAAGTTTCACCTATTTCCCACTTTGGCCTTTTAAGTTTAATTTTTCTCTCTTTGGCTCTTAATGTTTGCAATCCTTCCACTTTGGCCTTTTTAGTTTAATTTTGCCCACTCTCGCCTTTTATGTTTGCAATCCAACCCACTTTGGCTCTTCATTATTGCAATCCTTCCCACTTTATTCATAGACTAACTTCCATCCAAAAAACTAATATAATCTGTCATATCACTAACACATCAGCTTCATGTATAATGTAAAAAATTCACTAAAGATGCAAAAAAATAAAAAATAGAAAACAAAAAAAATGAATTTTTTTTTAGTCTTTAGTGAACTTTGTTCTAAAATTTATTCATAAACATTATTACATTACAGATACATCTAGATTAGATGCAACAAAAAAATAAAAACAAATTTAACAACTGTTTTTCAAATTTATTCATAAACATTATTACATTATAGATGCATCTATATTAGATACAGCTAAAAAAATAAAAACAAATTTAACTAAAAAAAGAAAAAAATTTACTAAAGACGAAAAAAATAAAAATATATTGACTCAAACACCTGCATTGTCAATTATGTGAAAAATTTACTATCGTTTTTTTTCATCTTTAGTGAACTTTTTTTCTTATTTTAGTTAAATTTGTTTTTATTTTTTTAGCTGCATCTAATTTAGATGCATCTATAATATAATAATGCTTATGAATAAATTTGAAGAAAAAAAAAGTTCACTAAAAACTAAAAAAAAAATTTATTTTTTTGTTTTTTATTTTTTATCTTTTGCATCATTAGTGAATTTTTTGCATCACATATGGAGCTGGTGTGTTAGTGATGTAACAAATTCTGTTACTTTTTTGGATGGAAGTTAGTCTAGGAGTAAAGTGGGAAAAATTGCAAACATCAAGGGCCAAAGTGGGGAAGGATTACAAACATGAAAGGCCAAAGTGGGAAAAATCAAACTTAAAAGGTTAAAGTGGGAAGGATTGTAAACATAAAGGGCCAAAATGAGAAAAATCAAACTTAAAGGGCCAAAGTGGGAAATAGGTGAAACTTTAGGGGGGAAAAATGTAATTTACCCTTGTTTTAATTATAGCAGAAGAGTTATTAGATAAATATTATAAAATATCATAATCTATATCTATATCTATATATGTATATAAGGAAAAGGATTTGGAATTTTTTAAAAACATTGATTCTGGGAGCTCCAAACTCCCAAACTAATTTTGTTAATTTGTTAATTTTTAAAAAAAATTTAAAAAAAAAACTCTTTTGGTTACTTCCTTAAAAAAATAAAAAAATAAAAAAAAAAATAAAAAAAAAAACCTCTAATTATCTATAATTTTGAATTTTTAAAATTCAAAACAATATGATAAGTCACCCTCATTCTTTTCAAAAATAATATTGATCAAAACAATTCAAATAAAAAAACAATAAAGGCACTAATTATCTATGATTTTAAATTTCAAAATTCAAAATAATATGGTAAGCCACCCTCATCCTTTTCGAAAATAATATAAATCCTAAAATTTTAAAAACTCAATCAAATTAAAATCAATTCTCTCTTTAGAATAGTCAATATTTGATCTTTTTTATAGCCCGGCCAACTCCTCTCCAAATGTAATGATGCAAAGACTAGTCTCTCTCTTTGTCAATAGTCCAAACTTATTTCAAATTTGTTTGTTTGTATTTTTTTTTTTTTTTGTAAATTTCTATTTTTGTGTGTGTATTTTTTTTTTCTCTATATAACTTTTTTTTTCCAACTAAATTGATAATATATATATATATATATATATCTGTTTAACTATCTTTGTTTTGGGAGTTAATTTGAAATTTTATTTTTATCTTTTGGGTGGATGTTTGTACATTTTTTATATTGTTGTTATTATTATTTTTGATATATGTAAATTGATAATATAGTTATGAGTTTTTTAATAGAACAGATGTCTTATATTGTTCTTTATGATTTGGCTATTTTTTAAAATTTCTTAAACAAATTTTTCAAATTTTTTTATTTCTAAAAAATTAAAAACATTTAATTGACTTGCTCATCAATAAATAAAATTTTAAATAATGAACACTGTTCCATAATTTATGGATTTAAAAAAAAAATTATCACCCATATATGAAATAAGAAAAACTAAAACCACACATTTTTTTATTTTTGATTTTTAACTCTTTAAAAATGTACCGATACCCTTTTCTCTCCCTAACATTGTCTTTTTAAATTTGCAAAGATAAAAAATTATACCGGAGTTGCATAGTGGTTACTGGAGATGGTGAGCATGGCAATAACAAAGATGATAATGAGCTCGGTCAGAGCATTGTTTGGGTAAGTTTTGAAAATGTGAATATTACTTAAAAACATAGTAGGACTACAAGAAATAACAGTTTTGCTGACCAAAATATTAGTCGCCAAAACCAATTAGCGACTAAACTTTTTTGTTGCCAACTTAGTCGCCTAAACCCTGTCGGCGAATGTTTTAGCGGCTAAACGTGTGTTTGGTCGCTGAAAGTGAAACATTTGGCTACTATTTTATTTAGTCGACAAAACCTACCTTTTAGCTACAAAATTTTAGTTGGTCGACAAAGGGCCAATGTTTGGCTACTAAATTATTGGTAGCCAATAGTCAATTATATTTTTTTGAAATTATACATTTACCGACCAATGTTTTAGTCGCCAATACTCAAGGAATCGGCGAGCAAACCTTTTAGTCGCGAAAAGTGATTTCGTGAAAAAAAAAATTATACTCTGCTATTGTGGAAATTCAAACCATCAACCTCTCACACTATAAACCTTATACAACACTCTCTTTCTACTACGCCTCCATAACACCATGTGATTATATATGCAACATATATTATTAATATAGTACATAGACCCGTATTAATATAAAAGTATATATATATAAAGATAATTATTTTTTATTGAACATAATTTATGTAAAAATAAATTATTTATTAGAAAAAAAAAAAAGATACCACTTTTGGCGACTAAACATAATTTTAGTCGCCATTCTATACTTTTGGCTACTAATAATTTTTTAGTCGTTAAAAATAAAATTCCCATGCTAAAATTACTACTTTTGGCGACTAAACTTCTTTTTAATCATTGAATGCCTCACTTTTGGCTACTAAATTATTTTTTGTCACCAAAAACCCTCACTTTTGGCTACTAAAAATTTTTTAGTCGGTAAAAACCTCACTTTTGGCTACTAAATTTTTTTTAGTCGCCAAAGGGCCTAACTTTTGGCTACCAAAATGTTTTAGTCGGTAAAAGCCTCAATTTTGGCGACCAAACATCAATTTAGTCGCCAAATGCCTCGCTTTTGGTTACTAATTTTTTTTAGTCGCAAAAGGGCCTAACTTTTGGCTACTAAAATTTTTTTAGTCGGTAAAAGCCATATATCGGCGACCAAACAGATTTTTAGTCGCCAATTACTATACTTTTGGCTACTAAATTTTTTTAGTTGCCAAAAACCTTTACTTTTGACTACTAATGCTTTTTTAGTCGCCAAAAGCTATACTTTCAACGACCAAATTTTTTTTAGTCGGGAAATTTGGTCGCTAAATGTGCTTTTGCTTGTAGTGTAGACAGTTTCAGTGATGAATTGATTTAAAAAACTAATGTGTGGTTGAGATTAAGTGTGAATTTTACTATATAAAAATTGAATATGGATCATGTATTGTTTTTTTACATATCATTTTGGGTACTTTTGTATAACTATAAAAAATTGTTGTGATCGCATGTTATTTATCATCTGATATATTATTACTGTATTATTGTAATGAGTTTTATTATTAATGTCTATTATCACTGTAGTGGTGAGATGTGACATGATAAATAAAAATATGTTTTGTTATTATTATTATTAGCATATTACCCGTGCTATGCATGGAATAAAATAATATATAAAATGATAATTATATTTAATTTTTTTATATAATGCAAAATAAAAGTTATATGGAAGCTAACCAATTGGGATTCAAAAAAAAAATTAGTATGAGATACTAATCATAAGGTTTCTCACTAAAAATCTTATTTTACTTATATAAATGAAAGTATAAGATTCACTTTATTTAAGTGAAACAAATCACTTTTTCCTTTTTTTTCGATGTTGGATTATAAAACAAAAATTAAATGAACGCTAATCAATGAGAATTTTCTTAATTGTTTAAAAGTTAACAATTGTTTGGGCGGGAAGTTTATTTCGAATCAAGCAATCTTAGCTGTTTAATATTTAATTAGGTCAATCTTTAATTTATTTCGAATCAAACAAATTTAACCAATATATTTTGATAATACCGCTAAAATCGCAGTTAAACCAATTCACTTTTTCTTTCTTTTTCTGATGTGAAATTGTAAAATTAAAGGTAAATGGAAGCTAACTAATGGGAATTTTCTTAATTGTTTAAAATTAAAAAAATCCAATAATTTTAGAATAACGGTTTAGAGCTCCTAGAAAGTTTCTCCCTAAAAATACCATTTTCCTTATATAATATATAGATAGATTTGCTTTTTCTTCTTCTTCCGATGTGGGATTATAAAATAAATCATAAACTAATTAGAGTTTTATTTTTATATGGATAAATGAAAGTTAGTCAATGAAATTTTTTTTAATTGTTTAAAATTAATAAAATCAATATGAGAAATCACGACGGCGAATCGGTAAAACCAAAAATGGTTTAGCCTAATCGATTAGATTAAATAACCAACCAACTTATAAGAAATTAATTAATTAAAACTTTTAAATGTTATTTTAATTTTAAAATTTAAACTGTTTTAAATTGAAGTATACACAATACTACACTATCAAGATTCATTTTATATAAGTGAAACAACTCACTTCTTCTTTTTTCTTTTTTCTTTTTCGATGTGGGATTATAAAATAAAAGTTAACAATTATTTGGATAGAAAATTTATTTTTAATCAAGCAATCCTAGTCTTTTAATTTTTAATCAAATAAATTTTTAGTTTATTTCGAATAAAACAAATCTAATCAATACATTTTGATAAAACCTCTAAAATCACAGTTAAAGTAACAAATCAATCAAATTAAAAATGATTTAGCCTAATCGGTTAGGTCATAATTAATTAATTAAAACTTTTAAATTTAAACTATATTGAATTGAAACATGCGTAACACTACAATATTAAATGGGATGGGAGTATAAGATTCAATTTATATGAGTAAAATAACTCTTTTTTTTTTCTTTTTTCCCGATGTGGGGTTATCAAATAAAAATTAGCCAATGGAGATTTTCTTAATTATTTAAAATTAAGAAAATCAAAAAAAATTAGTATGAGATATTGAAACTCTCATAGGCTCCTCACTAAATGGGATGAGAGTATAAAATTCCCTTTATATGAGTAAAACAATTCATTTTTTTCTTTCTTTTCTCCCGATATGGGATTATCAAATAAAAGTTAGCCAATGAATATTTTCTTAATTATTTAAAATTAAGAAAGTCAAGAAAATTAGTATGAGATATTGAAACTCTCACAAGGCTTCTCACTATAAACACTATTTTTCTTATATAATATATAAATAGATAGATAAATTGATTATATATTTCTTTATTTATTTTTTACAATGTTCAAAAAACAATTTATGCTTATCGTTAGTTTTTGTAGATGAGAACTCAAAAATAAATTATATATAATTCAAGTTATAACTAATTTGAAATTGAAAAGGAAAGTTCCAAAAGAAATTATAATTATATATAATTTTAAAATATTTGTAAAAAAATACAAAGAAAATTGGAACTATAAATTATAATTATCAAACAACCTAATTCTATTATGAAAAAAATTAAATGAAAAATTGATCAAATTTAAAATTATAATTATTAAATATTTTTAATAAACTATCAATTTTTTTATTCAAGTTCTAACTTGATCTGGTCTTAAATAGTTTTTCATATATAAATATATCTTAATATTGATACAATCAATATTAGACATATTTTAAGAAGGGTAAATTATATTGATAGTCCCCGCATTTTGTCTATTGTGTCAATTTGATCTCTATAATTTTAATTAGCTTGATTTTAACCATTAATTTTAGATTTTGTATCAATTTGGTCCAATTGATAATGTCGGTTAAGGTTTTTAAAATAAAATAGTTATTGAGTTGGTTGACATTAACTTACTGAGTTGAACAAATTTAATAAATGCTACTCATGTGTGTATTTTCAATAAAAAAAAAAAAAAGTAGCAATTATAACGATTGCACCAAATTGAGACAAAATTATAAATTCATGATCAAAATCGAGCAAATTAAAATTGCAATGACAAAAATAACACAAGAGTTAAAATATAAGGACTATCAATGTAATTTATTCTTTTAAGAATAACCACATAATTTCTTAATTAATTTTAAAATTGTTAATAAATATACAAAAACATATATGTACATAATTCTTATTTTTGTTATATTTTAAAAAAAATATATATTTACTAATTAAAAATTAAATAAATAGGTGGGTCTACTAACTAATGGATTGGACATGAATTAGACTATTTTCCAAGGATTAAGCTTAAATCAAGAATTATTGGCAAAAAAATCAACTTGAACTAATTTTCTTAGCTACTTTTTAGTGTTTAATCCAATATTAAAACCCTCCAAATTTGCTCATATCAATCACAAATTGATAAGTTATGATAAAATTTAAATTTATTAGAATTAGAATATGACCTACAATTTAGGGTGGCTTTATCTTAGATAATTTTTTCATCCATAAATATATATAACTATTCATTTAATTGTTTTAAACATAAATATATAGTTTTTTTTAACTAAGTTCAAAATTTTTAATTATTATAAAAAATACTTACAAATATCTATTTACTAATTTAATAAATAGATAGGTCAAATGAATCATATAAGTTGGAAATAGATAAAGATAATTTTTAATGATTAGGTGAAAGAAAAGTTGGCGTAAATCTAACGTTAAACCTAAATTTAATATTGACAGGGATAGGCCCACAAGGACCACGGCCCACCATGAGTAAACCCAAGCCCACCATTTAGACCCTATTACACAACCCGGTCAAGAAACCCAGACATACCGGAGGCCAACTGAGCAGGAAAGGCCAATGATACTCGGACACGTGGCGGGTGCAGAACAGGTCATATCAGCAGACAAAGATCTGCAAAGTTATTGCCACAGCACATCACCATTAATGCAACCCATCACCGCATTTATTGCGACAACACCCCTCAGCCGGAATGGCGCCTCACCCTCGAACAAGATTTAACCACGGCGCAAGCTTTCGGCGGGAAGGTCAGAACGGCTAAGACAGCGAAATGATTACCAGAGGATATAAGCAAAGCTCGAAGACAAGAAGAAGGTTAAGTTTTCTTATCTCTCTGTCTCTCTCTCTCTCTCTCTCTCTCTCTCTCTCTCTCTACGTTGGGTCCATCACCTTTTCTAATTCATACACCGGAGGGTTCGCCGGGGAACTACCTCGTTCCCCGATTGAACTTACTTGCAGGTTATCCAGTGGGCTTGAGGAGCTTGGATCGGTCTAGCCCATTCACGAGGACGAGCAGTTTCATCAGTTGGCGCCGTCTGTGGAAAACGGTTTGTCCGTGCGCCAGTTGTGTTCATTGCCGCCGGAGATCCATTTCCAGCAACCTCTCTCACCTCATCCGTCACGTGCATGGTAACGACCAGATCCATGGCTTCCCACCATAATGCTGCCGATCACCAAACCGACCCGCCTAATCTAAACAACCCACCACAGTACTTCATCGAGCTCACCAACAGCATCAACCGTATGGCCGGGCAAAACCAGGCCTTAATCAATGCTTTACTCCAACGGAACCTCCCCATCCCTCCACCACCTCCAGATATTCCGCCCCATCTAGAACAAGTTCCAGGCCATACTGCCCCACAACCCAATCCTCACAACTCGGAGGGCTTGCAACCCCCTCACCCACACATACACCCGCCTCCTCCACCCCCACGTCCATCAGTCATAGCTCCAGCTCCCGAAGGAGAAGCCAGCAGCGTCCAACATCTATCTCCCTCTGGCAGGGAAAACATTCCCCTTTGGGATGCTGAACTCCGCGCCATGAAACTCCAACTCCAAGGGGTCAGGCAGAACATCCAACATAAGCCTTCCACCACAGCCAACTCCCCATTTGTCGCCTCCATTCGAGACAAACCCCTACCCCCCAAATTCAAAATGCCCACCATTGACTCCTTCGATGGCACGACTGACCCGATCGACCATCTGGAGACCTACCGCACCCTCATGGTCCTTCATGCCTTCCCCGACGAGATCATGTGACGAGCCTTCCCCGTGACTCTGAAGGGGTCGGCTCGGTTGTGGTTTAGTCAATTACCACCGGACTCGGTCTCCACCTTCCAGCATCTCAGTGACTCTTTCTTGAGCCATTTCATTGGCGCCCAACGCCAACGGCGCCCGGCCACCCAACTACTCAACGTCCGTCAGACCGAGGGGGAATCACTGCGCAGCTTTGTCACTCGCTTCAACACCGAAGCCTTGCAAGTTGCCGAAAACGACGACAAGGTCATCCTCACAGCCTTTATGGCCAGTCTGCGGTCCTCTGACTTCCTTTTCTCCCTCTCTAAGAACCCCCCGACCTCCATGGCAGCCCTACTCTCCAAAGCCCAAAAATACATGAACGCCGAGTATTCACTAGCCGCTTTAAGACCCGCCAAAGACTAAAGACGACCCAGAGAAAAGAGAAAAGACCGTAACCCAAGAACACCAAGATCATAACCAAACATCCCGCTATGCCGACCGACCCCCTCGCGCCGATCGGTCGGCCCCAGTAAGACCCCCCGGTCGGTTCGAGCGGTATACCCCCCTCAATACTCCCATGGAACAAGTTCTTAACCAGATCCAACGGGACTACCCCCTCAAGTGGCCTCTTCCTCCACGGAACCCTTCCAATCAGAAGACTACCCAAATATTGCCGTTTCCACCAGGATCATGGTCATAACACCGACGACTGCATCAGCCTCAAAGATCAAGTGGAGACCCTCATTCGCCAGGGGCGCCTGAGCTGATTCACAGACAACCGCCCTCAGCAGAGGCAAAGGACCGAGCCCCACAGAGACAACCACAGGCATACCCCTCCGTGGCGACCAGCTCAACCAGACCAGGGGCATGATCGACCCCACCAACAACCTCGGCCTCAAGGTAATCCTCCTCCACCAGTTGGAGAAATCAGGGTTATTTCAGGCGGGCTCGCCTGCGGAGGACCATCCCGCTCGGCTCAGAGAGCCGAGCTCAGAAAAATCCGGCAGGGCTCGGACAAGATGGTGGCCATGGTCGACCGACCTTCCAAACAGCCAAAGCAGTGGATTGAACCTATTACCTTCACAGACGCCGATTGTGCAGGAATCCGCTATCCCCATGATGATCCCCTCATGATCTCTTCAATCCTCTCCAATTACAAGGTCAGACGAGTCCTCATAGACAATGGCAGCTCTTCAGACATCATCTTCCTAAATTGCTTCCGCCAGCTTAAGGTCGGAGAAGAGAGCTTATCCCCGCTCCAAACCCCTCTAGTCGGTTTCACCGGCAACCGTGTGACCTTGATCGGCCCCATCGACCTACCTATCACCATCAGCGAACATCCCAGGCAGACCACTAAGTTGCTCACCTTCCTCGTGGTCGATTGCCCTTCACATAACATCATCCTTGGTCAAGACTACCTAAATGCCTTCCAAGCCATCACATCCACCTATCACCTTGCCATCAAATTTCCTACTGATTCCGGTGTCGGAACAGTCAGAGGAGAGCAGACAGTGGCCAGGGAGTGCTATGTCGCCTCCCTTAAAGAAGTTAAGCTAAAGGAGGCAATGATCATTGAAGGGCTCGATGCCCGGGATGAAGACGAGCTGGTCAGAGGAGAACCAGTGGAGGAGCTCGTCGAGGTCAATATTGATCCCACCAACCCGCTCAAAACAGCTAAAATCGGCAGTCAACTACCTTCCCAAGCCAAAGTCGACCTTACTGCCCTCCTGACCGAGCACAGGGACGTCTTTGCTTGGACTCATGTTGACATGCCAGGCATTGACCCTTCTCTCATAACCCACCGCCTCAGCATCGAACCTCATTTCAGACCTTACCGCCAAAAGCAGCGAATCTTCCACCGAGAGCGTAATAATCTTATCGCTGCAGAAGTTGACAAACTCCTTGAGGCCCAGTTCATCCAAAACGTGGACTATCCTAAGTGGTTGTCCAATATGGTCCTGGTTCGCAAAAACAACGGCAAATGGCGTCTCTGCGTCGACTACTCCGACCTGAACAGAGCTTGCCCCAAGGATAGCTACCCACTTCCCCGCATAGATCTGCTGGTCGATGCCACTACGGCCACCAAATGCTCGGGCCATGGATGCTTTCTCTGGGTACAACCAAATCATGATGCACTCATCCGATCGGGAACACACATCCTTCATCACCGACCGAGGTACCTACCACTATTGCGTAATGCCGTTCGGATTAAAAAACGTTGGGGCCACCTACCAACGGTTAGTCAATGCAGTTTTCCACCATCAGATCGGTCGAAACATGGAAGTATACGTGGATGACATGCTAGTCAAGAGCAAACTCTCCGCTGACCATATCACCGACCTGCGAGAGACTTTTTCCACCCTTCGAAAGTATCAGATGAAGCTCAACCCCGAGAAGTGCGCCTTTGGCGTAGGGTCTGGGAAATTCTTGGGCTTCATGGTTAGTCAGCGCGGCATTGAGGCTAACCCTGAAAAGATCAAAGCTCTGGTCGAGATGCAGTTACCCAAAACGGTTAAAGAAGTTCAACGGCTCACTGGCAGAGTAGCCGCCCTCAACCGTTTTATCTCCCGCGCCACAGACAAGTGCCTACCCTTCTTCAAAGTCCTCAGGCAGACCTTCGAATGGACAACTGAGTCCGAAGAGGCTTTCCAGCAGTTAAAACAGTGTATGGCCAACCCGCCCCTTCTTTCACAAGCCATCACAGGCGAGCCCCTCTTCCTCTACTTAACAAGATTTAACACCGTATGCCCTTATCGAAGAAGATGGCTCACCCAACGGCTGTCTACTACATCGGTCACGGCTCGAGGGAGCAGAGCGAAATTACCCATTGTTAGAAAAACTATCCTTGGCTTTGGTCATCAAGCGTCGAACGACTTCGCCCTTACTTCCAAGCCCACCCTATAGTGGTCCTCACCGACCAGCCCTTGAAGAAGGTCATGCAACAACCAGAACTCTCAGGCAGACTCATGCAGTGGTTAGTAGAACTAAGCCAATTTGACATCTCCTATCGCCCCCGGACAGCAATCAAGGGGCAAGTCGTAGCTGACTTCATCTCGGAATTCACCAACCCAGTCCCTACCACTAACCCTCCCCCCACACCAACTCCACCAGAGCCTGAAGATCCTCATTCTTGGACACTCAACGTCGATGGCTCTTCTCGCAGGGAAGGAAGTGGAGCTGGCCTCATCCTCACCTCCCCTGAGGGGGGTTATTTCAAGTGTGCCCTCCGTCTCCTGTTTGCGGCCAGCAACAATGAGGCCGAATATGAAGCATTGATAGCAGGACTTCGACTGGCCAAAGACATTGGTGTCAGCCACATCCGCGTGTTCAGCGACTCCCAACTCATCATCGGCCAGATCACGGGGGAATTCGATGCCAAGGATGGCACAATGCGAGCTTATAGGGACATGGCACTCCCCCTCGTTCGCCTCTTCAACACTTTCCAGATCAGACACATACCTCGGGCGGAAAACTCCAAAGCAGATGAGATGGCCCAGCTGGCCTCTGCCGACCAATCCGACCTCAGCCATGGAGTTCGTCTCGAGTACCTAACCCACCCGGCCATCTCGTCCGACCCACAAGAAGTGCAGTTCCTCCAGACGGAGCCCATCCCCTGGGCATCTGACATCCTCCTCTTCCTGACTACTGGAGAACTCCCAGATGACCAACAACAGGCCGCCAAAGTCTGAGCCCGGTCGGCTAACTACATTCTGGTTGACGGCATCCTTTACAAACGCGGTTTTTCACGCCCGTACCTGCGATGTCTCAACCCCGCCCAAGCAACTTATGTAATGGAAGAAATCTATGAAGGGATCTGTGGCAATCACTCGGGTGGCGTGTCTTCGCCACAAAGTACTCAGACAAAGCTACCGCCGACCCTCAACAAAGATGCCTCTGATTTCGTGCTGAAATGCGACAAGTGTCAGCGCTTCGCCAACATCCCCCATGCTCCTCCCACTGAGCTGATCATTCTCTGCAGCCCTTACCCGTTCGCCAAATGGGGTATCGACCTGGTTGGTCCACTTCCCACTGGTCGAGGCCAGACCAAGTTCGCAATTGTTGCCATTGATTACTTCACCAAGTGGGTCGAGGCAGAACCCCTCGCCACAATCTCCGAGCGGAACACCACTAAGTTTATCTGGCAATCGATTGTCTGCAGATTTGGCATCCCTCAGGCTATCGTCTCCGACAACGGCAAACAGTTCGACAATGCTAAATACAGGAAATTTTGTGCAGATCTCCAAATTCAACCATGCTTCTCTTCCCCCGGTCACCCCCAAGCAAATGGCCAAGTTGAGGTCACCAACCGCTCTCTCCTGAAGATCATCAAAACTAAGCTCGAAGCTGCTAAAGGCCTCTGGGCTGAGGAACTACCACATGTACTCTGGGCTTACCGAACCGTTGCCCAGACTCCTACTGGGGAAACCCCCTTTCGCTTAACATATGGCGCTGAGGCGGTCATTCCTGTAGAAGTCGGTCTGCCCACCCCCAGGGTCTTACATCCGGATCTCGCCTCAGCCGAAGAATTTCGTCGAGCAGACCTGGATCTCATCGAGGAGCTCAGAGAGACTGCTGCTGTCAGATTGGCTTTGTACCAGCAGAAAATGAGAACACACTACAACCGTAGAGTCCGACCACGGGAGTTCTCTACTGGCGACCTTGTCTTGAGAGAAGCAACTCTTGCCACAAAGAATCCAACCGAGGGCAAATTAGCAGCCAAATGGGAGGGGCCCTACGTGGTGAAAGCCCGCCCACGGCCAGGCACTTACCGACTTCAAGATATGGATGGCCGAGACCTTCCCCATCCCTGGAATGCTGAACATCTAAAGCGTTACTATCAATGAATCCTTACTTTTGTATTGTCAAAATTGTTGTATTTTCCTTTTTTCAACACATAATACAAACATCGACTGGAGTTCCCACTTTCTATAATTCAACTGTCTGAATGTAGTTTCCATAAAACTTTTATTTGCAGTACCACCTACAAAAGCCTCGGCCAGACCGAGCATTTTCAAAAGCCTCAGTCCGAACTGAGCACCTACAAAAGCCTCGGCCGAAAGATTTTCAAAAGCCTCGAATCGAAGCACCTACAAAAGCCTCGGCCAGACCGAGCACTTTCAAAAGCCTCAGTCCGACCTGAGCACCTACAAAAGCCTCAGTCAGACCCGAGCACTTTCAAAAGCCTCAGTCCAACCTAAGCACCTACAAAAGCCTCGGCCGGACCGAGCATTTTCAAAAGCCTCAGTCCGACCTGAGCATCTACAAAAGCCCCGGCCAGACCGAGCACTTTCAAAAGCCTCAGTCCGACCTGAGCACCTACAAAAGCCTCGGCCAGACCGAGAACTTTCAAAAGCCTCAGTCCGACCTGAGCACCTACAAAAGCCTCGGCCAGACCGAGCACTTACAAAAGCCTCGGCCAGACCGAGCACTCAAAGCCTCAGTCAAACCTGAGCACTTTCAAAAGCCTCGGCCAGACCTGAGCACTTCCCAAAGCCTCAGTCAGAACCAGACTTGAGCACTTTCAAAAGCCTCAGCCAGACCTGAGCACTTCCCAAAGCCTCAGTCAGAACCAGACCTGAGCACTTTCAAAAGCCTCAGCCAGACCTAAGCACTCAAAGCCGCAGTCAGACCTGAGCACTTTCCAAAGCCTCAGCCAGACCTGAGTATTTTCACAAGCCCCAGTCAGACCTATGAATGAAAGCTCATAAAGCAAAACATTCAGTCATGATCTGACGCTTAACCACAATTTCAACATTATATCTTCAACATTACATTTCAGTCTACCTTTTTCAAGGTAATTTGACACTTAGTCATATTTTAAAGATGCTCTCCCATATTTCATTTGCAAATCACATCTTCAACATTACATTTCAGTCTACTTTTTCAAGGTAATTTGACACTGAGTCATATTTTAAAGATGTTCTCCCATATTTCATTTGCAAATCACATCTTCAACATTACATTTCAGTCTACTTCCATGCTCATTCAATTTGAAACATTACTTTCCAGATTCCCCCCACACTTAAACAAATTTGCTATTTCACTCTGTATTCGAAAATTCCTTATCCTATTCTGACTTGGATTTTGGCCTGACTTTAGTTTCACCTTGCTCTACTGCCTGGCACAAGCATTTGCTGAAAACATCAGTGCACAAAATAATCACAAGAAAAACAAACCAAGACCAAACCAACACAAGGGGAAATATACTGGAATCATCAACTAGAACCATAAGTGTCATTTTATTCATTCAAAAATGTGTGTACAAATTACTTACATCCCTTCCAAAAAAAAAAAAAAAAAAAAAAAAAAACAACAACAATAACACAAAACAAAAATGTGTATACAAAAAACAAACAAAAATTCTCAAGTCCATGTTTTCAGTTCACTCTCCCTCTTCACTGGAGATCAGATCCTCCTCTTCCACGTCTTCATCCAGAGGGGTCTGGGCCACATCATCTTCTCCAATTGTTACGCCTGAAGTCAAGTTCGGGAACAGCCTCCTCTGCCTCCTTTTGAACATTTTCCACCCATCGCCCCAAGATCGACATTTCATGCTTGTAATAGTCCGATCACTGAAGTCACAATCACTTCAGACTCAGACCTCTCCTCCAAAGAAATTGCCCTGATGTGCCAAACCAGATTCCTCCTTGCTAAATTGTCTTATCACGATCAATCGCCATCCGAAATTTAGAGACCCTTTGAATTGAGCAATCGCTGCAACACAAAGATCGGTAGGTCGCTTTTTCCGAGGCCGCCGCCTTTCTTCGTTCACTCTTTTGAAGGGTCTCCTTTTCACCGCACCCTCTCGACCTCCAACTCCTCCTCCAGCCTCTCCTCGGATCAACTCGCCTCTCGCCTCAAATTGTCAGCCGCAAAGATCTCCTCTCCACACCAAATTTTGCGCGCTCTTCCTCCAATTCCTTACACAGGCTCTCCCTCTGCCCTGCCGTTCTAGCGCGCTCGCCTTCCATCTCTTTTTGAAGAGCCTCCACTTTAGCATCTGCATCATCTCTCTGCCTGACGAGATCTTCATTATTGGTCATGGCCTCCTCATGACGCTCGATCGCAATAGCACAGGCCTTTTGGGACTCCTCCAGCTTCTTCTGCTCACCAGTCAACTGGAACTCGAGCGACACAACCCTGCGGCGTGTGTCCTCCAACTCCGACTTGACTGATGATAGTGGCAGGCGCCTTCCATGCAGCCTTCTTCACTTGGTCAGTCTCGCTTGCCTCTTCACTCGATCTTGGCCGCAGTTTCCTCAACAGGGCCCCTGCCAGGGTGGTTATCTCCATTTGGGCGGAGCATAGCCCCCTGAACAGGTCCGCCTCATTGAATCCAGAGGCCGAGCGCAGAGCCGACTCCTCCACCACCTTCACTAAGCTGCCTCACATCGCTTAGCTGGCCTCCGCTTCTCCAGCCTCCCACCACAAGCGTGTGGTAAATTGTAGCACCCAGCCGACTCTTCCTGGGCACAAGACTTCCTGGGTCGCCTCCTCCACCTTTGTTCAGACTTCGGGTCGCCTCCACCTTTGTTCAGACTTCGGGTCGTTCCTCCTTCCTTTGCTCAGGATCCTTGCTCCCCACGCCTATGCTGATAGCAGCCCTCATTGGCACAACGTCTCTAACTTGTGAGGACACGTCCACCACCTCTGAGATGATCATCCTCTTTGCAGTCTCCTCTGCAACCGGGGCCTCCTTCATCTTCTTAGGCCTAGACTCCTCTGCAGCCCCCTCTGGGGCACTTCTCTTCTTCTTCTTCTTCAGACCCTCTTCCTCCTTCCTGGCCTTCTCCTTCATAGGATCCACAGGGAGCTTCCGCGGCTCAAATGTGCTTAGATCCTTCCCTCCCAGGGGCTTGGGACGAGGTCGAATCCTCTCCCTTGCAAGCGGTTGAGGCGGTCGGTCAGCTTGAGCCTCTTTGAACTTCTGAGCCTTTACCATAACGGCCTGGTCCTCCGCTTCCTGCGCTCTTCTTCTGGCCTCCAACTCCGATCGGTCGAGGTCCCCCCCGATCGGTTGTGGACCCAGCCCCGCCTGAAACAGTGCGGACGGCTGAACAAGCTCGTCCCACTTAACTTTTTCCCTCTCCCTCCACTCCTTCACCTTCTTTACTCTCTCTTCCACCGCCGCACCCACCTTCGACTCCACAAACTTGGTCGGCACCTTCCACGTCGTACGCACTCTAGCCCCGCCAGAATTGGACACAAAGAACCACCTGGGCCTCCAACCTTTGATCGAAGTTGGTAACTCAGCCACCAAACCCTTCCCCGCCACGGCCTGCAAGGTTACCCAAGTCTCCTGTTGCCCCGAAGCTTTGTAGCAGCAAAAGAACTCATCCACTGTCATGGCTCGCCTTCTTCGCCGCTTTTTGGCGACGCTATGCAAGATAGCAAAATCTTCCACGCGTTGGGCATTAGCTGCCCTGGTGCTACCTCCAAATGGTTGAGCACATCCACCACGATCTGCGGCAGTGGCAATCTCAACTCGCCCTTCAACGCCTCCTCGTAGAGGGAGAACTCCCCTGGCCTGACATCAGACGGCCTCTCCGTCGATGTTGGCAGCACCAACTCCATCTCCGCCGGGATCTGGTACCTTTCGCGGATAACCTCCAATTCCCCCGCCGTAATAATGGACCTGTCAGCCCTTGAGTGCCAGTGATCCGGTCCCACCTAGCTGATTGGTTGAGGCGCTGCTATCGCGATGGAACCGTGAGATCGCACCACTGGTCCCTCCACCCTACCTGACCTGTACTGCTGCGCTAACTCCACAGCGTCGTCCTCTCCCAGAGGATCCACCCTCACACCCCCAATTCCTTCTTGAGCCATGTCTATGGCGTGTCTGCGTATTGCTTCTGATGCAGGTGCAAGAAAGTTGCAAAAATGTTGCAAAGGGGTATCGTCGGAAATGAAGGAACTAATACTTCGAATATTTTGAGTTTTTGTAAAGAAGTAGGTGAATCGTATGATACCAAAAGCCCACGGTTTGCCCGTATTCCAAGGATCCAAATTAATTTTCGCCAGTTTGAAAACTTTTCAAATCATCCGCCAAATCAGATCATCAATGCCCATAATAATGCCCCCGACGCTTCACTCGATCCGACGCTGACGCTTTCTCCCCGAATCTCGCCACATGTATGGTCCAGATGCACCGACCGCCTCACCTTGTCTTTTTCCACTTCAATCGCCACGTGACGCCACGCCTCTTGAGCCGCGCCTCCCACTCGGCCACCTCGCGGTCGGCCTCACTGCCGCTTCCTCACGTCGGCCTCACCCCACTCGGCCTCACGCCGCCGCCTCATCCGCTCGGCCACCTCACGGTCGGCCGCCTCACCCGCTGACCTCTCCCGCTCGGTCACCCTCACGGCCGGCCACACGGCCTCCTCACGCCGGCCGCTCACCCGCCGACCTCTTCCATTCGGTCACCCTCACGGTCGGCTCACCTGGCCAGCCTCCTCACGCCGGCCGCCCCACGCCGACCTCTCCCGCCGACCTCTCACGCCGCCTCACTACGGTCTCCCCTCTGTGCCTGGATTCATCTCCACTATTATTATTCCCTTCCTTGGACTAAAGCTGCACTCGGGAATGGGGGATTATTGACAGGGATAGGCCCACAAGGACCACGGCCCACAATGAGTAAACCCAATCCCACCATTTAGACCCTATTACACAACCTGGTCAGTAAAACCCGGTACAACTGGAGGCCAACTGAGCAAGAAAGGCCAATGATACTCGGACACGTGGCGGGTGCAGAACAGGCCATATCAGCAGACAAAGATCTGCAAAGTTATTACCACAGCACATCACCATTAATGCAACCCATCACCGCATTTATTGCGACAACACCCCTCAACCGGAATGGCGCCCCCTCACCCTGAACAAGACGAACCATAGCGCAAGCTTTCGGCGGGAAGGTCAGAACGGCTAAGACAGCGAAATGATTACCAGAGGATATAAGCAAAGCTCGAAGACAAGAAGAAGGTTAAGTTTTCTTATCTCTCTCTCTCTCTCTCTACGTTGGGTCCATCACCTTTTCTAATTCATACACCGGAGGGTTCGCCAGGGGACTACCCCGTTCCCCGATTGAACTTGCTTGCAGGTTATCCAGTGGGCTTGAGGAGCTTGGATCGGTCTAGCCCATTCACGAGGACGAGCAGTTTCATCAAATATCACAAGTGAATTCTAATCCATTTTTAGATAAATCTTATAACACAAGACAAATTATAATTTTGATGCTAGACAAATTTTTAGACTTTACAAAAAATGAAAAATTAATATATTGACAAATGTAATTTATCACTATCATATGATAAATTAAATTTACGAAACTCATAATATTTTATCATAAATATAATTTTTGTGATTTATTTTTTAATTTTTACCAATTAAATTATGATATATATTTGTTATTAAGAATTTAGAGCACACAATTAATAACATAAGAATAAAAACAAATTCTTTTATATGTAACTGTGATAAAAAAAAATGAATAAAATTTAATAAATTTAAATTATTTTACTAAATATTCTAGAAATTTTTTTTAGATTATTATTTAATTTTAAAAATTAGTTTTTGATTATATATTTATGTTGGAAAATTTGGTTTTATAAGGCTTATTTTGGGCCAACTTTGAGCCCAAAATTGAGTGGGTCCCAAACATCTTTTGGGGTGAGTCCGAAAAGGTGATGTGTTTCTTGCTGCATGGCAAATCACATGGTGAAGACGGTTCGTCAAAACCATTTATGAGTGAATGAGAAATTGATGTCGTTTTCGAGTTCGTGGAATGGACAATTAAAGAAGTCAGTATGGATTTCCTTGAAATGGGTTGTCCCATATTAAAACTTTAAGAGAGTTTTTGTGAGTATATAATAAGCTTTTGGTGTACTAACTTGGGTTGGGCCCTAAGGGGTACCCCAAGTTTGTAGAAGAGAGAAATTATAGACAAAGTGAACCTTAGCCCAAACTATCACATGAGCGCCGCCGCCGTCGTCCGTGGGTGCGGTTGTGGGTCAGGTTGGTTCTAACATTAATTTTTTAGACAAAATTTTTTATTGCAGGAAATTATTTAAATTTCAAAATGTATTTGAATTCAAATTTTTGTCCAAAAATTTTGTGCCTATTTTCAAATCTGAATTCCACAACTGATTAGTCAATCTAAACAGTTTTTCAAACTGTTGAATTTTAGACAGATTCATAACTGCCCAGACAAATTCAAAATCTGGACAATTTTATAACTGTAGCAGTTTCTAGCAGATCTGTTTGAATTTTGAACTGTTATTTGTTCAAAACAGTTACACACCTATTCATTCAAAATGAGACCTGTTCGGGTCTATCAAAATTGCCTATAAATACCAGTATTTCTAGCAGTGTTCTGGCATCAAAAAACATCCAGAAAGAATCTGTTTTCTTCCCGATTTTGCTCTCTCTTTGCATTATTCTTCATATTATTTTTAGGGAAAAAAAATTAAAAGAGTATAGAACACAGGTTTTGTTCGCCGTACAAATTGTTTGAAGTGCTACTACAATTTGTGAAGGTTATCGTATCTTGGGAGATAGACCCCATTTATCCGTAAGCACCGTAGCGGGGCGAATCTGTCTTAAGAATAGAGTGTCACACACTCGACTTGATCTTTTAAATATTCAATTCAGTTCGGTAAAATAAATTCGGTATGTAATTTATTTTTATTTGTTTGATTTGTTTGAAGTTATTTATTTTACACAGAAGATTGTTCTAACAATCTTAAGACAGATTCGAATTATTCTGTTTATACAGAATTTTTGTTTGTTTCCTTTTCTGTTTCTTCTTTTTACAGAAATTAATTTCTGTGGTTTTACAAAATAATATTTTGGTTGGAAAATAAATAGTAGTTATATACTATTTGACAGAGAGTAGTAATATACTGTCTATTTTCTTTGACAACTAATAGTGATATACTGGTATCATTAACAATTTAGAATATTTATTTGTGAAGTTTGTTAGAAATTAATTTTGGTTTTCAGAAATTATTTCTGAGGGTTCATTAATTAAAATTCTGTTTCAACTTTTTAATTATTGAAGTATTACAGAAATTTAATTTTCCGTGTGAAATTAATTTGGTTAAAATTTTTTTATTTCATTTTCAAATTAATTGAAAATGTTCATTAATTAAAATTCCCGTTTCAGTTTTTTAATTATTGAAGTATTATAGAAATTTAATTTTCTGTGTGGAATTAATTTGTTTAAATAAAATTTTATTTTATTTTCAAATTAATTGAAAATAAAAGTTACAATTCTTGTTTCTTTTATTTATTTATTTTTTACAGAATTTAATTCTATTTTCTGAGTGTTCATTAATTAAAATTCTGTTTCGGTATTTTAATTATTGAAGTGTTATAGAAATTTAATTTTCTGTGTGGAAATAATTTGTTTAAATAAAATTTTATTTTATTTTCAAATTAATTGAAAATAAAAGTTACAATTTCTGTTTATTTTATTTTTACATAATTTAATTATGTGTTTATGGTTTAATTTTTTGTGTAGTATAAAATTCTAATTCTAATTTTGTTTTATAATTTAGAATTCATGGCTACAGAAACTGGTCAAACTTATTTTCAAACCAGTACTGGTATAGTGGCTACAATTGCGCTAACCCCTCCTTCTGTTGTGACTGTAGCAGTCAATCATGGTGAAAAACCAGAGAAGCTCTTAGAAATTGATTTTAAAAGATGGCAGAAGAAAATACTATCTAAAGAAGGAGAAATTAAAAAGTAGAAGTTTAATGATAAGTGTTACATCTGTGACAAAGAGAGACATCGAGTCAAAAATTGTCGTAGCAAAGGCAAAAGCAAAAGAAGAACAAGCAAAAAGCCTGCTCAAGCCAATATGACCGAAATGGAAAAAAATTCCAATAGTGTAGATGTCATAAATCTTTTTATAGTTGTTTTCGAGGCAAACCTTGTCGGAAATCGTAAAGAATGGTGAGTGGACACTGGTACTACCCGTCATATCTGTATCGACAAAAAGATGTTTACATCTTATTCTATAATGAACAACGATGAACAACTTTTTATGGGTAACTCCTCAACTTCCAAAGTTGAAGGACAAGGAAAGATTATTCTGAAGATGACATCTGGAAAGGAACTCACTTTCAACAATGTGCTACATGTACTGGACATTCGTAAGAATCTTGTTTCCGAATCTTTGTTGAGTAAAAATGGGTTTAGGCTAATTTTTGAAAATGACAAGTTTGTACTTACCAAAAATGGGATGTATGTAGGAAAAAGGTTACATGTCTGATGGCCTTTTCAAAATGAATGTAATGACTGTTGTATCCTCTATTATTAATAAAAATACATATTCTTCTTACTTGTTTGAATCTTCAAATTTATGGCATGATAGACTTGAAGATGTTAATTATAGATCTTTGCGTAGATTAATTAATATGGAATGTTTACCTAAATTTGACATTGATTCAAATCATAAATGTGAAATTTGCATTGAGACAAAATTATCCAAAACTCATTTTCATTCAATTGAAAGAATTACGAAACCACTTGAATTAATTCATAATGACATTTGTGATTTTAAATCAATTCAGACTAGAGGTGGGAAAAAGTATTTTATCACTTTTATAGATGACTATACTAGATATGTTATGTTTATTTAATTCGAACTAAGGATGAAGTTTTGAAAACTTTTATTCAATATAAGAATGAAATTGAAAATCAACTTAGTAAGAAAATTAAGAAACTTAGAAGTGATAGATGTGGTGAATATGAATCATCTTTTGATGAGTTTTGTAAAGAACATGGAATAATTCATCAAGCCACCGCTCCTTACTCACCTCAGCAAAATGGAATTGCTTAAAGGAAAAATAGGATTTTAAAAGAAATGATGAATGCTATGTTAAGTTCTGGATTACCTCAGAACTTGAGGGGGAAAACAATACTTTTTATTAATTATATTTTAAATAAAGTACCCCAAAAGAAAGTAAATCAAACACCTTAAGAATTGTGGCATGGGAGAGTATCATCCTACAAATACTTAAAAGTGGGAAGGTGTTTGGCTAAAGTGACTATTTCTAGTCCTAAAAAGACTAAGATAGGTCCTAAAACAGTTGATTACATTTTCATTGGTTATTTCATGAATAGTAATGCATATAGATTTTTTATTCATAAGTCAGAACATGCCGAAATGCGTGTAAATACTATTATTGAATCTCGGAATGCTTCTTTCTTTGAACATGTGTTTCTAAACAAGATTAGACAAGAGACTAGTATTAACAAAATATCTCATGATGCTATTACTAGTCAGGATTAAGAACATGATCAAGAACAAGAGCAAGAGATAGATCAAAATGAGGAAGAGAAACTTAGGTATAGTAAACGTGCTAGAACCTCAAAATCTTTTGGTCTAGATTTTCTAACTTTTTTGTTAGAAAATAAGCCTTTAACTTTTAAAGAAACTATGTCTAGTCTTGAGGCTCCTTTATGGAAAGAAGCTGTAAACAGTAAAGTTGAATCCATATTGCAAAATCACACTTGGGAATTAGTGGACTTACCACCAGGTTGTTAACCTCTTGGGTACAAGTGGATTTTCAAAAAAAAAAAATGAAAGCGGATGGATCAATTGACAAATACAAGGCAAGACTTGTGATCAAAGGTTTTAGACAAAAAGGAGGTCTTGATTACTTTTACACATACTCAACGGTTACTAGAATAACATCCATTAGAATGTTAATTGCTATTGCATTTTTGTACAATCTAGAAATTCATCAAATGAATGTGAAAACCGCTTTCTTAAATGGTGAGTTAGATGAAGAAATTTACATGGAACAACCAGAAAGATTTTTTGTTCCAAGAAAAGAAAAGAAAGTGTGTAAATTGGTTAAATCATTATATGGTTTAAAACAAGCGTCAAAGCAATGGCATGAGAAATTTGGCAAGGCAATAATGTCAAATGGATTTAAAATTAATCAGTGTGACAAATGTGTTTATATTAAAAACACAGATAAAAGGTTCTGTTATAGTATGTCTTTATGTGGATGATATGCTCATTATAGGTAGTAATAATGACATGATTAAAACTACCAAGAAAATGTTGAACAAACATTTTGACATGAAGGACATGGGCATTACTGATGTAATTCTTGGTATGAAAATTACCAAAACATTAGAAGGATATGTTTTGTCACAATCTCATTACATTGAGAAAATATTTGACAAATTCAACAAAGATGATGATTATCTTGCTAGAACACCTATGGATGTTAATTTGTTTTTTTCTAAGAATGTACAGGAAAGTATTTCTCAATTAGAGTATGCCTAAATTATTGGATGCTTAATGTACTTGATAAACTGCACTCGCCCGGATATAGTTTATGCAGTAAGTAAATTAAGTAGATATACGAGTAATCTAGGAGTAGAACATTGGAAATCAATTATAAGGGTTCTAAGATACTTCAGATTTACTCGTAACATTGGGCTTAATTATACTAGATATCTAGCAGTACTTGAAGGATACTATGATGCAAATTGGATATCGGATACTAAAGACTCAAAGTCCACCAGTGGATATGTCTTTACTCTTGGTGGTGTGGCTGTATCTTGGAAATCTTCTAAACAGACTTGCATTGTTGGGTCTACTTGGAATCAGAATTCATAGCTTTAGATAAAGTTGGGGAAGAAGCAAAATGGCTTCGCCACTTCCTTGAAAATATTCCAATGTGGCCAAAACCGGTGCCTGCTATATGTATACATTGTGATAGTTAATCAGCAATAGGTAGAGCACAGAGTCGTATGTATAACGGTAAGTCCCGACACATTCATCGTCGACATAACACCGTGAGACAACTACTCTTTAATGAAATTATTTCCATTGAATATGTGAAGTCTAAAGACAACATAGCGGATCCATTAACCAAAAGGTTAGCAAGAGAGCTAATTGAGATTTCATCGAGGGAAATGGGACTTAAGCCTATTAAATAAGAGTTACCACAACGGCAACCCAACCTAGTTGACTGGAGATCCCAAGATCTAAGTTCAAAGGAATAACCGAGTTGTGTATGACTTAGAAGGATCACTGGAAAGTCAAACTCCTACCTATTTCTATAATGAAATAGTAATGTCTGCAGCGTTTTAGGTTAGGCAATACTTTTAATGATTCTTATATCTAGGTAAACCTAGTGGAGTATGGCAGGATACTTTTCATAAAAATCACCTACGTGAGTGTGAACTGGGCTGGTTCTATGAGATTTGTGAAGAGCTACAATTCTCTAGAGCACTCATGAAATACCAGGTTGTTCAGGGCCAAAATGAACACAATAGTGAGAACTAAATTGTGTCTAAGGATATGCTGTGTGAGTTCTATTGTCTTTGTTTACACAAATGGCTGAACAGTTCAAGACATCATGTTCACTGGTTAGCTAGTAAATCTGATAGTGTCCTCCAAGGGAATGTTCAAAGCCAAAAACTACCTATCATTTGCAGAATATTTCCAATTTCTGCCAATATCTATTCATGTGAGGGATTGTTGAAAAATTTGGTTTTATAAGGCTTATATTGGGCCAACTTTGAGCCCAAAATTGAGTGGGTTCCAAATGTCTTTTGGGGTGGGTTCGAAGAAATGACGTGTTTCTTGCCGTATGGCAAGTCATACGGTGAAGGCGGTTCGTCAAAATCATTTATGAGTGAATGGAAAATTGACGTCGTTTTCGAGTTCGTGGAATGGATAATTAAAGAAGTAAATATGGGTTTTCTTGAAATGGGTTGTCCCACATTGAAACTTTAAAAGAGCTTTTGTGAGTATATAAGCTCTTGGTGTACTAACTTGGGTTAGGCCTCAAAGGGCACCCCAAGTTTGTAGAATGGAGGAGTTATGGATAAAGTGAACCTTAGTCCAAACCACCATACATGCGCGCCGTCCGTCCGTTCGGCCGTACTGGGCGTGGTTGTGAGTCGGGTCAGTTCTAACATTAATTTTTGGACAAAATTTATTTGAATTTTTTCTTGCAAGAAATTATTTAAATTTCAAAATGTAATTGAATTCAAATTTTTGTCCAAAAATTTTGTACCTCTTTTCAAATCTGAATTCCATAACTGATTAGTCAATCTGAACAATTTTTCAAACTGTTGAATTTCGAACATATTCATAACTGCCCACACATATTCAAAATTTGAACAATTTTATAACTATAGCAGTTTCTAGCAGATCTGCTTGAATTTTGAACTGTATCTGTTCAAAACAGTTACATACCTGTTCATTCAAAATAAGACCTGTTCGGGTCTGTCAAAATTGCCTATAAATACCAGCATTTCTAGTAGTGTTCTGGCATAAAAAACCATCCATAAAAAAATCTGTTTTCTTCTCAGTTTTGCTATCTTTTTTCATTATTCTTCATATTACTTTTAGGGGAAAAAAAATTAAGAGAGTGTAGAACACAGGTTTTGTTCGCCGTACAAATTGTTTGAAGTGCTACTACAATTTGTGAATGTCATTGTATCCTGGGAGATAAACACCATTTATCCGTAAGTACCGTAACGGGACGAATCTATCTTAAGGACAGAATGTCACATACTCGACTTGATCTTTTAAATATTTAATTTAGTTCGGTAAAATAAATTTGGTACGTAATTTATTTTTATTTATTTGATTTGTTACAATGTGTATTATAGAAGAACCCAAAACTTGTGTCGGTTTGGAAAGGTGTCCCTCTCTCTCTCAACGCAAAACTTGTGTCTGTTTGGAAAGGTGTCCCTCTCTCTCACAACAAGGTCACACTTAAGTGAGCTGGATGAAGAAGCCATCCAAAGAAGAAACGTATATGGGGTCATAGAACATGTCAGCCTGATTGTTTTTAAGCACAGAGTCACCATCTCTCTTCATTTAATCTGACCCCATGAACATTGAAAATTCGCACCTATTCTTGTATCCCAACTTCAGCCAAGACACCCCACTTCAATCTCTTTCACATATTACCCAGAAAGAATTATTATTTGCCCTTCTAACTTATTTAGTAGGGTCTTGCTAATAACCAGTGTTTAAGGGACATAAGAAAGAGACAAAATAAGTGTAGAACTCAATATGCTTTTTATTGAGTTTTATAACACTTCTTAACTTTTTGAAATGCTTTTTAACTTTTTTATTATTTTTTAATCCCAATATTAAACAATGTATGAGAAACACTTGTTAACATTTATCTTTATATATATAAATAATAATTTAACAAGTTTCAAGACTCATTAAAAGTCTAAAAAGTACCTCCCCGAGCACTTGTTATCATGACTTATTTTTATATTCTGAAAATAAGATTTTATTTATTATTATCATTATTTTATTTTTTTGTGGGAAGGAAATTAAGGGCTAGTTTGGCATAACCTAAATAAGCCAAAAAGTCAAAAAGTCACTATCTTATTTAAGTCACATCATCTTATTTAAATCACATCACCTCTCTAACACATCACATCAAACCCAACCCAAACCCAACCTAAACCCACCAATAAGTCAAAAAGTGCACTTTTTTAGGACATCCCAAACCAACCCTAAAACAACAAAACAGATTTGGTCTTATAGTCGAAAATTGAGATTTGGCACTGTCCCAAAATGTACCAGTTTGAAAGTGTTGAAATTGAATTAATTGATGTATACATTATGTACTAGCTAAAATTTTTAAATTACATAAACCTTATAGATAGAAAGATAAATCAAGGTTTTTGTTAGTAATTTTTTTATTTTTTTAAACGAACGTCTGGTACTTTGTTAGACTAATTTCTTGATATATATAGTCTCTTATCTTACATATATCATATAATTATTAGGCCAACATCCTATGAAAACTTAAAGGATAATAAGGAATAAAATACATCTTTTATAAAAGTCATAGCCTTCGACTAACTAAAACAACCTAATTGAATGTGAATTTGTTCACATAGTGTAAACAAAATATTGCGTGACTCATTTGCATTGTTCACATTATGTGAACAAATTCACACTCCAATCTAATTGGTTAAAGATTAAAGGGTTGTCCTAAGAATAATATCTTTGACATTTATCCTATACCTTTAAAAAAAATCACTTATTTATTCAAATTAACGTAGACTCAAATTGTTTTCAAACATTTTGTGACTTTCAAAGTTATTTTATATGTTATTATTGAATTTTTTACATAAATTTATACTTAAATATAAGTGTGTCTATTGGAGTCGTCCATATAAAGTATTTTTTTAAAAAAATTTGAGTCAATTAGAGATGACCTAATGAATAAAGAGCACTCTTACACAATGTAATGCTTGGACCCAACTTTTTGTATTGCGGAGATTACTTCTTCTATTTCATCCTACTTATTGTTAACAAAATTTATAAAGTTCTCCAAAAAAAAAACATATATATATATTCTTAATTTTTGAGTGATATAGTTGGGAGCATGACTGTTATAAGTGAGGGACTGAATTTCATTTTTCTTAAAAACTATCATTATAATACAAAGGTCGGAGCTCAATCTCATTTTCGAAAGGTTTCAATTACTTTTATTTAGGGTTGGTTTGGCAAGGGCTCATTGAGTTTTTTTGGCTCAATGAGTCACAAAAGACAGAATAGGCTCATGAGTCAGAACAGACAAAACATCCCATCCAACCCCATAATCATTACACTCTTCTCTCACAAAAAAATTAAAAAAATCAAAAGTCCTTTCCAAACCAAGCTTTTAAGCCCAGGCTCATATAACTAAAAAAGTCAAAAAGTTAAAAAGTCAACCCACTTCCTAAACGAAGGCTTAATAACATGTTAAAAACCATAAAATGAGAAAAGAGCCTAAGCAAGATTAATGCCAAAGAATGATTTTGGAGAGTGTCTTCCACGCGACGCGCCTAAGTATAATGCAGTATTTTCGGAGTCATTATCAATGAATGGATGCAGCATATATCATTCGAGTAATTATTCTGTCTATCGGAAATCCTATGCTGGCAGTGTGTCTAATCAGTAGTAAGAGATTAAAAATTATATGGTGTTAAAAATAAAAAAAATGATAAAAAAACAAAACATAATCTTTTTTTGAAAGGACACATAATAGTTGATCTTCTTAATTCATAGGATAATTTCTACTTTCACTGGGTTGGCCTTAAATTTAAATTTAAGAAAATTTGATATGATAGATTCCCTTTTAATAATTCAAATTATTTATCTTATAAAATTCTCACCATATATCATTTATTGAAAAGATTAGATCACTTTAATAATCATAATTTTTATTTTATTTTATCATATTTGTCTTCAAAATTTTTTTTTTTTTTTTTCTTCGGTGACAAACATGTTAAACTAAAAATACTATGGTTATCTATATGATGGATTTAAATACCTATAAGTCTTGAGCACTTTTTAAAGGCACTAATAAGTTCTAAAATATTTATTTTGTACCAACACTTTTTGTATATATTGATAAGAGAAAAAGGAGAATGACATATAGGTAAATAAAAGTCTGGTCAATAAAATCGGTCCGTAAGTCTTTCAAATTTTTTTGTATTAATGATATATACAAATAGTTTTATAAAATTGAACGATTTAAATTATCAAAATAAAACTGTAGTGGTCTCACAAACTCTTCAAAAATTTAAATTTCAGAGAAATCCAATCCATATTAATTTACATCATATATTGTGCCTGTTTAGCAGAGCTTAATTACAGCTTATTTCAGCTTTCAGCTTAATTTAAAGTATTTTGATATGTTTTGTTTAGTTTATAGCTTATAGCTTTTTGGAAGTCAGAAATCAGCTTATTCTTTGAGTGGGGCAAGAGATGCTTTAAGAATAAGCTGGAAATCAGCTTAATCTGAAAGTTATAAGCTATAAGTTGTTTAGGTATAAGCTATAAACACTTTCCCACAGCTCTACCAAACAGGGCTATTGACTGATTTGTAGTTAAATTTTTAGTTGTCATTCAATTCAATTATTCTTCAACAACACTATAGTGCTTTTATCTCCTTCTTATTCTTTTTCTTTTTGTGTGTTCTCCTATAATTGTTTCTAATTAATTATGGTGGTTCATATATAATATTGAAATTCAAATATAAATATATAAGATTGAGACTACATTTCATCAAAATTTACCGAAAAAATTAAAAAGGTGAGATTTTAAATTTTACTTTCTATTTCTTGTTTTGTTTTTTCTTTTGGCAGACAATAGTTAATTGAAGTCAAATCTAATGTAGTGACTAAAAAATAAAATATAAGAAAAAGTTTAATCTACTTTCATAAAAGGCCAAAAAAAAAAACAACAAAGATTTCCGGCTGACACCCACATTATTGAAGGCGACAACTTTGGAGAAATATTGTTTCAATGTAAAGAAAAAGAATATCAATTTTATGAAAAAAATATGAAACTCTCTTTAATGTTGTAAAGTTCTAAGTAACGTTAAATCATTTTCACTAATTATTAGTGTCTTATATGTTCTTTAATTTGAGAGGGTAATTTGTCAACAAATTGGGCCGAGTTAGAAAAAATCTTCTTTGGAAGTTAGGCTACGTAATGGGCCAAGATAAGAACTGATGTAGCTTGGTCTTGGGTTAAGAAGATACTAGGTCGGTCAGAGATGGGTTACTAGGAGTTGGACCTAACTATCTGAAGGTAGTCCTTTATCGGACCAAGATGTTGTCAATGGAAAGGGCCGAGCTATTTGTAGCTCGGCAAGGTGCAATTCAGTAAATTGGCTTTCGGTCACACAGCTCGAATAGCAGGGGACTAAGATAAGGTATCTCGGTCAGGAATGTATATCCGAGCATAAGGGAGTGGCCATCTCACTTGGCTTGCAATGATGAGGGTGTTCTAAGGATAAGCATTATCCTTGGGCATGAGACTCCTAGAAGGACTCTGCTAAGGAGAGTTGGAGTCTTACTAGGATTGTGCAAACTATCTCACTTGGTTGGTAGTGAGTAGAGTGTTATCAGGATAGACACTCTTCACTGGGAGTGTGATTCCTAGGAGGACTCTTATAAGGAGAGTTGGAATCTCACTAGGATTATGCTAGGCAGAATCTATAAAAGCTCATGACAGGACCTATGGACAGGTATCATAATTTTTACTCTAGAATATACAGAGCTTTTGTGTCTATTGTCTATTTGCTGACTTAGGCATCGGAGAGATTTTCGGTACACACCCGCCCGCTAGCTCACATTTGTGTTTTCAGGGAGTAAAGCGATGACGTTTGGAGAAGTGCAAACTTGATCAACAGGATTATACGAGAAGATTATTTCGTGCTCGTACAATTGGCACTGTCTGTAGGAAACGCAATCACAAAGAACAAACCTCTTGATTAAGTTTTCTTTCAACTGATTTCAATAGCTCACAATGAAGACTTGCCACATTTTGCCATTGATGGGCAAACCCCGGAGGGGGGCAGAAGGCATGAAGGCTTACCTTTTATCCCGCCCATGGCAGAGTTAGATCCCCAGGGACAAAACCCGCAGAGGGACACCCAAGAAAGACAGGGCTCCAGTTCTTGTCGTCCTCGAAGCCCTAAGAGGCAAAGGCGAAGGTTGGATCATCAGGTTCTAGAAAAACAGGTAAGGGAGCAAGACGAATTGATACGGAGGATGGCAGCAGACATGGAGACGATGAAGCGCCAGATAAAAGGCAAAGGGGTGGCAACAAAAGAGGGGCGCAAAAGCAACACACGCTCTTGCCACTTAGAAGATCGTGACGGACAAGTCACACCATCACAAGCTGAAAGTAGAAGCCTTAGGTCGGGCGATACACAATCAAGGACTTCCAAGACGCGCTACTCCAGGTCTGAAAGAACGATGACTGAAAGGTCTTACACGGAGGAAAGCAGTTATCGGCCCTCGCATTCGCACCAAACGACGTCTAGGCACACGGAGTTGCGTAGATCGGCGAATTTGTAGACAGTGCTTGAGGAAAAGGCTCGAAGGAGAGAAAACACTCAGGCTCGCGACCCCCACAGAGTCTCCGCACTACAACGATTGGTTTCTAGAACACATGGGAGTGTCGAGATAAGAATGCCAGAGCTGCGTCTTGCCTATGAACCGACAGACAAAGCGTTAGCAAGGTTGCAGAGCTAGTCGTTCGTTCAGGCGATAAAGAGCGCACCATTACCCTCAGGCTTCCACCAATCCAAATTCACTACTTATGAGGGGAAGTTAAACCCCTACATGCACTTGAGCCACTTTCTCCAAGTTATAGTGTGTATCGGCGAAATAAGGCCCTAATGTATATCCTATTTTCTTCCAGCCTTGGTCACCTGGGTTTAACGTGGTTTGAAAGGTTGCCAGAAGGTAGCATAGCTTCATGGGCGCAACTAACAGAGGCATTTGTAACTAGATTCAGAACGAACACCAAGACGCCAGTGGAGATTGACCAGTTTCTCTTCATAGACATGGGCGAGAAAGAAACATTGAGGTCTTACAATAACCGGTATTGGGAGACTTTTAATCAGATTGGAGATTGCCCTACAAACCTAGCTATCGTACAGTATAAACGAGGTTTGCCGGCTGATAATAAATTGAGGGATTCAATAACAATGGCGCCGCCTCTTACTATGGAAGTTCTGATGGAGAGAGTGCACCAACACATCTTGTTAGAGGAAGATGGGATGTGCACCAAGGCAGAGTGCGATACAAATAACGATGTTAGACAAAACACCCTCAGCAAAAGTTAACACGGTTGATAAGAAGGACCGACCGCACAAAAATCTTTTCCCAACTGGGGGCAAAGTGGGTTGGGAAGTTTGACCAACTCTTTCTAACAAATCTATGCCCAACAGGGGGCAAAGGGGGTTGGTAGGTTTGACCAACTCTTTTTTTAAAAAAAAAATTAGACTCATTGCCCAACTGGGGGGCAAAGGTGGTTGGCAGGTTTGACAAACAAAACGTTTTTGCATCCATCAGTCGAGATTAAGATCTAGGCTAAAGGCGGTTGGCGGGTTTGACCAACAAAAATTTTTAGACTCCTTGCCCAACTGGGCGGCAAAAGCGGTTGACAGGTTTGACCAACAAAACTTTTTTGCACCTTTCAGCCGAGATTAGAATCCAGGCTAAAGGCGGTTGGCATGTTTGACTTAAATTTTTTTTTTTATACTCCTTGCCCAACTAGTGGGTAAAGGCAGTTGGCAGGTTTGACCAACAAAACTTTTTTGCACCCTTCAGCCGAGATCAGGATCTAGGCTAAAGGCGGTTAGCAGGTTTGACTAACACAAAATTTTTGCACTGTTTGGCCGCGATGACAGTTACCTCAGCCAAAGCAGGTTGGCAGGTTTGACCAACAAGTTTTTTGGATTCTTCAGCTGAGATGCGTATCTCGGCCAAAAAAGGTTGGCAGGATTAAGTAAGTCCAAGCTAATTCGTTTGGCTAGACATGTAGTCGGAATGATGCAAAAAATTGAAAAGGAAACACAATAACTGCGCCAAGAGATCAAAAATTTTCTTTAATTGGAAGATGATTACAAAAGGTGGGACATATAATCCGGTTACACAGAAAGAACAACTCGTTGTACGATTGTGAACTCGAAGGATATATACGTTGAAGGCAAAAAGGCGGGACTATTCAAATTTTTGGCATCACGGTTGTAACTGGAGAATAGGGCTAATGGGGGCACGCCACATGCTAGATTAGTGGAAGGACGTGTTGAGCAACTAACAAGACTTATTGAAACCAAACAACTTTTCTAGCTCAGCAGAGTTAGGCGTTCTTAGCTTGGCTAGAGGAAAATGATCCCAAACATGCTACGCAGATGGAATTAAGGGCAATTGAGAGGGTAATTTGTCAACAAATTGGGCCGAGCTAGGAAAAGTCTTCTTTGGAAGTTAGGCTATGCAATGGGCCGAGATAAGAGCTGATGTAGCTCGGTCTTGGGCTAAGAAGACACTAGGTCAGTCAGAGATGGGTTACTAGGGACTGGACCTAGCTATCTGAAGGTAGTTTTTTATTGGATCGAGATGTTGTCAATGGAGAGGGCCGAGCTATCTGTAGCTCGGCAGGGTGCAATTCAGTAAATCGGCTTCCGGTCACACGGCTCGAATGGTAAGAGACCGAGATAAGGTAGCTCGGTCAAGAATGTATATCCGAGCATAAGGGAGTGGCCATCTCACTTGGCTTGCAGTGATGAGGGTGTTCTAAGGATAAGCATTATCCTTGGGCATGAGACTCTTAGAAGGACTCTGCTAAGGAGAGTTAGAGTTTTACTAGGATTGTGCAAACTATTTCACTTGGTTGGTAGTGAGTAGAGTTTTATCAGGATAGACACTCTTCACTGGGAGTGTGATTCCTATGAGGACTCTTATAAGGAGAGTTGGAATCCCACTAGGATTGTGCCAGGCAGAATCTATAAAAGCTCATAACAGGACCTATGAACAGGTATCATAATTCTTACTCTAGAATACACAGAGTTTTTGTGTCTATTGTCTATTTGCTGACTTAGGCATCGGAGAGGTTTCCGGCACACACCCGCCGACTAACTCACATTTGTGTTTTCAGGTAGTAAAGCGACGACATTTGGAGGAATGCAAACTTGATCAACAAGATTATACGGAAAGATTATTTCGTGCTCGTACAATTGGCGCCATTTGTGGGAAACGCAATCACAAAGAACAAACCTCTTGATTAAGTTTTCTTTCAACTGATTTCAATGGCGCACAATGAAGACTTGCCACACTCTGCCATTGATGGGCAAACCCCGGAAGGGGGCGGAAGGCACGAAGGCTTACCTTTTATCCTGTCCATGGCAGAGTTAGATCCTAGGGATGAAAGCCGCGGAGGGATACCCATGAAAGACGGGGCTCTAGTCCTTTTCGTCCTCGAAGCCCTAAAAAGCAAAGGCGAAGGTTGGATCCTCAGGTTCTAGAAGAACGAGTAAGGGAGCAAAACGAATTAATACGGAGGATTGCGGCAGATATGGAGACGATGAAGCGCCAGATAAAAGGCAAAAGGGTGGCAACAAAAGAGGGGTGCAAAGGCAACAACGCTCTTGCCACTTAGAAGATCGTGACGAAAAGTCACACCATCACAAGCTGAAAGTAGAAGCCTTAGGTCGGGCGATACACAATCAAGGACTTCCAAGACACGCTACTCTAGGTCTGAGAGAACGATGACTGAAAGGTCTTACACGGAGGGAAGCAGCTATCGGCCCTCGCATTTGCACCAAATGACGTCTAGGCACACGGAGTTGCCTAGGTCGGCGGATCTGCAGACAGTGCTTGAGGAAAGGGCTCGAAGGAGAGAAGACACTCAGGCTCGCGACCCCCGCAGAGTCTCCGTACTATAACGATTGGTTCCTAGAACACATGGGAGTGTCGAGGTAAGAATGCCAGAGCCACGCCTTGCCTATGAATCAACAGACAAAGCGTTAGCAAGGTTGCAGAGCTCGTCATTTGTTTCGGCGATAGAGAACACACCACTACCCTCAGGCTTCCACCAATCCAAATTCACTACTTATGAGGGGAAGTTAGACCTCTATATGCATTTGAGCCACTTTCTCCAAGTTATAGCGGTGTATTGGCGAAATGAGGCCCTAATGTGTATCCTATTTCCTTCCAGCCTTGGTGACCTGGGTTTAACATGGTTTAAAAGGTTACCAGAAAGTAGCATAGCTTCATGGGCGAACTAGCGGAGCCATTTGTAACCAAATTCAAAACAAACACCAAGACGCCAATGGAGATTGACCAGCTTCTCTCCATATACATGGGCGAGAAAGAAACATTGAGGTCTTACAATAACCGGTATTGGGAGACTTTTAATCAGATTGGAGATTGCCCTACAAACCACGCTATCGTACAGTACAAACGAGGTTTGCCGACTGATAATAAATTGAGGGATTCAATGACAATGGTGCCACCTCTTACTATGGAAACCCTGATGGAGAGAGTGCACCAACACATCTTGGTAGAGGAAGATGAGATGTGCACCACGGCAGAGTGCGATACAAATAGCGATGTCAGACAAAACACCCTCAGCAAAAGTTAACACGGTTGACAAGAAGGATCGACCGCGCAAAAATCTTTGCCCAATTAGGGGTAAAGTGGGTTGGCAGGTTTGACCAACTCTTTCTAACAAATCTGTGCCCAATAGGGGGCAAATGGGGTTAGTAGGTTTGACCAACTCTTTTTTGAAAAAAAAATTAGACTCATTGCCCAATTAGGGGGAAAAGGCAGTTGGCAGGTTTAACCAACAAAACTTTTTTGCATCTTTCAGTCGAGATTAGGATCTAGGCTAAAGGCGGTTGGCAGGTTTGACTAACAAAAATTTTTAGACTCTTTGCCCAACTGGAGGGCAAAGGCGGTTGGTAGGTTTGACCAACAAAACTTTTTTGCACCTTTCAGCCGAGATCAGGATCTAGGCTGAAGACGGTTGATAGGTTTGACTAATAAAATTTTTTTTAGACTCCTTGCCCAACTAGTGGGCAAAGGCGGTTGGCAGGTTTGACCAACAAAACTTTTTTGCACCTTTCAACGAGATCAAGATCTAGGCTAAATGCGGTTGGCAGGTTTGATCAACATAAAATTTTTGCACTGTTTGGCCGGGATGACAGTTACCTCAGCCAAAGCAGGTTGACAGGTTTGACTAACAAGTTTTTTGAATTCTTCAGCTGAGAGGCGTATCTCGGCCAAAAAAGGTTAGCAGGATCAGGTAAGCCCAAGCTAATTAGTTTGGCTAGACGTGCAGTCAGAATGATGCAAAAAATTGAAAAGGAAACACAGTAACCACGCCAAGAGATCGAAAATTTTCATTAATTGGAAGATGATTGCAAAAGGTGGGACATATAACCCGGTTACATAGAAAGAACAACTCGCCGTACGATTGTGAACTCGAAGGATATATACGTTGAAGGCAAAAAGGCGAGACTATTCAAATTTTTGGCATCACAACTGTAACTGGAGAATAGGGCTAATGGGGGCACGCCATATGCTTAGTAGAAAGACGTGTTGAGCAACTGACAAGACTTATGAAATCGAACAACTTTTCTAGCTCGGCAGAGTTGGGCGTTCTTAGCTCAGTTGGAGGAAAATAATCCCAAACATGCTACGTAGATAGAATTAAGGGGCAATTGAGAGGGTAATTTGTCAACAAATTGGGTCGAGCTAGCAAAAGTCTTCTTTGGAAGTTAGACTACGCAATGGGTTGAGATAAGAGTTGATGTAGCTTAGTCTTGGGCTAAGAAGACACTAGGTCGGTCAGAGATGGGTTGCTAGGGGTTGGACCTAGCTATCTAAAGGTAGTTCTTTATCGGATTGAGATGTTGTCAATGGAGAGGGTCGAGCTATCTGTAGCTCGGCAGGGTGCAATTCGGTAAATCGGCTTCCGGTCACACGGCTCGAACGGCAGGGGACCGAGATAAGACAGTTCGATCAGGAATGTATATCCGAGCATAAAGGAGTGGCCATTTCACTTGGCCATCACACCCACACTATTGCAAGCTATAACTTGATTTTAATTTGGAGAAATATTGTTTCAGTGTAAAGAAAAAGAATATCAATTTTATGAAAAAAATATGAAACTATCTTTAATGTTGTAAAGTTCTAAGTAATGTTAAATCATTTTCACTAATAATTAGTGTCTTATATGTTCTTTAATCGAAACTATTTTATTTTTGTTTTTGTAATAATTTCACCAAGACATTTTTTTATTTCTACAATCATCACTAAACGTTTTGGCATATGTGAAGTACTTTTTTTGGTGGGTAGCATATGTGAAGTACACTATAAAGTATATGTTGGGTCGGTGGAACCTGATAAGTACTGTTCACTAAAATACTAAAATTTGGATACTTTCGTAATTCTTATGTGCTTCCGTGTAATCCTAGTTCTATACTTATAAATAGATAAGGGGGCGCCTCTTTCAGGTTAAAAAAAAGAAGAGAAAGAGTTGTATTTTTCTGATCATAGTGAAAACTGCAGCAACCGTGGACGTAACCCTGGTCTAGGGTGAACCACATAAATCCTTGTGTTCTTGTGTGTGTGACTTTTGTTTGATTCGTTACTTTCTTTCTTGTTTGTTATTTCGTGTCTCATCGATCTTGGTTAGGAATGGTCAATTCTTAACAACTGGTATTAGAGCATTGGTTCGAGTGGGAGCGATGGTACAGATGAAAAGGTTAGAATCGATAAATTCAATGGCACAGATTTTGGCTTTTGGAAGATGCAGATTGAAGACTATCTGTATCAGGAAAAACTGTATAAACCCCTTTCAGAACAAAACCAAAAGAAATAAAAGATGATGAGTGGACTCTTCTTGATCGTTAAGCACTAGATGTTATTCGTCTAACGTTGCATTTAATATAGCGAAGGAGAATACTACAACGGGTCTCATGGCGGCACTCTCAAACGTATACGAAAAACCCTCTATCTCAAATAAAGTTTATTTGATGTGTAGATTGTTTAATCTGAGGATGACAGAAGGTGCTTCGGTAGCTGAGCATCTGAATGAATTCAATATTGTGGTAACACAATTGAGTTATGTATTTATCGAATTTGATGATGAGGTTAGGGCTTTGATTTTTCTATCTAGTTTGCCAGAAAGTTGGAATGGTACTATAACGGCAGTAAGTAATTCTTCAGGAAAATAAAAGTTGAATTACAATATTCGAGATTTAATTCTGAGTGAAGAAATTCGTAGGAGGGAATTAGGGGAAACATCAGGTTCTGTCCTGAATACAGAAGCCAAAGGACGATCAGCAGGAAAAAACCTAAACCGCAACAGATCAAAATCCAAATACAGAAGCAAGTCAAGAACTGGAGAGGGACGAAGTTGCTGGAGCTATGGAAAGAAGGGACATCTATAGGAAGATTACCCGATATTGAAAAAGAACAAAGGTGATCAAAATCAGAAGTTTGCTAATGCTGCAATAGAGAAGATTTGTGATGCTTTGATCTTGAGTATTGACAGCCCTCTTGAATCTTGGATTTTAGATTCTGGGGCATCATTCCATTCTACTTCATAGAGGGAAATCATGGACAATTACATTGGTGGTGATTTTGGGAAGGTTTATCTGGCTAATGATGAACCTTTGAAGATTATGGGTAAAGGGGATATAATAATTAGGTTGCCAAACAGATCTATTTGGAAGATACAGAATGTCAGACATGTGTCTGGTTTGAAAAGAAACTTGATTTTTGTTGGACAACTTGATAATGAAGGTCATGTTGTAACCTTCATGGATGGTTTGTGAAAAATCACCAAAGGAGCCATGGTTGTTACTTGTGGTAAAAAAGAAGGCACCTTTACATGACTACGAACAATAAGGATGCAATAGCAGTTGCTGGCGAGAAGGAAGACTCAAATTTGTGGCACCAAAAGCTTGGGCATATGAGTCAAAAAGGGATGAAGGTATTTGCATCTAAGGGGAAAACTGTCAGATTTGAAATCGGTGGACATTGACTTTTGTAAGGATTGCATCTTCGGCAAACAAAAGAGGGTCAGTTTTTCAAAAGATGGCAGGAAACCGAAGTCAGAAAAATTAGAGTTGGTTCACACAAATGTATGGGGACTTGCACCAGTTTCATCTCTTGGCGGATCATCATACTATGTTACCTTTATCAATGACTCAACGGAGAAAGGTATGGGTTTATTTTCTGAAACATAAATATGAAGTTTATACTACTTTTACGAAGTGGAAAGCCTTGGTGGAGATTGAAGCATGTATGAAAATTAAGTGCTTGAGATCAGATAATGGAGGGGAATATGAGGACAATGAGTTCAAGAAATATTATGCAGAAAGTGGAATTAGAATGGAGAAGACTGTTCGAAAGACATCTCAACAGAATGGCGTTGCAGAACACATGAATAGAACTCTGAATGAACGTGTTAGAAGTATGAGGATATATGCTGGATTAACAAAGATGTTTTGGGTAGATGCAGTTAACACTATAGCATATCTGATTAACCGTGGTCCATTTGTTCTATTGGATGGAGAGCTACCAGAAGAAGCTCGGAGCGGTAAAGAGGTAAATCTTTATTTTTGAAGGTATTTGGCTGTGTTTCATATGTGCATATAGATTCTGCTGATAGAAGTAAACTTGATCTGAAATTTGTTAAATGTACTTTTATTGGGTATGGTATTAATCAATTTGGTTATCGATTTTGGGATGATAAAAATCGAAAAATAATCAGAAGTAGAGATGTCATATTTAATGAAAAAGTAATGTATAAGAATAATGATAAGTTTGCATGTGAATCTGAATCTGAATCTGTTATTTGTCATGAGCATGTTGAGTTAGAGGAGATTAGTGAGAGTGATTTGAATAGTAGGATTTAGAAGAATCTTGAAAAACTTATTCTACAAACTGAGCCACATATTCCTACTCCTAAGTTGAGATGGTCAGAAAGAGAGTCTAAACTTACACACAATTGGTCTCTATCTTTACATTATTTGATGTTGTTTGATGGGGGTGAACTTGAAAGTTATGATGAGGCTTTGTAAGTTGATAATTCAATTAAATGAAAGTTAGCTATACAGAATAAAATGAATTCACTCATGGCAAACCAAACATGGGAGTTGACTGAATTACCAGTGAGTAAGAAAGCTTTGTATAACAAGTGGGTTTACAGGGTCAAGCAAGAACATGATGGAAGTAAACGCTACAAGGCCAGATTGGTTGCAAAAGGATTTCAGCAAAAAGAAGGGGTTGACTACACTGAAATTTTCTCTCTAGTTGTGAAGTTAACCATTATTAGATTGGTGCTGAGAATTGTGGTTGCGGAAGATTTGTATCTTGAGCAGATGGATGTGAAGACGGCTTTTCTCTATGGTGATTTGGAGGAGGAAATTTACATGAAGCAACTACAAGGTTTCTTGGCACATGGCAAAGAGCAATTTGTATGCAAACTTCACAAAAACTTGTATGGTTTGAAACAGGTCCCAAGGCAGTGGTACAAGAAGTTTGATGGGTTTATGTGTAGCAGCAATTTTATAAGATATCAAGTAGATCATTGTTGTTATTTCAAGAGGTTTGACAAAAGTTATATTATTTTGTTCTTATATGTTGATAATATGCTTATCGCATGATCTAGCATTGAAGAGATAAAAAGATTGAAGAAACTTTTGTCCAACCAATTTGGAGATGAAGGATCTTGGAGTTGCAAATAAAATCCTTGGTATGAGGATTCATAGGGACAAGGCAAATGGTACTTTGAAGTTGTCACGGGCTGAGTATGTCAAGAAAGTTCTCAAGAGGTTTAGCATGGATGGTGCAAAACCAGTGAGCACTCCATTGGCTAGCCACTTCAGACTTACCAAAGAGTAGTCTCCGAAGACCGAAGAAGAGCAAGCTTACATGGAACGTGTTCTATATGCTTCAGCTATCAGTAGCATAATGTATGCTATGGTTTGTACAAAACCAGACATTGTACATGCAGTAGGAGTGGTTAGCAGGTACATGAGCAATCTAGGAAAGCAGTATTGAGAGGCAGTGAAGTGGATCCTCACAGACATGGCACTTTGTTTCAGACGAACCGGCATCAGGTTACATGGTTATGTTGATGCAGACTTGGCTGGTGATATAGATAACAGAAAGAGTACTACTGGTTATGTTTACACATTGGGTGGTACAGCAGTGAGTTGGATTTCATAGTTATAGAAGATTGTGGCCCTTTCTACAACTGAGGTTGAGTATGTTGCTATTACTGAAGCTGGGAAGGAGATTTCGTTACAGAATTTCCTAGTAGAGTTGGGTAAGACGCAAGAGATGAGTATTTTGCATAGTGACAGTCAAAGTATTATTCATCTTGCAAAGAATCCGGCTTTTCATTCTAGGATGAAACACATTCAGCTACGATACCATTTCATTTGTTCACTTGTAGATGATGGAGTCTTGTCTCTTGAGAAGATCCGAGGCAGTAAGAATCTAGCAGATATGTTGACCAAAACAGTCACCATTGACAAACTGATGTTGTGTGCAACTTCAGTTGGCCTTCAAGATTGATGAAGGAAGATCGAGTTGTTACGGTGTTCCTCTATGTGATGAAGATGATGGAGAGCTTGTGTTATCAGGTTCCAAGTGGTAGATTGTTGGGTCAGTAGATCCTGATAAGTACTGTTCACTCAAACACTAGATTTTGGGTATTTTCGTAATTCCCATGTGCTTCCGTGTAACCCTAATTCTATACTTATAAATAGATGAAGGGGTGCCTCTTTTAGGTTTAAAAAAAAAAAAAGAGTTGTATTTTTCTGATTATAGTAAAAACCTCAGCAGTCGTGGACGTAACCCTATTATGGGGTGAATCACATAAATCTTTGTGTTCTTGTGTGTGTGACTTTTGTTTGATTCGTTAATTTCTTTTTTATTTGTTATTTTGTGTCTTACTGATCTTAGTTAGGAAGGATCAATTCCTAACAGTATACTCCTACTTTTTATTGTGTACGTGTATCCACGTTTTCATATTTCTATTTCAACATTGTTATCCATTTAAGTATTTATCCAAACATTACTCTATTTATTTATGAAATGTGATACTCAACACTTCTTACTTTATGTGTGGTACTCTCCCTTCAACAAATAAATAAATAAAATCCTAACTTTATAGTAATTAAATCACTTAATTACATACACAACTGTCAACCTCCAAACTACTTGAACTATATTTGATTCATGAATAAAGAGTAGAATTGGATTAAATAATAAAATAATTTATCAAATATAAATAATCATGCATGCGATTCAAAAAAATCTATCAATGATCGGTAACTAATTATAAAAGAGTTTTTACCTCAAGCATGTGAAATTATCTCTAAAATGGGAAATTATCTCACATTTTTTTACATATTTTTTTAAAAAAAGTTATAAAAACTAAAAGTTAACTTTTAACTATCTTTTCAAAATAGGCCCACATCTAATTAGTGTGTTAGTTGATAATTAGTATTTATAGCATCACTCTATATGAAAAGGTAAAATATTAATTTATAAAATAGTTGTACACAAATTCAAAAGTCATTAAAACGTTGAATAATAAATGCATTTAAAAATAGAAACTAATCAATTTAATGAGTATCTAAAATTAGAAATTTATTAAAATCAAGATAAATTAATATTTCTTTAAACAACAGTACTACGTACACACAATTTATTCTCTTACAACTTCTTAATGAGGTGACAAGATAAAATATTGTAATAAAAGTTTAAAAAAATATTTAAATATAAGTCAACTTTTTAAATTTTATTTACCATATTATTCGGGAGATTGTGATGAGAATTTCGGCGAATGAATTATTTTTTTCTTCATTAGTACACTTTAAGGCCTCGTTTGGGAACATGTTATTTTAGTAACTTTTTAGCTTTTTACGAAAAGATGTGCAGAAAAGTAGAGAGGTGATGTGACAACTTTTAGTAACTTTTTGACTTTTTGGCTAAAATAGCCACTCCCCAAACGAGGCCTAAGTAGTGACCCACGTAATTGTTAGGATTGTCCTTGAAAAAGCCTTGAATCTCATGGGAAATTCTGATTGGTTTGGAATTTTCAAAAATAGTATTTTGAATTTTTAATATGTATATTTTTTTAGTAAATTTTTTTAAGAAAATGATATACAAGTTTATAGACTCACTTTTAGATTAAGTGATGTGTTAACACTATAAATATTGATGATTAGAGAATAAATGAGAGAGAGAGAGAGTTGACTTAAACATTTTAATAAAATGTCACATCATTAAATTTAGAAAATGTGTAATTTTTTGCATGAATAGCAATATTCATTTTTTTAGCATTCTAATCAATTTTTAAAAAAAAATTTAAATTCATTTAATGTAGATATACTTAAAAAGTAAAAAAATTATAAAAAAATCTTTAAAAAATGAATGAGTTACTAAAAATAGAAAATAATCAATTTAATAAGTAGCTAAAATTAGAAATTTAGTAAAATCAAAACAATTTAATATTTCATTGAATCTCATGGGAAATTCTGTTTAGTTTGAAATTTTTAACAATAATTTTTTGAATTTTCAATTCGTATTTTTTTAATTTTTCACTAATTTTTTTTTCATAAAATTGTACTTTTAAAATTTACTTAATGTAGACACACTTAAAACGTACAAAATTTATTTAAAAAAAAAAAAAAACTTAAAAAATTCATTCTACCTGTTTGGTTTTGAATTTTTAATTTAAAATTTAAAATTTTTAATTTGTATTTTGTATTTTAATTTTTTTAAAAAATATTTAATCAATTTTTAAAATTTTTGGATATACTTAATCTTAATATAATTAAAAAGTAAAAAAATTATACAAATTAAAAAAAAATTCATTAAATACATCAAAATATGAAAATATATTTTATTTTTTTTGTATTTGATGAATTTTTTTTTTAAAAATCACAAATATTATATTTTTTTAAACATATTTAAATTAAATATATCTAAAAAAATTTTAAAAAAATTACGTAACATATTAAATAAATTTATTAAAAACAAAAAAGAAAATTACAAAAAAATAATTTTCTAAAAAAACCACTTAATTTTCTGGAATCAAATATATGGTGATTACTTTTCCACCTTTGGATGTCGAGGTCACAGTCACGCACTGATGATTGCAAGCTGTACATGGCCCCATATATATACTCATCCGCTGCGTTCAGACCTCAGTGAGAGTGTTCAGTTAAACGACATTTTTGCTTTGCAGCCTCGCTCCAATTAGACCACAACCACAATCTCTCTCTCTCTCTCTCTCTCTCTCTCTCTCTCTCTCTCTCTGTGTTCATGTTCTGCTTCAAATTTCCCTCCACCCAGAAAAAGAGAGTGATTTATATGATACTTTTTTCTATATATCTAAGCCAAGAATCAAACTAGGGAGAGAAATTGAGAGTGAAAGTCATGGAAACCAACAAGTGGTTGTTCATGTTCTGCTTTGCCTTGTATCTGGGTTCTCAGTTGATACATTGTAGTGTTAACTATGACAGGAAAGCCATTATCATCAATGGACAAAGAAGAATCCTAATCTCTGGCTCCATACATTACCCAAGAAGCACCCCTGAGGTACTACTACTCAAAAATCATATTCCCATTTCACAATTTTTTTTTTTTTCCTCTCGAATTTTCCCGAGAAAAAAACACTCACGCATTGTTGTTTTTTGATTCTCTGTCGTTTCTTTTAGATGTGGGAAGATCTCATACAGAAGGCTAAAGAAGGGGGTCTGGATGTTGTTGAGACGTACGTTTTCTGGAATGTTCATGAGCCTTCTCCTGGCAATGTACTTTACTTACTCTCTTTCTTGCTTTGTTCTTTGATTGGTTTCTCTTGATTCTCTGCTTGTTTTTTCTGTTTTGTTTGTTTGTTTGTTTGTGGGTTTCAGAATCAGTACAATTTTGAAGCGAGATATGACCCAGCTAGGTTTATTTTAGTTTTCTTTGTGGGTTTTCAGTACAATCTTTGCTAATTCCCATTTCATATTTTTTTCTCTCTCAAATTTCCCGAGAAAATACGCACGCATTATAGCTTTCTTCTTCTGTGGGTTGTTTCTTGCTCTGTTTTTTATTTGGTTTCTCTTAAATCTTTGCTCTTTTTTCTTTTTTTCTTTCTGTTTCTTGTTGGGTTCAGTACAATTTTTAAGGGAGACATGACCTAGCTAAATTTATCATAATTTTCTCTGCTGTTTTCTTTGTGGGTTTCAGTGCAATCTTTGCTTATTCCCATTTCATATATTTTGTATCAAATTTTCCCGTGAAAATACACGCATTATAGTTTTCTTCTTTCTGGGTTGTTTCTTGCTCTGTTATTTATTTGGTTTCTCTTAATTCTTTGCTTATTTTTGTGTTTTGTTTGTGGGTTTCAGTACAATTTTGAAGGAAGATATGACCTAGTTAGATTTATTAAGACCATCCAGAAAGCAGGGCTCTATGCTCATCTCCGCATTGGTCCTTATGTTTGCGCAGAGTGGAACTTTGGGTACCCTAGATCTGAGTCCTCTCTCTCTGTTCTTGTTTTGCAAATTGAGGGTTTTTCCTTTCACTTTTAGGGTTTATATGAGTAGCTTTAGTTGTAATTTATAATTGTTTTTTGTGCTTTGTGCAGAGGATTTCCTGTTTGGCTGAAGTATGTTCCAGGCATAAGCTTCAGGACAGACAATGAGCCTTTCAAGGTCTCTACTCCCAATCTTCCACCCATTACTCTTCTCTCAAAAATTGTTCCACAAATAGTAAATTACTTAAATAGAAGAAACAGAAATAAACTTGTTTTGTACTACAATTTCATTTTCATTTTCATTTTTATTTTTATTTTTATTTTTTATTATAGTTTATTTAGTTGATTTTATGGTGGTGCTGCAGATGGCTATGCGCGGGTTCACTGAAAAAATTGTCAATTTGATGAAGAGTGAAAATCTGTTCGAGTCCCAGGGTGGTCCCATCATCCTCTCTCAGGTATGAGCTTTGACTTTTTGGCATGCCTAAATTTCACTGTCTAATGTTTTGTCTACACTTTTGTGCTTTGAACTTTCTGTAAATGTTAGATATTGAGAGTGTTTAATGCTAATTCATTACGGAAAGAAAATTGAAAGGAGAATGTATGAGATAATTTACTCAGCCTTAATGAAAAAACACTTTACTAAAATAAATTAGTTTACAATCATGCAAGTTGGTTTTGCTTGTGCAGATTGAGAATGAGTATGGGCCGGAAGGTAAGGTGCTTGGAGCTGCTGGCCATGAATACATGACCTGGGCAGCAAGTATGGCTGTCGGTTTGGGAACAGGTGTTCCGTGGATTATGTGCAAAGAAGATGATGCCCCAGATCCAGTGGTGAGCAGTCCCTTACCTTTTTCTTTTCATTATTTATATATTTATATGATAACTGCCGTATCACATTTTCATTTGTGTCACATAATCTTGTTTTTATTGACAAGTTTTACATTGCATTTCAGTTCTTTTGTATTGTCATCAGTTGTACTTGTTGCTCTTGAACTTTACTACATTCAGTTGTATAACATCATTGTCTTAAATTTTGCATTTATATGTGAAAGTAGCAAATCATCTTAGACTTACAGGGCTAGTTAACCTCCAAGTGCAAGCGCAACCAATAGCTCACCTGTTTCGCGAGCCAAAAGAACAAAAAGAATAGAAAATTAGTACCTAACAAAATTTTTAGTTTGGAAGACATGAAATCCATAGTAATTATTGTTTTAGATATCATTATATCTTTTGTGTGATAAAAATCATCTTAAAATCCTTTTGGGGGGTTATGTGAACAGATAAATACATGCAACGGCTTCTATTGTGATACTTTCTCTCCAAACAGACCTTATAAACCTACAATATGGACAGAGGCTTGGAGTGGCTGGTATTAGATTTGTTCTTCTTCTTTGGTCCACTCAAATTCAAACTTTTCAGCAAGAAACAATGGGCCTTTAACTCTGTTTTTAACTCAAACTTTGAAGGTTTACGGAGTTTGGTGGCCCAATTCACCAGAGGCCTGTTCAGGATTTGGCATTTGCAGTTGCTCGATTCATACAAAAGGGAGGATCATTTGTTAACTACTACATGGTTGGTTTTCTTGTTGAATTGTTCCCATGAAATTTAGAAGTCTACTATGTCAAATTATCTTAAGTAAAACTAAGTTCCCATGTTCACTATGTGATTAGTACCATGGAGGGACCAATTTTGGACGCACTGCTGGGGGCCCTTTCATCACGACCAGCTATGACTATGATGCTCCTCTTGATGAATATGGTAAGATCAAAAACTTTTATACTCTCTTTTATTTATTTATTGACTGAAGGACTTAACGAAGTCTATTTTCTTAAGTGGGAACCATGGAGTGTTAATTTTATTTTATTATTATTCACTTTGTTTGGTTATGGTTTTCAGAAAATAGTTTTCAAAAAATTTTACTTTTTTATTTTCCATATTTTAATGTTTTCAATATTTTTTTAAATATTTTAAGCAATTTTTATTTTTATTTTTATTTTTAGACACACCTAACATAAATACACTTAAAAAGTATAATATTTGTGAAAAAAATCTTTAAAAAATATACTAAATACCAAAAAATACAAAACAATTATGAAAATTCAGTATATTTTTCATATTTTTTTATATTTATTAATTTTTTAAAATATGTTTTCACTAATATTTTACTATTTAGATACATTTAAGTAAGATGCATCTAAAAAAGTAAAAAAATTACTTAAAATTTTAAAAATATTCACCTAAAAAAAAAAAAAATACAAAAACAAAAAACTCAATTTTCAAAAACTGAAACCAAACACACTAATTATTATTTTTTTTCATGTGAATGCTTTTAAGCACTCATCCTGAAAATAATACCGCTTGAACAGTAAAGAAAACAAAATTGCATTCTTAAGTGCTAATGATTATGTGCTTGTATCTCATCAACAAACCATATGCCTAAACTTGGGATACAGCTAACTGCTTCACTGCATTTACTGGATAGGTTTGATTAGGCAACCAAAATATGGTCATCTAAAGGAGCTTCACAGGGCTATCAAGCTAAGTGAGAGAGCTTTAGTTTCAGCAGATCCAATTGTCACTTCTCTAGGAAACTTCCAACAGGTATTAGACACTCAATTGCTTCTGGCATTTGCATAGTTCATAGCTTCCGTTTACTGAATGTCTGGCATTTTCCAGGCCCATGTATTTACTTCAGAAGCTGGAAATTGTGCTGCTTTTCTCTCAAACTATGATACCAAGTCCGTTACAAGAGTGATGTTCAATAACATGCACTATAATTTGCCTCCTTGGTCCATCAGCATCCTTCCCGATTGTAGGAATGTAGTTTTCAATACCGCCAAAGTATGTTGATCTCTATTTAATCTTTCCGAAGTGAAAATCCATTTTCAATCATAATTACTATTGTGCTGAAGTTTCTGATTCTTGTGCCTCCATTACAGGTTGGAGTTCAAACATCACAGATGGAAATGCTGCCAAGTAATGCTGAAATGTTCTCGTGGGATACTTATAATGAAGATATATCATCTCTGGATGACAGCTTGGCATTCAGTTCTGTTGGTCTCTTGGAGCAGATAAATGTCACAAGGGATGCTAGTGATTATCTTTGGTATATCACTAGGTGAGATTGTTATTCAGATTTCTTTCCAGCAAATGGTTTTGTTGATATCTTCTTCCTCTTACTCAGTTTTTGTTTTACAGAAAGTAATTGACAAGTTTATTTCTGACTGATTGTTTCAATGTGTAATTTGTTCAAAAATATTTTCTCAACATGGGATACTTGCATTTGTCTCTATAATTGTATAGTGTACATGAATTGGGACTTGTATACCTTTAAGCATGAGTATTAAATGCAAATTATGCAATGCTTTCGTGTTGTGATTGTAATCCCCACCCGATCAATTTGTTAACAGTGTTGATATTGGTTCATCTGAATCATTCTTGCGTGGTGGTGAATTGCCTACTCTCATAGTGCAGTCAACAGGGCATGCTCTGCATGTGTTCATAAATGGACAACTTTCAGGTACATTGCCAAATAATTTCATTTTAGAAGTGTATCTAGTCACATGCCACCCTTTCAAACTGATATGTGCTGAAATGATTTTTTTTGTCTTTTAGGCTCTGCATTTGGGACAAGAGAGAATAGAAGATTCACATTTACCGGGAAGGTGAACTTGCGTTTTGGAAGAAACAGAATCAAACTGCTCAGTGTAGCTGTCGGATTGCCTGTTAGTACCCACTCCCCACCTTTTTTGTTTTTGTCATGCTTCTGTGTCCTAATTATCTACGGTGACATGGGAAGCAAGTGGAAAAAATTCTCTCCTAAACTGGTTCTTCACTAACTTATTGGGAAGAATGATGGATATCTGTACCAATTCAAAAATGAAAACACTTTCGTCTGCTCCCTTAGTTATTTTAGCGAAATTATTTTTACAGAAATATAGTGGTTTATTTGGCAAATACAATTAAAAGGGATAAGAGAAGGGAAAAATGACCCTAAATATGGCCTTGACCGATCTTAATATTGTTTCTTAGGTTACTCTACTATATTGACTGAATTATGCAAGTATATGGACTCTAGGTGAGATGAGAACATGTAGCACTAGAAAATTATTGTGTATCAGAGCTTTTCAGTAATTACCAATTTTGAAGTGATTGTGTACCACAGTGATTTTATCCAATCAAACCGTGACCTGAGTTTTTTAATAGGCTGTAAACACCTATTACTTTTAGTAATTAGAGTATTTCTTTTCTGACATTATTTATGTTCATCATTGAAGAATGTTGGTGGACATTACGAGACATGGAACACCGGAGTCTTAGGTCCAGTCGCACTGCGTGGTCTTGACCAGGGAAAATGGGACTTGTCCTGGGCAAAATGGACTTACCAGGTTGTGAATTCTTACCTCCCGATTTCTCATTTACATTTTGGTCATTGAAAGAAATTTCACCTCATGGATTCCTCTTCAAACAGGTTGGGCTGAAAGGAGAGATCATGAATCTTGTCTCTCCTGATGGTATTTCCTCTGTTGACTGGATGCAAGGTTCTTTGATTGCACAAAAACAGCAACCATTAACATGGCATAAGGTATATAAAGAATATAAAATTAAAAATAAATTTCTGAAAGACTCAATTTATGTATGTACAGGGAAATGATTCATTGGCATTACGAGTTTAATCTGTCTTCCAACACTGCAGGCTTATTTCAATGCACCTGACGGAGACGAGCCTCTGGCTTTGGACATGGGGAGTATGGGAAAAGGTCAAGTATGGATTAATGGTCAGAGCATTGGAAGATATTGGACAGCGTTCGCAACTGGTAATTGCAATGGTTGCAGTTATTCGGGTACATTTCGACCTCCAAAATGTCAGCTTGGCTGTGGCCAACCGACTCAGCAATGGTAAACCCTCCAATAAAAATTCTCCGATAATAATTAAGAACCAAACATTTCCATTCTAGAGTAACTAACAAAATCAAGTTTTCAGGTACCATGTTCCCCGGTCTTGGTTGAAGCCAACGCAGAACCTGCTGGTACTTTTCGAGGAACTTGGAGGGGATCCCACAAAAATTTCTCTCATGAAGAGATCTGTGACAAGCGTGTGTGCTGATGTTGCCGAGTATCACCCCATGATCAAGAATTGGCACATTGAAAGCTACGGAAAGACAGAAGAGTTTCACAAACCAAAAGTTCACCTGCGGTGTAGTCCAGGCCAATCCATTTCTTCCATTAAATTTGCAAGCTTTGGAACTCCTTTGGGCACTTGTGGGAGCTTCCAGCAAGGAACTTGCCATGCTCCTACCTCATATTCCATCTTAGAAAAGGTACTTATTCTGATTTTTTGTGTCTTAAAAACTTCACATACACATTTTTACCTTGTGTTTTTTAAGCATTCTTTTTCCTTTTCTTTGTTGTATTTCACAGAAATGCATTGGGCAGCAGTGGTGCTCAGTGACCATATCAAACAGTAACTTTGGGCGAGACCCATGTCCAAATGTGTTGAAGCGGTTAACTGTCGAAGCCATTTGTTCACCTAATTCAAGGGGTTAATTAGGTAAATATGGATAGGGATGCTTAAATATTGCATCCAGTGATTTAACTATACATACCCGCAAAAGAAGAAAAAAAACAAGGAAAGTAGTGAATTTAGTTAGATTGATGAATGCCATGTATTGTGCTAGAGTGAGTAGTCTTTTAATTTAAAGGGGGGCTAAATGGGCCTCTGTAGAGTAGTGATTTATGGTCCCCAGCATTTTAACCACCAAGGGGCACCGGTGAAGTTTATGATTTGTGTTGTTGAACAATGTGCGATTTCTTTAGTTTTGATGTAAAAGTAGGGGAAAAGCAAAAGCAAACCCCTATTTGGTGTTCTTGTTAGGAGCGGATCCTAGCATGACCTTCCTTTCTTATGTGCAACTCTCCGTGACAATTGGAAAGGCGTTCTCTTCTCTTCTCTTCTCTTCTCTTCTGTGCCTTGTGATTGTGTTCCTGGTAGAATTACTTATATGCAGTTCAATCTGTTCCTGAGTTGTTGGTTCAAGTAAACCTATCCAAATATGAAGATGTGCAATATTCACTTGTTTTACAAGTTCCATATCAGTAACACAGCTATCTATAGATTTGCACTTGAATTTGATATTTGTGGCTGAGATGTTCTTCCGAAATGCAGTGGGTGGAATGTAATGAAGATATGCAAATCTTTTTATTTATTTATTTTGGAAATCATAAACAAAAAACATTAAGAAACTTAATTATTAGGTTACAATTTTCAACTCTTTCTCCAATCAAACTAGATTAACAAATACTTGTTCATTTTTTTATATAGAATATATAAGAGCTTACAACACCCAATACTAGTATATTTTGAATATTAAGCAAAGCCAAATCAATATATATCATATGCCTTTTATATAGGATATATAAGAGCTTACAACACCCAATACTAGTATGTTTTGAGCATAAAGCAAAGCCAAATCAAATATATATCATGACTAGGTCAGGTCCACAGACACCTTCACAAGCAAAATAAGAAAATGACATAGTAGAATTAATTAGGCAGCATTGACGTGCTTGGCAATGGTACTCTGCAGCTCGTCTTTCTTTGCTCCCACAACCTTATCCAGTATTTTCCCTTCTTTCAGGATCATGAAAGTCGGCATAGCCTGCACATCCCATTCACTAGCAACCGACTGCAGAAAAAGAAAAAGAAAAAGAAAAAGAAAAAAAAGAGATTGCTTTCACTTCATTATTGAAGCAAGTGATTATTTAGAATGAAAGTAAAACAAACTGTTGCAGTCTCATTATTAAATTTCTCATTTTTCGTTTTTACCTCTAGTTCATCTACATCCACCTTGAGGAAGGTGACGGTTGATAGTTTCTTGGACAACTCTACAAAAAATGGTGCCATGATACGGCACGGTCCACACCATGAAGCTGTGAAATCAACCACTATCTGCATAAATAAATAGTAGAGAATGAATAAATATTTCAAGGAAATTACTGCAAGAACAGACGATATAACTCTGCAAAAAATGGTGCCATGATATGGCACGGTCCACACCATGAAACTGTGAAATTAACCACTATCTGCATAAATAACTAACAGAGAATGAATAAATATTCTAAGGGAATTACTGCAAGAACAGACAAATCAAAGAGGTTTTCAATTGAACCGATCAGATCCCTTTAGGAAAAAAAAAATACAAAAAGTAGAGAAAAATGAATTAGAAACTTTTTTATTCTCTCTATTTTCTCTTTCCTTTTTTTTTTTTTTCATTCACAAATACAAGGAACACGGTCGATTTATCTTTTCTTCAACTCTTAAATAGAAGCTGACTCAGTCCATTAATGGTTTGGGAAACAAAAACATAATCAAAATTTGTTTTCTTAGTAAACACTCCACTCCAATACAACTTGATAATTTTGCAATAGTATATATATATACTAGCAATGTTCGCAAATGCCATACTTTTGTAATTGTAGATCTAATTTTTAGGACACTTTTGATAAATGAAAAAGATATATCAAATTTGAAAACTGTTCAACATCTAAAAATTACTAGAATTTTAGCAATCAACAATTTTAAAGCAAAACAAAACTTTAGATTGGCTTGCTTGAGATGGGTAATAGAGTAGATATATAAAGCAAGAGAAAAGAAGAAAGAGTACAAGTTTGTTGGAATCATTGGCTTGCTTGAGATGTTGGTTCCATGCATCCACAGAGTGGCAACTTATCACTGCATCTGACATTTTTGCTCCTTTTTTTTTTTTTTTTAAAAATCAAAAACCGAACTCAGATTGTAGCACAAATAACTAGTTTCTTGTTTGATCTGCTCTGTTTGCTTTTGGTTTTTTGATTTCTGAATTTTTCATTCTTCCCTCCCTTTATATAGGCAAATCGCAGAATGGACCTCCCATTGTGCTTTTATTGCAAGTTTGCCACCAAACTATACCTGTTTTCGTATTCAATTCATTTAAAATTAATTTGTTATACAAATAAATTAAATTTAATATATTTTAATAAAAAAATCACTATTCAACTGATTAAATCAATCACATTAAAATTCAAAATCGCATGGCAAATATATTTTTCTCTATCCAATAATGGACATGTCAACTGATTTAAAGTTGACTATCAACTTTTCATTTTTCATTTTTCATTTTTTTATTGGTGTAACAGTTGAGCAATTTTCTACTACATATTGCATCAAGGTTCATCCTTTGATGGTCCAAAAACATTATTCATACGCGTCACTTCATATAGCTTTAACTTTTCTTTGTTCCTTTCTTGTTAGCATTTTGAACGCAAAAAATACCATCAATTCAATTTTAAATTATAAAAGAATTTACCAAAAATGACAACGGAATAACGACGGATTGCTTACAATGTTTGGCAAAGAATAATATAAAGCATGAAAAAAAGAAAAAAGAAAAAAAAAAAAGAAAAAGAAAAATGCTTTATGAACTTTTAAGTATATAGACGATTGAGTTACAAAGATGATGACAATTTTTGGGATGGAATGAACAGACAAAAAATTTCACTACTTTTTTTAGTGAATGGTGGCGATTTGTTTATAGACACCACAAAAAAATTTCATAATTACAATGATGTGGCAAGATACATGTCAATTTTTAATTTATCATATACTCAATTGTGTAGGGCTTACATCTCTTACTATATCTTTATGGATAAATTTAGAAATCCAAATTATAAGTTTCTAACATTACTCATTACATAATTTTTTAATCCGACCATGATTGATCTTCATTAGTTAGACTACTTTTTTTTCACTATGTTTTTGGCAAATTGGGGTCAATTGTCTGGCGTTAAATTATGATTCAAATTCAACTAGAGAAATTATCTACAATTCTATTGCGTTTATAGGCTGATAAAGCCCCTGATGTCTACCTTCTAATTAATAGAGAGCCTACTATGACATGCCAAGGCAAAATAGTCCTGCACTGATCGTCCCTCCTACCTTTATATTCTTACAAAACAATTGTACAAACCTCCAAAAAAAACACAGCTCTCACAACTCTCACTCACCTGTGATTGGTCCAAGAAAGAAAGAGAAAAAATAAAAATAAAACAAAAGCAAAAATAAAAACACATAATTAATCCACATCATTTTAGGGTCATGAAAATCCCCAACTTTGGAGGACCCAAGCATTTTTACGTACAAAAATAGAAAATGTTAGCCTAATAAATAACTTTTAGGTTAATCCAAATATTTTGAGAGATGTATGAGGGAGTATGAGTAATAAAGGGGGTATAAGACACAAAATTGTTGTATACCAAGCATGCAATATGAAGGGATGATTGATGATGTGCATATTTATCCCAGCAATTTCGAGAAAAGGATATACAATTGGCAATGAATTCCAAAGAGAGAGAGAGAGAGAGAGTTGGCAAGAAATTTGAATGGATTCTTCTTTATATTGCTACCATTCCTTGTGAGAGAGAGAGAAGAATCACAGTTGGCAAGACATGTGAAAAGGATCGTTCTTTAAATTGCTGTCCATTGCCTGAGCGAGAGAGAGAGAAGAGAATCACAGTTGGCAAGAAATGTGAAAAGGATCGTTCTTTAAACTGCTGCCCATTCCTTGTGAATCCCCACCATGGCCTTTGTTTTATCCATTCTGCAAGTGGCTTGCTCTTGCCTTTTTTTTTTTTTTCTCTTCTTCTTCTTCTTCTTCTTCTTCTTCTTCTTCTTATATTAAAACTTGCAATTGTTGCCAAAACTATATAAAATTAAAATGCATGTATACTGTAGATTTATCAGCGTGAAAAACCATCCATAGGGATAAGGAATAAAATGTCTCATCCAAATCCCAAAATGGTGCAAATCAGAGTATTTTTTGGTGATTTTAGGTACATCATACATGAAATCCACAAGCAATTGTTAAACTAAAGTTGGTACACACCATAAGGCTACAACTGGATCAAATTCCTGAAGAAGTAAGTACCAAGAAGAAACCAACCTACTAGAAGGAAGGTGAAGAAGGCCAAGAACGTTATGAAAGTCCATCCTCCGAAGGTGATTCCTAGACCAAATATGATGACAAATGGTAAGTAAGATTGGATCATTGATGCTTTGCTGACCCACCGTCCCTTGAGAAAAATCAGAGCTGCGAGGTTCACCACGTTCCACCCACCGGACTGAAAGCCCATCCTGTTCAAATTGTTGGCTACAAAGGAATGACAGTTGCAAGTAAAAAGATTGTAAGCACGGTGCTGGAATTCCTGAGTGCTTTTCCGCATTGCATCATCCCATGTCAATAAGTCTCTTGCAGGCTCATCTTGCTCGTACCCATCTTCACTTGTGTAGGCAGCCTGATGGGAACGAATGCAACACTGTAGACCAAAATTTAGAGAAGCAGGAGTGATGAAAAAAAATATTTAGGAAAAAGAAAGGCCAGAAGCTATAGAAATAAAATAAGATTTGATAAAAAGCAACTCTCACCGGAAGTTTGAGGGCCGAAAACTTTTAATTGGATTGTCTAAACTTCAAAATCTTATCATTGTTGCTTTAGTTAGCTCCTTGAATACCAGTATACAAACATTGCAGATCTTTTTGGGGGGGCATTAACATTTCATGGAATTTCTTATACATATCCTTATATAAATGGAGCTCTCAAAAAAGAAAATGGAAGAGCATTATTCCATATATAAATAGATTTTTTTTTGTTTTTTGGGACTTGTGACCATAGGCTGACAAGTGCCAACTGAAGAATGAATGACCAATAGATCCAATGGTGTGGGATTGGCCTTGAGAGAACATGATTAATAGAGCTTGAGGGCTTAAGACATTGGGGTTAGCAGTTATTCTGCTATTATCCATAAAAGAACAATGTTGAACAACTTAGGTCACAAGGGATACACTCCTACACAATCATGTTCTAGAACAATCACAACTGCCGCTAAAATCAATCATCAGTGATAAGGCCAGAGGGCAGAGGGTCCTGCAACCATCTCATATAAGCAGCAACAGGCAGTTGGATCATTTGCCTGTCTCTCTCCTCGGAGAGACGAGAGCAATGCCCCTTGTTCAGTAACGTGCCAAGCTGGCAACAGGCCACTGAAGCGACCATCATAGAAAGGTGCTTAAAAAAGAGCAAAATTCGTAAAATTAGAAACAAGCATCCAGATGTACCTTCTCTTTGCTTATTTGGATGTAACGAGCAACTGCCCCGAATGTAAAGTTGTCTACACACACAAAATTAGGCCCTGCAAAGTCCAATATGACTCCATCTTCTCTGCATATCCCCATGTGGCCTATAAAAGGAATTAGCCATGATATAACAGGAAGTGGTGTCCACACAATGCAGCAAGGAAACCGGGCTCTCCTTGGATCAATTTGCATAGTTTGCGGGGTGTTCTGTTCAATCATCAGGTGGTGCTCAGAGTCTGAATTTGGTTCCATTGTCAAAGCTGTATAGAACACTGCATTAAGTCAACTGTAAGATGAATTGAAAAATGGAACAGTCACTTACGTATTCAGCTGTAGTCTTGATTATTGTCCATTCACGTAACATATTCAAGGACAGAAGAAAGAAAAAATCCTGCATACACTGTTATGATAAGCTATAACCATCCATTCCAATTGTTTTTGCCAAACTACTCAAAAGACCATTACACTCATCTGCACAATGTCTTCAATCAATTTACCAATCCTAATATCTTGTGGCAATTAACTCCTTGAAAAGTTTAAATGGGAGCCAACAACACCGTTAGAATTTCATTAACCACTTTTTCATTTTACCACGGCTATCTGACAGCAGAGTTTAAAAAAACAAAAATACAAACACATACTTAATAAATTCATATACGTTTACACTAGCAAAAAGGGGCCTCTGAGAGACCCAGTAATTGAAGTTAATATATATGTGATAAATTATGGAAGCTTCACACCAAGTTCATTATCACATCCAGCTCACTCTCACTCCAATCTCATTCTAATTCCTAGATGACACCGCATCTAGATTGGTTGTCAATTTATAGCCTTACAAGGAAAAACTATTGTCTTAACTAATTACCCAACTTTCAAAATTCAAGTCATCAAGGACGGTAAATGAGTTTCAAAAGTGCTAAACTGCTCAAGAAAGAATGAGTGTGCCTGTGTTCCTATTCAGTTTTCATCAGATCATTAAACATTTATATATGATCAAAAAGTATTGAGAAAATCATCAGTCCAATAGTACCTATCAGGTGCAATCAGTAACACATAATTAGTTACAACTTCATTCTTAATTATCCTTCTGAATTTTCAGGCAAAGAGATTTTTATTTCCACTTTTCACTTTCATTGAACAAGCTTAGTGAAAGGTAGTTTCAAAATTAAATTCATATTGACAAATTTATTTATTTAATTGGAAAATTAAAATGACAAATTTGTCATTAAATATTGTTTCGTAAAATTAAATCTTCTCCAGTGCTAAATTTTCAAATTGGTTCAGAAAAATAAACCCACTAACGAACATGTCAGTTATTCAACATGAATATATATATATATATACACATAATTGTAAGAAAAACGAACAGCGTAGCAGTTTTTGCCCCTCTCTCTGAAACATATATAACAATAAACCCTAACTTTTTGGCCCTGTTTCAGATATATATATATATATACAATTTAAGATCGCATAATCAGAATTACAAAGATGTAAATAGGAGAGAGAGAGAGAGAGAGAGAGAGAGAGAGTACCTTGGAAGGAAGATGAAGATCGAAGCCCCGAGATCAGCAAAGAGCAGTCACAGGCCAAGGACGCGTCAATCGTCAACCCCCATTGACGTGTTTTTTTTTTTTTTTTGTTCTTTCTCTTTTTTATTATTATTTACCCTCCAAACGATGTAGTTTTGGATGCAAAGTGTAAAAGTCAATTAGAGGATATCCTTGTGCCATTGTTAGGTCAAAATTAAAAGAGTAATGAGTTGCCAAAAAAATTATTAAAAATTCTACTTAAAAAGTTTTATTTATGTATGGAATTCGTATAGGACTTATATTGTATGGATTTTACACTTATGTAAGATAATTGATAAAATTTTGGAGGTTTTTAGTATTTTTAAAATTAAAAAAAGTAACTATCTCATTACTCTAGTTAAGAATTATGATAAAATCAAATTTTGAATCAAATTTAGCCCAAGTTTGACAAAAGTCATTTTATTTGATGTTAAATGAAGGAAAGAAAAAGGGAGATGAGGACAAATAGTATCAAACAGTTTAGGAAAAAAAATTTAGTTGAATTTAACAAATGCTTGCGTCAAAATGGCAAATCTCCATTATGGTGGTATAGTCAAAATGGAAAATGCCTGGTAGCTTCGAATGAAGGAAAGAAAAAGGGAGATGAGGACAAATAGTATCAAACAGTTTAGGAAAAAAAATTTAGTTGAATTTAACAAATGCTTGCGTCAAAATGGCAAATCTCCATTATGGTGGTATAGTCAAAATGGAAAATGCCTGGTAGCTCGAAGCTACCAGGCTCGATTTTGGCTCGAAAGAAGAAAAAGAGAGAGAAGGAGAAAAGAGAGGGAGAGGGAGAGGGAGAGAGAGAGAAGCAGAGGGGAAGAGAGAGAGAGAAGACGATCGTCGGCCATCATCGATCGTCGCCGATCGCCGCTCCGTCGTCCACTGCCATTGTCGCAGCAGCCTCGCTCGCCTCCCTCCTCCCTCCTCCTTCTCCTCCTCCTCCCTTCTCCAGCCGATTTTATGGCCCTCCTCCTCCTTCTCCTCCCTTCCCCTTCTTTTTTTCTCCCTTCTTCGTCCGGCCAGAAAAACCAAGTAAAAAAAAAAAAAAAGAGTCAAAACGACGTCGTTTTGACCCCTCGAGCCACAATTCGAACCATGCCTCTCGAGCTACCAATCACTGCCGAGTCAAAATTTGGCTTTTGTGCATTGTAGCAAGTCAAAACATTACTTTGGCAAAGCCATTTTATCTTAGACCATTGGAGATGCACTAATGTGAGATTACTGAAAGTTCCTCTCAGATGGTGAAAATGAGATTTAATTTTTTTATTCAATTTGCATCAAATTAAATTTTCATTAAATATTTCTTTAAATTAGGTAAAAATCAAATCTTTCGTCTAATTTTTAATAATTTTTTTTCATCCTTAAGTTTGATGAAATTATTCAAAGATAAATGATTGGATTTTTCTTTTTGTCCTCCTGCATTGATCAAAAGAGGTTTTTAGGATAGCTCATTTGTTTTCAAAAAAAAAAAAAAAAAATTGATGAAAAATGTATCAGATTAATTTTTTATCTAAATTTCTGATCAAATTTGATTTTAAAAAAAAGAAGGATAAAGTATTAAGGATGCTCTAATACATGTTAAAATCACAACAAAGACCAACTCATTTGAGGATTTGAATCACACAAGTGTTATTCAGGAATTATAGCTTGTTTGGACATAGCCGAGTTTGTGAATTGCGACAAACCATACCAAGCATGAACACCGCGCATCGAACTGCTTAAGTTTGATTATGGGTAAGGATTCTCTATCTATATTTATTATTTTTGTATCATGTTAATAATATGGTGTGCGAACATTACTATTAACTTGTCACCTTGCATATTCCTAAATCAATTCATTCAGTTTGAAAATATGAGCGAATTTGATTATGCAAAACATAATGATGCATCGCGTGCAGGCTTACTATGGTCGGGTACAATAAATTTAGCGTTATTAAGTCAAAAGCATAAAATTCCTTTTTATTGATACAAAATGTTTTTTTTTTTTTTTAGTTAGAAAGAATCGAGCATTTGGAATATAGGTCGTTTATTCCATTCCTTGTGTCATCATCTATCCCATACTGTTTACATATTATAACATCATCAAAATCAAATGTTAAAAATATATAAAATAGAGAATGGCATAGAAAATGAGACAAATAATCCCATGTTAAATACTTATCAACATATTATGACCTATGCCAATAGAGGTTAGTTGAGTTGGTAAGGATCTCGTTGCCGGCAGGTTTTCTTAGTGGGCGATCTATCAGTCTAATATAAGTCCTCGCTGAGACCTGCAGCTTATTCTGATCCTGAACTGAATAGTCCTGTTTACCAAAAAAAAAAAAAAAAAGATTATACCCTATATATTTCGTCTGTGCTAATCTATTTATTTTGACTCAAATACTAGGTAAATTTTCTATTGATAAATACTGTAGTCATATATTTCTTCTTCGGACACCATGGATAAATTAGTATTATACTTTTTAGAGGCAATCAATTTTAAAGGCAAATAATTGAGACAAAAAGTTCATTTGTTGACATTGTTAATTCCGCAATGATCTTTTGGACTACTTTCGCACAGCTTGTTCATAGTACAGATCCCACTTGCATATCGTATTTAACATCCTTCTTGAAACTTCATGGACTAAGATGTGCTTTCATTATACCAATCTACTTTAGTAGATCATATGTGGATGTAGAAAGAATTTATAATTTTGATGATTTGAAAATATCTTCTTTTTTTTTTTTCATTTCTGTTTACCTAATTCATCTTTTCCTTTTGTGTGTTCTGGGAAGGAATTTGATCTCTTCAATACCGAGACCTAAATAACTACGGCCAAAGAGTCGAATAGATCAAGAAGAAAGAGTCTTGAGGTCATATTGAACGGCATACATGATACATCTTGTCATCGTTTTGCATACTATAACTGCTTATAACACACAACAAACATCATCTGGCAATATGGTGGCAGAAAAGGATGATTCGTACTGCATCGGCATTTATGAGGATTTGTTGGAGGTTGGTAGTAGAGGTTAAATAAGCAAGGATTGGGCACTGCTTGTTGCTTGAGTGCTCTCCATTATTGAGAGAAGACCTGCTTTTTCAGCAGCAAACTTGCTCTCTTCACTTTTGCCCCATACAACCAGGTATAGTCCAGCTATGATATACACTGCTCCAATGATGCTGCACCATCTCATTAAAAAAAATAAAAAAAAAATAAAGAAGATCAATAAGGCATATATGATTAATATTATGACAGAGAAAAGAAACATTTGATGAAATAATATTCATAATAATCTTGCAATCAGATAGATAATGGAATATTATCAAAAAACAGGGTGGATCTGTTCAGATGTGAAGAACTTGTGGTTTATAGAAGTTAATATCATGAACTCTAATTAGGTGATTGATCAATTTTGGTAGAGTTATAGATAGAGACATATTTCACAGTAGACAAAACAATCATGAATAACAATTGCCTTGACAGTAACTCACCTTCCTAAGTAAAATTCTTCACCTAAAACAATAGAAGCTAAAACAGCCGCGAGCAACGTTTGCAGAGGCAGCTATGCTGCAACAAAGATTGGGCCTCCCCTGTCAATGACCCATATCTGTACGGATAAGGAAATCCCTGCAACCGCCATAGTCAACTCATCATTTTACAAGTAAAAAAAAAAAAAAAAGACTTGTAATTTGCATCTTTACTATTGTCAGTCATTCGTCCAGTATGAACTATGGTAATTATGTTTCATATGATGGCAGTAGCATTTTTAATAATAGTGTGCTGGCAACACTGCATTCATCTTCAGAGTGTGAGCACCCCATCCAAGATGAATGCATTGCTGATAACATTGCATTCTACGAACTTAAAAAAAAAAAAAAAAAAAAAATCAACGCATCTCATATTTTTCAATTGGTATCACTGCAAATACCAATTTTTCAATGTTTCAACGACACCTTGTAATACAGTGCTCTTCCTGTATATCGGTTTTTGAGTGTACATACCATGTAGAAGAAAGCAAGGAGTTCACTTGTGGAATGAATTTGCCATGCTTGGAGATCTCTTTCAAGGAATGCTGCAATTGCCAAAAATTGTACGAGACCAAAGAAGCAAGTATAAGAGGCAAGTGAGATTTGAGTCGGGTATTTCTTCACAATGGGGCCTTGTAAGACAATCCGGCTAGCCCAAGCTAGACAGTGACCAATGAGACAGACGCAACCAACAGCCCAGTTCTTCGCCTCATCATCTCGCAAAGGAAAATAATTGAGTGGTTGATGTAAAGGGGGATTTGGATATATAGTTGGCGCCTTATAAAGAGTTATGATCAAAGCACCAGTCACACGAGAGAGTTCCAATCACTTTAGCTATGCCATCTCTTCTGTTCAAATGCACTTGCTCTACGCTGCAAGCCAAAACATGTATTAGGACACAAACAAAATTCATAAACACTACAGTAACAGGAAAAGAACAGAGTAATTACTTGCCTGAATATAGCAGCCAAGAGGAAAGTGATGGCGGGAACAGAATTCTCCATAGCAGACGCGAAGGTTGACGTTGTGTTGGCCAAGCCAATGAAGTACAATACTTGATTTAATATTATTCTGTGATGAAGGAAAACAACCAACAACAATGAATAATCACATGCTTTGCTTTGCTTATATATATAGTTTCCTTTTTGTCTTTTGTTTTCTGATTTTATTTTTGAAAAACACATGTTTGGAAACCAATTTTCTCTGAAAACAACTCATCACATTTTAAGTTACATAATTTTTTTTGTTGTTGTATTTTCAAAAGATGCTTTCATGTAAAAATAAAAATGTTGGACCATTTTAATATCTTTTATTTATTTATTTATTTTTATCTTTTTTAATGTGACTTTTTATCTTGTTTATGAATTTTATTTTGTCTTGTTTATGAATCCCATTTTGTTTGGTGAATGAAGATTCATTTGTTTTTGGTGACTTTTTATTTTGTTCATGAATGGAGATTAATTGGAAGGTCATGGGGTTGGTGGTGAGTTAATGGTCAATTTTTTTTTGTTTTGAATGTAATTTGTAGAATCCTAGTGGCCTATAAATTGCTTATCTCATCTACTCTTTTCTATACCAACTATTTTTTTATACTTGAGAGATTATTAGCCAAAGAATGGTGTTTTTTCTTGATGGAGTTTTGGGTTTACCATCTTGTGTAGAGTTGGCTTGAACCATACGACAAGTGGTCAGATTGTTGTATCCTGGAGGGGACAAGTCATAGTTTAGTGACTGCTGCATCGATATTTGGGTTCTTTATACCGTAGTGAGCTTGATCTCTTTAAAGAAAATGAGATATCCGTGCTTCAGCCTGATCTATTTGTATCTTATTTTCTTGCATTATTTATCAATAAAATATAATTCTTCTGATATTTTCATCAACAATTTTAAAGAGATCAACAATGGAATAAATACTAGAAAAAATCAATAACGGAATTGAAGATCTCAACAAGCCTTTCAAATTCAAGGGAGTTTATTTTAAGAGGTAGAAAGGAAATTTTTTTTTTTACCTTTTAAAATTTGCTTATGTGCTTACCGAGAAAAATCCAAACAAAATCATAGCCTTTAATGAATGGCAAATTGCTTATTCTCATTTACTAGGACAAAATGATATTTCTATGACCAAATCTTTGGTTCATTTTACTATCCTTTTCGATATTCCATGGATATGGAAATGGGATTTCTAGTTTGACTATTAGAATAAGATTCCACGTCTCAAAAGAGTTTTCTTTGTGAGATGGTGGGACAAGGGTATGAATCCTACCTTACCAGAAACTGTCCAGAAAATTAAGGCCCATGCTCAAGCCTGCTGGGATGCTATTCCCAAAACAATTCCCAGTCAACCAGTCATTTAAAATCATTTTTTACAAATTCAAACAGAATTACGTCAAAAATACCCGGATTTGTTTGAAACCGAATTAGTCATCAAAAGCATGGATTTCATGAAAGAATAATTTCTCTAGACTATTTCCAGTGATGACACTTCCATGAAATTCGTTACTAATAGTCAAGACTAAGAAGATCCATACCAGGATGAAAATGAATTTGTTGTTCCAGCCGGCGAATCACAAGATCCAGTAGAAGATGAACCCAACTTTGGTGATTTTTGGGATTCACTCACCAGTATGATTGCCGAAAAGAATGACAAGGAAAAAGATAAAAAAAAGAAAAAGACAAAGCATGAGTCCTTGTCCCTCAACAGCACCATTCATTTGGAGCGTCGGCACAAAACGACAACCAACAGTACATCCACTTTCTACAAAAGCAGATTTCTTGTCTGCCATCTAGCACATAGACCAACAATTGTCTTACTCCAGTCCAAAGAAGATAGGGATGCTGAGTCAAAAGAAGATTTCCATTCAGCTTTGAGGATATGGACGATCGATTCCAACTACCAAGGACACACCACATGTCCTCATCTTATCATATCTTTTCTTTTTCTTTTTTTTTTGTCTATAAAAGAGATATCCTCACCCTTGTTGAGGTATAGTTTTTTACAAGAATTTGTTCTCTTTTCAAGTGTCATAGCTAAGTGTGCTCTGATACCAAATAAGGTGCTTGACACAGGGTTATAGCTAAGCACGTCTGTCAACACTTTATAAGGAAACATACCTATATGCAATCACTGCCCCTATGGTCTTCTAAACTATATGCGACTTGGGTGACATCCCACTTAACGTCACTCTAGTCTACCCTTATTAAGCACAAACCTAGGAATATTATAATTTATATTATTATTATAATATTATATTTAAATTCCTACATATATGGTCTCATGATTTTATTATTGAGGTGGAGGCCGAACGGCGGCCGCCCACAGGCAAATCTGCTCCTGGATCTGCTGTTGGATCCTAGTTATTTGCTGATTGCAAAATTCTAACTGGTTAGAGAGATACGGTTGTAAATACGGGTCGTTTACTTGAAGCTGTTGTAAATATATATTTCTGCTATCAAGATAAAATTCTAAAATATTAATCAAATCAACAAGTAAATTTAAAGGCATACATAGTAAAGAAAAGAAATACTTACAACCAGAATCTTCAAAACAGCATAATTCTTCAAAACTTAATTTATATATCATAAACTGGGAAATCTTATAAAAGAAAGAGAGAGAGAGAGAGAGAGAGAGAGAGAGAGAGAGAGAGCACACTTAGCTATGACACTTGAAAAGAGAACAAATTCTTGTAAAAAACTCTACCTCAACAAGGGTGAGGATATCCCTTTTATAGACAAAAAAAAAAAAAAAAAAAAAAGAAGATTTGATAAGATAAGGTGAGAACAGGTAGTGTGTCCTTGGTGGTTGGAATCAATCGTCCATATCCTCAAAGCTAAATGGAAATCTTCTTTTGACTCAACATCTCTATCTTCTTTGGACTAGAGTGAGACAATTGTTGGTCTCTGTGCTGGATGGCAGACAAGGAATTTGCTTTTGCAGAAAATGGATGTATTGTTGGTTGTCGTTTTATGTCGACGCTCTAGATGAATGATGTTGTTGGGGGACAAGGACTCGTGCTTTGCCTTTTCCTTTTTTATCTTTTTCCTTGTCAATCTTTTCAACAATCATACTAATGAGTGAATCCCAAAAATCACCAAAGTTGGGTTTATCTTCTGTTGGATCTTGTGATTCGCCGGCTAGAACAGCAAATTCATTTTCATCCTGGTCTGGATCTTTCTGGTCTTAACTGCTAGTAACGGATTTCATGGAAGTGTCATCATTAGAAATAGTCTAGAGAAATTATTCTTTTATGAAATCCATGCTTTTGATGACAAATTCGGTTTCAGACAAATCTGGGTATTTTTGACGTAATTCTGTTTGAATTTGTAAAAAAGGATTTTGAATGACTGGTTGACTGGGAGTTGTTTTGGGAATAGCATTCCAGCAAGCTTGAACATGGGCCTTAATTTTCTAGACAGTTTCTGGTAAGGTAGGATTCATACCCTTATCCCACCATCTCCCAAAGAAAACTCTTTTGAGACGTGAAATCTTATTCTGATAGTCACACTGGAAATCCTATTTCCATATCTATGGAATACTGAAATGGATAGTAAAATGTACCAAAGATTTGGTCATAGAAATATCCTTTTGTCCTGGTAAATGAGAATAAGCAATTTGCATATGATAACCCAACCCGTACTATGCTTAATTATGTATGTAATTAAATGTTTGACATGAATTTGCAAGTTTAAGTATGGGAAATATGTGAATTCGGAAAAAAGATTTATTGAAAGTAAGAATATCTGTTGCAATTGGAACTTTGAACTGAAATTGAGAGCTATAGAGGCGTGATAAACAAAAACCGACTTTGTATCTATAATTATCATGATTTTTAGAGCCTTTAGTGAGATTTTGAAAAATTACAATTCGTAATGATTAAATAATGTTTTGTGAGTTGGGTCATATATGTGTGTTTTGCCTTCATTGTTGCTTGAGAGCCCTAAAGTGTAAGTTAGAGAGAGAAGAAGAGGAGAAAGCTAGAGATTTGAAGGAAATCAAGGAGCAAACCATAGATTGGAACTAAGGTATGGAAAACTACTCACAAACTTTGATTCTAGCTCATTTTTGTCAAGAAATCAAGAAGAAATTAGGGATTTGAGCAAGGGTTTTGAGTTATATGGTGGTTTGAGCTTAAAGCATGAAATTAAACCCTAATCTCTCAATCTTTGTTTGATTTAAGTTCACTCTTGTGATTGACCCATGAAACAAACCCTTGATCATTCATGAAAACAAGATTTGTTGAAAGATTGTTTATGGATCATGTATTTTGAATTTGTTTATGTAATGTGGGAATATGGGAAAAAGATGAGACCATGGAATTGTTGTTGATGTAAGATTGATATGTTTAATGTGGAATCACACTTGTATCATGCTTATGTATCATGATTTTAAGTGAGTTTTGCTTTGATTTGAGCTTGGAATTGAGTTTGGAGGGTTTTGCATTTTTGGCCATTTTCGGACTGTTTGAGTTTGCCCAGATCGCACGAGCGGCCACGGGCACCACATGAGCGGAACATGAAGAAAAAAATAAGTTTTGATTCTGCTCCTTGGGCGCTCAAGCGGTCGGTATTTCCATTTGAGCGGATTTGGGCCGCATGAGCGTTGAAGACTCTCGCACGTGCGGAACCCCTGTTTCAGCCCAAATTCAAAAAGGCATATCTCCTTCATCCGGACTCCTTTTTAAGCGATTCTTGATCCTAAATTCAAGCCCTCGAAGTATAGTTTATAATGGTGGTGGTCTCATACCCAAATTCTAAGTACAAAAATAGTTATGCTCAAATTAGTGAAGGCTGTTTATTTTCTTTGAACCGTTTTATGCCACTTTCTACCCTAACTTAGTTTCCTTTCGCTTCTTGCTATTTCCTTAAACCTTAAATAAGCAAACATGTTATGTTCAACGGAAAACATATGAAATTATTGTACGAAACATTAATTTAATCATGAACATTTAGGGCCGTTTAAAGTACATCTTTGGAACATGCTTTGTATGTGGTTTACATGTAGAGAAGATTAGCATTGAACACTTGAGAGAAATTAAAGAAAAGTGTACGAATTGAAACAAATGATTTATCAAATGTGTATGTGACATGTTTTGTGTAGGTTGGGAGCCGGAGGTAACGCTGCAAGACCAAACGCACTGTGAGTAGTAATATAGTATACTTACACTATTCGTTGCGTATTGAATCATGAACGGTGATTGATGCCAACATTATGAATTGATTGGAAATGATGAAACTTTATTGATATTATGTGACATGTGCTAAATGATTGGGCATGAGGCCGTTTTATTATATGATTGGGCCTGAGGTCGTTTTGATATATGATTGGGCCTGAGGCCGTTTTGTTATATATTAGGCCCAAGGCCATTTTGAAATATGCTGGGCCCGAGGCCGTTTTGAAGCATAATTGGGCCTATGGTTGTTTATTTATATGCCTTTTGAGTATTATGAGAATCTTATGACTATTTATTTACAATGTTTTACTGTATTGTTACTTATTGAGTTTTGCTCACCTAATTTCATGAACGCACATGTAGGTAATCCGCAACGTGGAGTACAACCCTAGAGTCAGCTTCAAGAGGCATCCTTTTTGAGACCCAATTGAGTCATGTCTCCGTCATAGAGTTTTGTCTTGACTCACTTCATACTTTGACTTTATTTTGTTTTGTTAATGTAGTCTTGGGTTTGTAAACGTTGTGCACAATTTCTTTTGATACTTATATTCTTTTTGCATGGGCATGTAAATGATGTGGTTGTGTTACATTTTGTTCATATTAGTATAGCTCAATGGACTCATTCTTTTAATGTATACTTCCGCTTTTGGCCCCATTACTATTATTACTTTGTATGTTTGTTTGAGGCCGAAGGTAATCAAATAAGTACCGGCCAATTATGACCCAAACTTTTAGGGGCGGGTTCGGGTCATGACATTGCCATTCATTAAAGGCTTCACGGATAGATACTGGTAAAACTTCAAGTTGTAGTCCAAATTTATCCCACCAAACGAGAAACTAATTTGGCAAATCATTTTTGAGGACGTCGGGACAAATGCGGATAAACCAAGAATGATTGCAGATAGAATTCTGGTAATAGAATGCATAAGTAAATGCATCGATATAGTCCCAATAACTATAGCGACTTTCTCTGGTGCGAATGTCAAGTTGACAAGTGGTATGCGGATGAATGCCCCATGTAGCAATGGGTATGATATTGCGGATGGTAGTTTTATTGAATTGGATTGGACTGGCAGTCTTGGAAGGATCATGCAAAGTATGCTTGATCTCCATGGCGATAGTCTCAATGAGTATCTGTTCATAAATATAACGGTACTGGTCAAAATGTGGGGGAAATTATTGTGTCGTAAAATGCCGTGGATCTGTCATCCATTTTTCATCTATTGGTTCAATATAAAGAACTGTTTCTTCAGTAATACTGTTAGGAGTGTACTGTTCAGGAAAAAGGAGGACATCATTGGTGGATTGGCCAGAGAATTCCTTTTTATTACTGTTAGAGGCTTGTAATGCTGGAAATTCTGTTAGATATGGATTCTGGTAAGGGTTTCCCCTACCTCGACCTCGATGACTCGGGCCACAGCTACCTCGATTGGTCATGATCCCTGTAGATATTCACGAGTTAGAAAGTCTGGTAAAGAATTTTGTTTGCCTTTGATATAATCAATATCAAAGTCAAATGCAAATAAAGCACTTTGCCAGTTTGCAAATATTTGTTTGTGAGCAAGATTAAGAACATCTTTTTTTAATATCTGTTTAGCTGCTAAACAATCCACACGAATTAAAAAATTTTGGTTTAGTAAGTCATCTTGAAATTTTAAAACACATTTAACAATAGCTAAACATTCTTTTTTAATTGTTGGACAATTTAAAGCAGCTTTAGTCCAATTTCCTTATGTAAATCTTAATAATTCTTCTTTTTGACTGGTAGGGTTAACCTATTTTAAATTACCTCCATAACCATGATTCGAGGCATCAGTTTCTACAATTTTCTGCCATTCTGGATTTGGTAGAGCAAGACAGGGAAGTTATTTTACTTTAGCTTTAATTTTTTGTACAACAGCAGTGTGTGCTTTTGTCCATAGAGAAGGATTTTTCTATAATCAGGTGTAAAGGATAACAGCATCCTATGATAATTGATGATAGTAGTCTCGAATATAATTTAGACTACTAAGAAATCGCTGTAATTGAGTTTTATCTTTTATTTCATTGGGAAATTAGAAGCAAACTCAATACTTCTGTCAATAGGTATAATAGTTCCATTGTGAATATTATGATCGAGAAAGTGAACAGTTGTTTGAAAAAGTTTCATTTTTGGTGAAGATATTACTAAATCATTTCTGATAATAACATGCTTAAATATATTAAGATGCTTTATATGTTGATCAATGGATGATGAAAAACTAAGAATATCATCAATATAACAAATAGCAAATTCTGTATAAGGAGTAAAAATATCATTCATGATATGCTGAAATTCTGAAGGAGCATTTTTTTAAATCAAATGGCATAACATTCCATTCATAATGCCCAAAGGGTACTGTAAAAGTAGTTTTGTACCTATCCTGTTCAGCTATTTGTACCTGCCAATATCTTGATTTCAAGTCAAATTTAGAGAATATGACTGCATCCTATAATCGATCAAGCAAATCTTTTTTATTCGGAATTGGATATCTGATCCATTTTAAAACATCATTAAGAGGTTTATAATTAATGACTAATCTTGGCACACCTCTTCTTATTTTTGCATTTTTTTTTGACATGAAATGTTATACAACTCCATGGAGAATGACTTGCTCTGATTAACTTCTTTTCAAGAAAATTTTAAATCTCTGTTTTACACATTTCTAAATATCCTTTTTTCATTTGACTAGGCCGAGCTCTGGTTAGGATGAATCTTTCTTCAAAGTCTGATTCATACGGAAATGAAATGGTGTGTTTCTTTCGTTCCTAGAAAGCATTAGGAATATCATTACAAATTTATGTTTCGAATTCTTTTTCAATTATTTTAATTTTATTTTGTAAAGATGACTGTTGTAATTTTTGTTCAATAGTGAGAAAATTGATTTCTGTTTGAAGAAAATTGATTTGTTTTTCCTTGAAATTAACTAGATCTTTGATTTGATCTAATTCTTTAGTATAAAGTTCTGTTGTGAATTCAAAAATAATAGGTTGATTATTGATTGTTATATGAATGCCTATAGAATCTATTTTAGTAATAGGCATTAATAACCATAAAAATGGAGTTCCCAATATAATACTTTGAGACATGTTTCTGATAAGAACAAAAGCAGTGGGAAAACATATGCCTTGATTACAGATGAAAGCTTCTGGTACTTTGTATTTGATTTTCATAGAATTACCACTTGCACTGGTTAATGATTGAGTGGTTTTTGGAAATATTTAGTAGGAATTAATCATTCTTGAATACAATTCATATCAGCACCGCTATCAATTAAAGCGATGTCATCTTTGATAATAAAATCAGGTTTTATTATAAAAGTTGTAGGGACATTTTGTGAATGACAACACGTGGCCAAGGTGACATCGAAGTGTCAGCCAAGGTGCTACGTGGCGTGGTCATGACGCCGAGGTTATCTGTGGAGATATCGGAATTCAGGGTATTCAGATAGAGGGCAAGAGTCCTAGAATAGGAAAGGACCTCAGTCTGGATAAAGATAGAGCTCTTAGGGAGTTTATCTTTATCTAACTGGGAGTCTCAGATGAGCATTGAGCTAAAGTCCATTGAAGCTAGGCTTCTATAGGGATTAGGTTAGTGCTGGCTATAAAAGTAAGGTATCCTTGTGGGTCTAAGGTATACTTTTTATGCTCTGTCTAGTGAGTTAAGCATTATTTGTGATCTTTGAGAGATAATTGATTACTGACTTGATCGTCGGAGTGCCCTCGGATGGACGAACCACCGCCAGATTCTTATCTTTCTGTAATAGGTTGTTCGGGCTTAATCTATTTTGCCTTGCTCTCCTCGCCGAAGTTTCCCTGTTTGGTTGTGTAGTCAAAAATCAACACCCACAATTAGGCGCCGGCTGGGGGAACATAAGGAGAATAGATGGCCAACGACAGACAGAAAGAGAAAGTCGAAGACGACATCTCTGGTGGTAGTGGCAAGAACGTCGATCCTAATGTAGAGGAGGAGAACTGCAATGAAGGACCTTGGAATCAGAATCCTGGGGAAAAGGACGTCGGCTAAGAGGGAGACGCACCGAAGAAAGTATGTCAATGTGGGTATTACAACGAAAGTGACCTCTAGGTATGGAAAAATTGATGCTTGAGGAGGGACGGCGAGATGAAGGGAATGGTAAACAAGTTGGCAGACCTTCAATCGTTTGTCAACTTCATGATGCAGAACAACATTATGCAGTCACCGTTTCCATTGGAGGACATGCCGATTCCAGCGGCCAAGAACGATGCCCAAAAAGGGGGGGACAGAAAGCAATCAAAGCAATCCCAGCAGTCCCTCGGCATGACAAGGTGAAAGAATGCTCACATCCACCTTCACAGGACACCAGATGAGCAGAAACAATGAGAGGAGAGTCTCTGAGGACAAGGGAACTTACATGAAGGAACATCGGCATGTTCAGGGGAAGGAACTTTGTTTTGACACAATGAATGAAGAGAAATCCAAGAGGACTCATAACGACACCAGGAGCAGTGCACCAAAAAGGTTACAATCCATTGACAGGTGAGCTCCTAGTCAGACTAAGGAGGATCTAAGGGACTACCTCCAGAGGAAGAGGCAGAATGCCGAGGTCACATCCCCCGACAAGCCGAGGACGCCGTTCTTTGTAGAACTGGATAGGTTTGAGGCCCCAAAAAGGTTTCATATGTCGGGATTCCAGATATATAACGGTAAGTCTGATCCCAACTTTCACGCCGGCTTATATTTGAACTCAATGGCACTGTATACCGAGAACGAACCGTTACTTTGCAAGGTGTTCCCCTCATCCTTTGGGAAAATCGCATCAAATTGGTTTTACAAATTGCCGAAAGGAACTGTGAAAAGTTAGGAAAGCCTAGCCGAAATGTTTGTGGTCAGGTTTGTTACAAACGAACTACAACCATTGAGGGTAAACTCCCTGATGGCTTTGAAAATCGGCGAAGGTGAGAGCCTTAGGGCTTATGCCAAAAGGTATTATGAGGTGTTCAATCGAATGCCAGGGTGCAACCAGGAGCCGCAATGATTTTTAAGAACGGCTTGGAGGATGATCAGAAGCTTCAAAATCATCGCAAAGACTCTGCCAAAGAGTATGGAGGAGCTCATGGCCAGGATCGAAAAGTATGCGAGAGTAGAAGTGGATACGCTAGGAACGAAGGCGTCAAAACAAAAGAAGAGGAACGACTCGCCAAAGCGAGGCCAAGGTAATACAAATTTTAATAGACAAGAAACATGACTGAGGGTTGCACAGGCAGTCACCACAGTGTTCCAAATCCCAATTTATAAATTCCTGGAAAGGATCAGGAACCAGCCATATTATAGAGCACCAAAGAAGATTCCTGGCAAATTTATGGGAAGAAGCCTTGGGTATATTGTTGTATTCCAGTTCAATGAACTAGGTAGTCTTACAAAATATAAGCCTCTAGGGCATACAATCACAACAAAATAAATTAATAGTCTTGTTACAAAAATTTCAATTCAAAATAACAAAATACACATGGATTAACTTTTCCAAAAAGAAGCTATTGCTCGACCAACCCTTCAGGGAGGTGGAACTCTATCATTTCCTGAAAAAAATAAGATAGGGTGGAGCTATATGCCTAGTAGGAACACATTTAACCAAGTATTTAATCCTTTGAATAAGATTATGGTATCTTTGCGACCAAACATTACATGAAAATTTATCTTTACATGTAATTCTTAACAAACATACAGATCCATGATAACCAAATAATAACAGTGACTATTCATGTCATCAAGCATAACAATCAAACATTCACAACCATAGAACGCAAGCCATGAGTCCAATTTAAAACACCCTTTACTTTTGTTTTTAAAACCACCTCCCACATTTGCCGGCTATTACACGGCAGGGAGTGGGCACCTCAAAGAAAACCATCCGTTTTTTCACTTTTGTCGGCTATCATACAGCAGGATTGTGTGGACACCCAAAAATATTTTTCCCACATTCGTCCAATGATAAGCCTAGACAAGGCATTTGGGCACCTTTTAAAACTTCCCACGAGGGTACCAACACAACACCACATTTGGAAAACAGACTCTTACCCAGACTCGTGTACAATTAACAATTCATTCATATTTTATTCCATCAACAACCATCCAATATTACCCAAGAATTGAATACAACACAAGATTTAAGGAAAACAAATAACATTCAAGCCATAATTCTTTTACTATATCAACATCCACATCCTTCATCAATTATTTTTCACAATATTTCATGAATCATGGAAATTTCCCATTCAATGTGGTATTTTTAACTCAAATGGAGAATCTAGGGTTTTTACCAAATTTGGGAGTTTTTTCTCCTCTATTATAGATATGGCTTGTAATAACATTTATATATATATTTTGAAAAGAGGGAGCAAAGAAATCTCAAGCAAGAGTCAAGCAAAATGGTTTATTTATGTAAAACATGAGATTGATCCAACAATACACTCCAATTAACTCACAAATCACAACCATGCCATGAAATCCCTTCAAAACAAAGAAATACTAAGGTAAAAGTGTCCCTACCTCAAGTCGTGAGGAAGAAAACCCAAAAAACTCAAGGTTGACGAAGCCACGAACTTCTCGGACCAATAGAAAGCCCTTGACAAGATCTTCAAGTTATCTCAAAGGATCAAGGTGAGAAGACACCTTTAAGAGTGTAGATCTAAGGATTGAAGTGAAAAGAGTGAGTTTTTGAGAGAAAGAGAGAGAGACTCTCGGTTTTGAGAGGAAAAAGAGGAGAAAATTATGAGAGAGGTGTGGTTTGGGTCTATTTATAGTAATAGGTAATAGCCCTAAGGTCAATGAAAAAGATAAGTCCAAAAACCCCCAAAAGTATGGCCCATTCGAACCCCAAAATTCTGAAGAAAAAAAAAACACGTAGGGGTCGACCCTTTGGGCAAAGGGGTCGACCTTTTAGATAGAAAAGACAATCTGGCAACAAGCAAAGGGTTTAACCTTAGACAGAAGGCGCCGCCTTTATTTTCCAAAGAATTAACACGTAAATTTCAGAATATAAGAGGGTCGACCCTCCCCAGACTGGTGTCCACCCTATTTTCTAGCAACACCTCCAGAAACTTTATCAACAGGTAAGGGTCGACCCTTAAGAAGGCTGGTGTCGACCATAGAATAGAATTTCTAAGTTTCCAAGGAACTTTTTGACAAGAACAAAGCGAACGAACAAACCCAACGAGTTTAAATCAGATTGTACTTCTTCAAAACCAATATACAACAACTCCAAAGACTCCCAAAACAAAAATAAAGATATTAAACACACCTTCCAATAGATTAAAACACCCAAATGTTACAAGGCTGCCCCAGGCACCAGCAGCACCATCTCCACCAATACCATAACCAGACGGACCTCGAGTGATCAATGTGATTTACTCGAGGGTTAATGAGATTGAGGTACGTGGGGAGACTTAGAGGGTGAAACACCTACAACATGTGTATCAAGCTAGCAAAAAAAGCCTAGGACATACGAGTACCAGGGACCAATGGTGTCCTTTATTGAAGACATCGTGCAATATCCACATAACGATGCTTTGGTGGTATCCCTCAAGATTGGAGAATGCCAGGTAAGGCGCATTCTGATTGACCAAGGCATTTCTTGTGACATCATGTATGTCAAATGTTATAAGTGGCTCGGTCTTCACCGAGATGATTTGGAGCAGTCCAATAGCCCAATGATCAGGTTCAATGAAACGCCAACATGGCCTCTGGAAGCATTAATTTTGGAGGTACAGGTAGGCACCAAGAAAGTAAGCACAGAGTTTACAGTAATTGACACCCCCTCTTTTTACAACGTTATCTTGGGAAGGTCATGGTTGCATGTGGTAAGGGCTGTTTCCTCAACACTGTACCAGCTGTTATGGTTCCTAATAGAGCATGGAATTGAGGGGATCAGGTGCAGCCAAAAAATTGCTCCATGGCAGCCATGAAATCTACCTACAATGTGCGAGAAACAAAAACAATAGAGATTGAGGACAAGGACATGAGGTCTTGGATGACGTCGGCAAAGAGCCGGACGACAAAAGCGAGGAAGCCTTAAAGAAGATCCTGGTCCAACAAAGGGATAACAAACGCTTCTTCCTTCTTAACTCAAGTTTGACCGAGGAGGAGGAGAAGGAATTAGAGTCATTCTTGCGAGCAAACATAGATGTGTTTGCCTGGATGCCCTACAAGATGTTTGGCATTGACCCCAAGGTCACATGCCACAGTCTAGATGTAGACAGGTCGACTAAACTTGTCATTCAACAAGCAAGGAGGCCGACGTTGGTTCATGTGAAAGCAGTAGATGAGGAAGTGGACAGATTGTTAGAGGCCAGAGCCATTCGGGAGGTAAACTACCCAACTTGGTTGTCAAACACAGTTGTTGTGAAAAAGAAGAATGGAAAATGAAGGGCCTACGTGGGTTTCACCAGCCTGAATAAGGCTTGTCCCAAAGACAGTTCCCCACTCTCCAAGATCGATCAATTAATGGATGCCACTTTAGGGCATGGAAGGATAAGCTTCCTAGATGCTTACATGGGGTACCATCAGATAACAATGTATCCTCCTGATGAGGAGATGACTGCATTTATCACCCCAAAAGGGTTGTATTGCTACAGAGTGATGCCTTTCGGGTTGAAAAATGTAGAAGCAACCTACTAGAGGTTGGTGACCAAGATGTTCAAACATCTGATTGGCAGAACAGTGGAAGTATACATTGACGACATGGTCGTGAAGACCAAAGAACCTGAGAATCATTTGGTCGACTTAAAAGCAGTTTTCGATATTCTTCGGGCATATCAGCTCTGACTCAATGCTTCGAAGTGCGCATTTGGAGTTGGATCTAGTAAGTTTCTGGGATGCCTGGTTACTAGAAGGGGCATTGAGGCAAGCCCAGATCAAATCAAGGCCATCATTGACTTGAAGAGCCCAACATCGGCAAAACAAGTACAGATGCTGACAGGAATGGCTGCAACCCTGAACAAGTTTATAAGCAGAAGTTCAGATAAATGTAAACCATTTTTTAGTTTATTAAAAAAAGCCACAGATTTTTTGTGGACAGAGGAGTGCGAAGTCGTCTTGGCTGACTTGAAGAAGTACCTGACAACAACTCCAATCCTGTCAAATCCAATACTTGGAGAGGAGTTATTCTTATACTTGGCCGTTTCAGAGCATGTAGTGAGTGCAGTCGTAATCAGAAAAGAGAAGAGAGAACAAATGGCAGTATATTATGTGAGTAAAACCCTAGCAGGCATAGAGACCAGGTACTTACCCCTGTAAAAGTTAACACTAGCCTTGGTGATGGCTTTAAAAAAACTGAATCATTACTTCTAAGCCTACAAGATTGTGGTATTGACTGAGCACCCCTTGAAGTCCCTTCTACAACAAGAAGATCTCGATGCATGTGATAGCCAAATGGGTAGTGGTATTGGGCCAGTATGATTTAGAGTTTAAACCCAGAACGACAATCAAAGGCCAGGTTCTGGCCTACTTTGTGGTTGAGTTCACACCTAGTGCCATCCTACGTCGAGCTCCGGTGAGCTGCAGCTTGGGATGTCCAGGGTAATAAGAGGAAACCCAGCTGGGAATGAAAAACCCCACAATAAAACGGAAGAAAGAAGAAAAACCCAAAGCTTGCGATATTTACATCGGCGATTTATTCCGCTTGTTTGTTGATGGAAGTTCAAACCGTCAAGGAGCAGAGGCAGAAGTAGTGTTAGTATCACCAGATGGAAGAATATTGGAACAATCTATCCGTTTGGGGTTCAAAGCCTCAAACAATGAAGCAAATATGAGGCACTAATCGTAGGGTTGAAATTAGAATCAGCAATGGAAGTCGACAAGGTGATAGTCTTCTGCGACTTCCAACTTATTGTGAACCGGACAACAGGCGAGTATGCAACCTGAGATGAAAGAATGATAGCCTATGTCAAAGAAGTTATGAGACTGCTAGCTTTATTTCAAGATTGTCAACTATAGCAGGTTAGCCGAGATAACAACAGCCATGCCGATGCCTTGGCTAACCTGGCTAGTGCAATGAAATCATGGGAGGCAAGGACAATAATGGTTTATTATTTGTTAGGCCCAAGTGTGGAACCACTAATCACAGAGTATGAAGCAATGTATGTGGAGATGGGTCCAAGTTGGATGGATGCAATAGTAATGTTCCTTAGGGACGGCAAGTTACCCAATGATCGCAAAAAAGCACACAAGACCAGACTAAAGTCGGCTAGGTTTAGCCTAACAACAAAAGGACATCTCTACGGAAGGTCTTTTACTGGTCCTCTTTTAAGGTGTGTGCATCCCTCCCAGGTTAAAGACTTCTTGTATAAAATACATGAAAGGGTATGTAGAAGCCATGCTAAGGGAGATCGCTTGCTCATAAGGCCATTACTCAGTGGTACTGGTGGCCCTACATGTAGAAGGATGTTGAAGCCTATGTCAGAAAGTGCGAGAAGTGTCAGAGGTTTACACCTTTGATACATCAACCAGCAGCAGATTTGAACCCAGTGTCCAACCCTTGGCCATTTGCCTAGTGGGGCATGGATCTTGTTGGAAAACTGCCCAAGCAATCAAGCAAAAGAAGTTCCTACTTGTAGCAATTGATTACTTCACAAAGTGGGTAGAAGTCAACCCTTGCGAAGATTCTAGATATTGATATAAAGAATTTCATATGGAAGAACATCATCACCAAAGTTTGGGGTCCCAAGAGCAACAATAGCAAACAATGGTACATAGTTTAACAAAGAAGTTAATCGAAAGCTTCTGTGCAAAGTACAAAATCAAAAACTACTACTCTACTCCAAGTTTCCCTCAGAGCAATGGTCAGGCAAAAGCATCCAATAAGACTATCTTGGATGGAATCAAAAAGAGTTGCCCAGTGTACTTTGGGCATATCGAACTACGCCAAGAAAATCAACTGTGGAGTCTCCATTTGCCATGGCCTATGGCACTAAAGTAGTTATCCCACTAGAAGTCAGGATTCTAGGATTAGAACCCGGAGTGGAAACGGTACTAATGAAGCATTCCTAGCTCGAGATCTAAACCTTTTGGAGGAGAAAAGAGAGAGAGCAGCAATTTGACTAGGGGCATACTAGCAACAACTTGCTAGGGCTTACAACAAGAAGGTCAACCCAAGAGAGTTCAAAGTTGGGGACCTTGTGTTAAGGAAAGTAGTCGGCAACAAGAAGGATAATAGGGACGGCGGGCAAGCTTGGCCCAAACTGGGAGGGGCCTTATAGAATTATTTCGGTCGCCGGCAATGGGGCATATCAGCTTGAAGACAATGAAGGCAAAGAGCTGCCAAGACCCCGAACACTTGCAACTTAAAGTTTTTCTATCAATAGATTTTTGGTTTTTGGAGTTTATGTCACTAAAAAGTAATAATAAAATTTTAGCTTGATTTTTGCAAAATTAAATTTGTGTACAAGGATCATCAGCCTTTGGCGATGTTTCGATTGAAACATGACGAATAACTTAGACTTATTATATGACAGAGTTAAATTATACTGCATATAATATAGTTGGACTAAGTTGGCAATGTTTCTGAATGAAACATGATAAATAACTTAGACTTATTGTATGGCAAAGTTGAATTATACTTGCATATAATAGAGTTGAACTAAGTTGGTGATATTTCTGAATGAAACATGATGAATAACTTAGACTCATTATATGGCAGAGTTGAATTATACTTGCATATAATGGAGTTGAACTAAGTTGAAATAACCTGGAGTTGCCGTGTCGACAGAGTCAAACTCAACATGGAACTAAGTGCATTTCAATTGGATTAATAGAGAAACCTAGGTTGAATATCTCGACTAGTCTTTGTTCAAATCTGACTTCGGCAAAAGGCTATATGTGCTTAATATGAACTTAAGCAAAACTTAGGTTCACATTAGGGGGCAGGAGGAGGTAGGAATGATAAAATAAACTTGTGAGCAAGAGCTTGGGACTTGTTGAAATTTTTGGAAAAATGTACAAGTTATAATGGGCTTAATACTTGTTGAAATTTCTCAGAAATTTATAAATTGGAGTTAGCCAAGGTAACTACGAATAAAGTATCCGAGATACATATTACCTGAGGTGATCAACCAGGTTGATAAAACTTGGAAATGGTGAAGTCTTGATAGAAGATAACATATGAAGGTAAAAAAGTAATACTGAATAACACTTGTAAAAATATTTTGATATTTTTGAAGTGTTAGCCAAGGTATGCTAATGGTTAGCCGAAGAAAACATTCAAGGTTTGTATCCGAGATATTATATCCCGAAGTTACTATGTAATTAAGGCATACTTTGAAGAAATGTAAAAATACTCTAAGTATGAAGGCATATTAAGCATATAAGAAAAGCATTCATTTAAGGAAAAAACTTGTTCAGATACAGAATGGCACTTTGGCTTGGCAAAATGACAAACTTGTTCAAAGTTGTAAAAGGTACTTCCGGCGAAGAGATTACTTGTCCAAAAATTACAAACTATTCAAAGGTAAAAAGTAAAAATTCCTAAGTATTGGAGTTATAGGCACTGGTCTCAGATCGCTCAACCCTATCATGTTATGTTGGCGATTATGGCAATGCGATTTCCTTCTCCGCTGCTATCTCGGCATCGATATCCAACAAGGTTTGGTCCAAGCTCTTCTCAACTGCTTGGACCTCGGCCTCATAAATGGTTTGTTTTGGAGAGGCTCTCTTAGAAGTCAAGTCTTTCTCTTTATCATGAGTCAAGTAAAGGACTTGATCATTCAGTGTTGGGGACTTGGCCTCCTTAGCAGCATCTTCTTCTTCTTCAGCATCGTTTAACTCGGCCTCCTCTTTATCGTCCTTGCCGCCCGATCCTTTGGGTGGTGAAGGGAAAGGCACTTGAAGTTTGGTGATATCTCGAAGGTCTGAATCTAGTAAGATGGAGAGCTTGTTTAGAGCAGCCGTCCAGCGGAGGTAGTAACCTCGGTTGTAGGCTTGGTTTACTTGTTCCTTGTAGACATCACGTACGTCGGCTTAGCCTTTGGCATAGGCCTTTTCATCAGCTGCCTTGATTTCGGCCACCTTGGTCGCCAAGGCCTCTTGCAACTTCTCATCGGCTTTGGCGATTTTAGTCTCAGACTCTTTTGCCTCGGCCCTAAGAACATCGGCCACCGATTCAACGGCCTCGACCTTTTCCTCTGATCCTCGAACCCGCTTAACAAATTTCTTGGCTTGATCTAGCAACAGTTTCATTTTTACTTCAGCGTTGTTGAGGAAGGCGAGGAAGCCAGCAGCTTCTTTGGTCTTGCGGACTAACTCTTCTTTGAATGCCTCGGCTTTCATGGCGAAGGAAAAGGCATACTGGATAGCTTGGAAAGAAAGAAACAAATTAGTATGAAGAACTCAAAAGACAAGTCAGAAAGTTCTAAACGTTGAAAACTTACCAGAACAGAGTGTTGCATTATTAAAGCAAAATTTTCATACTCGGTAACCTTGGCCATGCAGTTCAGATCTGTTGGCAAGATGACAGCGGTGGAGAGAGCAGTACCGACCTCGATGCTGTCGATAGCACTGTCGCCGGCCTTCATTGGTTAATTACCAATCATAATGGTAGGGGCCTAGGGTTCGTCAGCTCTGAAAACACTTGGGGTAGCTATTTCTTCAGACCTCAGCTTCTTCGGCCGAGCAGTGTCGGATGGCACGGCCTCGACAGGCCTCTTCTCGACAACAGAAGCATTCTTCTCAATCTTAGCAAGTTTTGAGATCGGCACGGTATCCTCTGATTCCACTTGGGTAACAGAGGCCTTTGCCTTGGCCCTTTTCACCCTCTTGCGTTTTTGCTTGGGTTGGGATTCTGATAGAGAAGACTAAATTAAGACAACTCCTGGAAGGTCGGCCAAGAGGTCCTCTATGACGGCTTTGCTGCGGCCCATTTCTTTGGCGGTTGCAGCAACGGTGACTTTGGAACCAAAATGAATTGCTGGCAGGACAAATTGTGAGTTTGTTGGGTCAAATGCCAACTCTTCAGAATCTCGTCGTCTATGACTTTGGGTTCTACCCACAAGGACGTTTGGTAGAGCTTGGCATCGGTGTCAAGAGGATGTTGGGATGAGTTGGGGGGCAGATGTCAAAGGCAACTCAACTGGATCAGAAGAGGAAGCCTGATTAGTTTTTGGGGAGGAAGTAGCTGGAGGGGTTGAGGCAGATGGTGGATTTAGACTTCTCCGAGGGATGTTGGGCAAAGCTGACTTGTACGTTGGGATGTAATTGAGTAACAGAAGGGCCTTGTGCTTGTCTATAGGCAGGCTGAGCAGCTTTTTCAAGTCCTTACTTGGGAAAAAAGTCTGTCGGAAGTCGTTTATCGGCTAAGGAAGAGTTTCAAAAAAGAACAAGAAGGAAAAAGTATTCAGACGAAGATATATGAAGTTGACAAGTCCTAATAGAAATGTGATTAAAAGAATGACTCAGTCCTTACCATCACCCTCTTTAAACACTGCTCAAGCAGAGGAAGAGAGATGAAGATCATCATCAAGAGCAAACTCGCTGTTCGAGACGATGAGGTAATCATTTCCAACACCCTTGTTGGAGTGGAGGTCGGCTATGATTTTATATGCAAAGTGATCTAGGTTTCAGTAGTAAACGTAGCCTTTTTCAAACTTTAGGCCACACATGGTGTAACAATATCAATGTCGCCAATTTTATCCTAGCATTTTCTCGTGAAGTTAGGGCAATTATACCATTAATAACTCAGAGAAGTTTATGGCTGATTGGGTTGAGTTTATAGTAATGAAGGATTTCCAAGAGAATGTTTAAAGGAAGCCAAAGACCACATTAGATGAAAGCAACTCGAAAGGGCATGGAATCCCCATTGACATGATAAAGTCCTTTCTTCACCAACCCGAGTTGAACGCCTACCGATGGAGAACTATCGACTAAGTATCCTAATTTTTAGGTATCTACCTCCTTGAACATACCCATGATGTCGGCTAAAAAAATGAGGTGCAAAATTTTAAAAGAGAGTGGTTGGTATGGGTTTAGAAGACCTCGGCTAAACCCTAAACAAGAACTGGGGCAAGGGTTTTTCAAGATCTAGGGGGAATTTGTTTCAAGTTCCCTAAAGGAATGTGATTTCTATCAAGTCCCAAACTTAAATTTACGTAGAAATAAGAAATCAAAGGCTAGAATCTAGAAACAAGTCAAACAAAAACAAGAAAGAACATGATTTAGAATCAAGAAAGCAACATTTTTTTCAAGAAACACTGAATAGGTGTGTGGGATGTGCAAAATCCAAGAATAGTGGCAAAGTTCGTAAAGCTTCAAATTTATGAACACTACGTGCGTGCGAGGATCACAAACAATGTGAATAAAACACAAGGGTGTCTTGAATAACATGAATCATAGATAAATGCGAAATTCGACATATAGTAAAGATTCAAGAACACAAACAGATTTATAATGGCATCAAACAGCGTATAAACAGGTAATAGATTTTTGAAATAAATCAACGATTGAACTTAAAGAGGACCGAAATTGAGAACTTACCAAATAGAGTCGAGGAACCGTAACCAGAGTACGATGGTAGTAAACATGGGAGTGGAACAGTGAAGAGGGTATCGGAGGAGACGATCGGAGCAGTTACAGAAAGCTCGAAGAGGCGACAATGGTGGTTTGGGAGTTTTTTCTTTTGCTTTAGAGAGAGAAAGCTCGAGCAAAGAGAGAACGAAGGAATGCAAAGTGAAGAGGCATAGAGAGAGAAAGAGTTTTGGTTAAAACATGAAAAGGCAGCAAAACATAATTAAAATGCCTTGGACAACATTCTGTCGTGCAATCGTATGAGAAGAACGCGACCGATAACGCGTGTCAGGTACGAACCAATGAAAGAGCGACGAGTGGAGAAAACGGTTGAGTAAACCATGCGTGACAGCTCATGTGCAGATAAAACTCTTAGAGTTCTTGATTTAGTAAAACAAAACCTCACCTAGAGAAGGTTTATCTCGTTAATGAACTTGAAGAACTTGGTTCCTGGTTCTTGGTCATTGATAGAGTAGACTGCAGAGTCTTGGTTATGTGAAGCCAACAGATGATGATCTCGGTCATGAACGATAGAGTAAGTCTTAGTCGACGTGTTATGTGGACAAACGATATAGGTTTCATCACTTTAGGATGCTGAGGTAATAGAACCTAGGGGGCAGTTGTGGGACATATTTTGTGAATGACAACACATGGCCAAGGTGACGCCGAAGTGTCAACCGAAGTGCCGCATAGTGTGGTTATGACGCCGAGGTGATCTTGGCTAGGCTGAGGTTATCTACAGAGATATCGGAATTCGGGTATTCAGTTAGAGGGCAAGAGTCCTAGAATAGGGGAGGACCTCAGTCTGGATAAAGATAGAGCTCTTAGGGAGTTTATCTCTATCTAATTGGGAGTCCCAGATGAGCATTGAGCCAAAGTCCATTGAAATTAGGTTTCTATAGGATCGTTAGTCTTGGCTATAAAAGTAAGGCACCCTCGTAGGTCTAAGGTATGTTTTTTATGCTCTGTCCAGTGAGTTAAGCATTATTTGTGATCTTTGAGAGATAATTGATTACTAACTTGATCGTCGGAGTGCCCCCGGGTGGACGAACCATCGCTTTATTCTTATCTTTCTATAGCAAAGTTGTTCAAAGCTTAATCTATTCTCGGCTAGTGCTCTCGCCGAAGTTTCTCTATTTGGTTGTGTGGTCAAAAATCAACACCCACAAAAGTGATTCTAATATACTATTTTGAAAGGTAATTTGGTTCATAAGCATTAAATACTAATTTTTCATTTTTCTTGATTTTCCTTCTATTCTCGACGCTTTGCCCATTATCTTGAAGTTGTTCAAGAATTTTCTTGATATCATTAAGAATAGATTGGTTAGCATTTTGAAAATGTTTTATTTCTATTTTGAGAATATTAATTTCCATTTTAAAATCTTGAATAGTGATTGGCTTTTCAAGAATCAGAGAAGATTGTATCCTACTCAAAACTTCTTTCATACTGTAGTGCTCTAAGGGAATAACTTCTTCAGTTTTCTGATTGTGATAACATAAATCTAAAAATTTTAATTTCATTTCTAGATCCTTAAGCTGGTCTGCTAATTCTGGCATAGATTTCTGGTCATTAGTTAAGACATTAAGGCTAGGACTCCCTAAGTCTAAGTCTAAACCATTCATTTCAACGATAGCTTTCCAATAATTGGCCTTAGTTAACGAATTTACATTACTGGTTTTACAAAGACATTGTTTCGAGTATCTCGATTTAACTAGACTCCGATGGGGAATAAATTTCACCAGATCATCATCTGAATTCGATATACTATCATCACTAGATAGGGTTTGCAAAACTCGTTGTTGGAGATGTTTATTTAGGATATCTCATTTAATTTATGTTTTAATTTAGCTCTATACTTATTAGCATAATGTCCCTCGTTGCCGCATATTACATAACAAGTAATTTGGGATCGATCTTTCTTTGGATAAGATTTATTTACCTTTAATTGTCCTGTTTAGGCTTTTGATAAGATGGTTTAGGATTTATATTCTCTTTGTAGAATATGGTTTTCAAAATTTTTATATGGTTTGTATGATCTTATTTCTAGATTTAGACGGGTATTGAAGTTTAGTTTCATATGCAAACCCATCAAAAAACTCACCTAGTTCTTTTCTACCGTTAAATTCTGTTTTTTAATAAGATCGTGAGTTTAAGGTTATTGCAAAGAGAAAGACCTTTTTCTATAATAATGCCAATAAGTTGGCCATAAGTATATCGATTATAGGAATTTGCATGCCACTATGGCGGCCTTGCTTTTTTCCGATTTCACGCAAAGGTTGGGAAGACCATCAACAAATTTAGCCTTCCAATGTTCATCGCTGGCATCACTACGCTGTATTACCTTGAGTAGGAAAAAACATGTTTATACCATCGAAATAAGTTAAAGACGACATCTAAGATTTTGTAAAAGCTCACTACGCATCGATTTGTTACCTACTAGTCCAACAAAATGGCGTAAGATAATCTATATGAGAGTATATACAGCACCTTCATTTTGTCGAGTTTGATAGGTGATGGGGTTAGTTTCAATCTTAAAAGAATTAAGTATTTCATTTTGTTGAGTGGTAGTGAGAGCATTATCCCACCATCCCCTGAGAATCCTCGTAGCCATTAGCAATAAAGGGTAACTTGATAATCGGGTTGTTATCATTCTCGCTTTTGCAACAAGGCTACTGAGGCCATACATTAACATTTGATATAATATTTTAAGAAATTTGATATTCGACATTTTCCATCTATATTCCAATTCATAACTGGTTTTGCTTGTAGGCCTCTTTGTGTACGAAGGAAATCTTCCTGCATATAGAATATCCCACGAGGTGTAGGCTTCCAGAATAATAACATCTACTTTAGGTCTTCCGTTAAAGCTTATTTTGGAAGTCTCTGGTTCGAGGAAAATGGGTTTTATTAATGCATCGCATTTCAAAGAATTATTTTGTATTTTAAAATGTGTGAATAGAAAGATCATTCTCCTCCTCATTAAGATTAATATTATTTCTGGTCAGCAAGCGTTAAACTGCATATTTATCTTCGAGAACTGGAGGATTATCCTATATTAATGGTTTTCATTTTGCCGGATAAGGCATCTATAAATTCATTATCCTGCTTTTTAGTGGATCTAAGTTTAAAATTAGTCACTTATCTAAGGAGGTTTTAACATTCTTCGGGGTGGATAGGGAGATTCGATTGTAGAGTCTTTTCTTTTTGGTTTTGTATCACCTAATTCTCTTACTAACTCTTCAATTTAGTCCAACTGTTGCCTACTGGTTTGAAAAAAAAATAAAGATTTGTATGATTATTTTTGTTTAATTATCCGGATAAGGTCTTTGGCTTGAGCAAATTCTCTTTTTTTTGTTTGTGGTGTCAGTGGGTCGGTTTGACAAACACAGTATTATGACTAAAGGAAAGTTATCAAGCAGAATTCACGCTTGGTCATAATTCTAAAAAAAAAAAATGTTTCGTGGTAGGATGGATGGATTTCTAATGCTTTGGTCCATCGGTTGTCAACCATGTTTTCACTTGTGAGATCATTGGAGAACATTAAGTTGGTGTTCTGGTAGTAATTCCATAACAGTGGCAAACTCAAAATACCATTCTCGAAAAAGCACCTAAGTATTTGTTTTTATTCAAATGAAAATAATACTCGTTGCTTTTAGTGTTTCTAGCTCATTGGGAAGTATGGTTATTGAAAATACCAAGATTCAAAGTGCAGTACCTTACGATGCAGTAGATGTCATGATTGGAAAGCTTCCTTATGGGAGCTTATCAAAACCAGCTTTTTATCATATGGAATTCAATAAATTTCAACATTTATCCTAACCTTGAAAAAGGTGTAGCACTCATGGATCCAAATTTATTACAAGTATTAGAACCGGCTGAGGAGTTCTTCGCTATGGTTATCGCATGTTTACTAGGAACACCCCTTATCTCTGCCAATTTTCAGGATTCACTTAAAAGTCTTGGACAACTTTAACTTATACCGAAAACAAAGTGAATTAGGACATACTGCATCTTAATTGACACTAATCTTCGTGACAAAGGTAGTTGTTCGAGAATGATCCACTCAGCAAACATTACCTTTCGAGCTTGGCGGCATAATAATATTCAAATCTTTGGTTCAAGCTGGGCAGGTCGTTAAGACAAACCGTTGACGATTGTCTGATTTCGAAGAGTAATATACGTAATTTTTAAGCTGACCTTTAAAATTTGAAGCATGCTCTAGTACTAGCTTTAGAACTAATCTTCACCTCAAGCGGATCTACGAATTATCCAGCCAATCTATTTGAATCTATTGAATCGATAATAGGTATGCATCTTGACACCTAATTGGACGCTAGCGATCCCTTGCGAGATCGATTATTAGAAATTCACATATTAGAAAACAAATACCTCGTGGGTATAAAGAAACGACCTTATGACAATAGCGTGATATGAATTTTTGAAGAGTTTAATGGTTTTTCTCATGAAGTGAGCTTAGAAAATAACTTGAACCAAGATTTTATGCAATCTAAATATTAGGAATTTAGGATGTGGTATTTTAATAACCATACTTCTTGACTAAACACTAAACAACGATATTATTTTCATTCAAATAAAAACAAATATGATGCTTTCAAAATGGTATTTGAGTTTGCGACTTATTGTGGAATTACTACGAACACCAACAATATTCTCGATGATCTCCCAGAAGAAAACATGGGTGACAAATGATGGACAAAGCATTAGAGAAATCCATCCATCGCCTCCCACCGATCATTAGAATTATGACTAAAGCGTAGATTCATATCCCATTAACTCTTTGCGTCATGCGCCTTTGTCAAACCACAGCTTCCATAAATGAAAAAAGAATTTTGCTCAGCCCAGTCTTATCCCAATAATTAAACAAAATAATGTCGAATCTTTATTTTTTTTTCAAAATGTAGGCAAACAATTGACGATTGAAAAGTTAGTAGAGAAGAATTAGTACAAAAGCCAAAAAGAAAGACTCCGCAAATCTCCTGTCAAACTAAATAGTATTAAGCCTCCCTTAGGGGTGAGTAGTTTAAACTTAGATCCGCTCATGAGGATAATGAATTTATGGATGCCTTATCAGGAAAATGGGCGGTAATATAGAGACGTCCTCCGATTCTCAAATAAATATGGCACCTGTGCTCGCGGCCGGATAATCTTAATGAGGAGAATGATCTTTCCTCCCTTTTATTTAGAAATACAAAATAATTTGAAATGCGATGCAGTAATAAAACCCATTTCTATTGGACTTCAAAATGGCTTTCATGAGGACCTAGTAGATATTACCAGTTCCGTATACACCTCGGGATATACATATAGAGATTTCCTTTATACGGAAGACCTATGCAGAAACTAGTTATGAATGGCATATGAATGAAATCGAGAATATCAAATTTTGAAGCCGTACGTAAATGTTAATGTATGCTTCTTTATTTGCAATGATTGATAACTCTTGATCCCGTGAGTTGCCCGAACTTTAATATTGTTAATGGTTTCTGAGGTTCCTGGGGGGATGGTGGGATAATATTCTCAACTTCCATAACAGAAATGAAATACTTAATTCTTTTAAGATTGAAAATGACCCCATCACCGTCAAACTCGACAAAATGAAGAAGATCTTATATATACTCTCATCTGAGACTATCTTCGTCATTTTATTGGACGTGGAAATGTGATAATCGTGTTTTGTGAGCTTTTAAAGGAATCTTAGATATACTGTCTTTAACCTATTTTCAATAGTATAAAAGATGTTTTCTACTCAAAGGTAATGCAATGTAGTGATGCCAGGTGAACATTGAAAGCTAAATTTGTTGTTGATGCTTCAGCACTTTTTGCCAAGAAAATCTTGAAAAACTTAAGGACCACCACAATGGCATGAAAATTCCTTATAATCGGTATACTTATGGCCAACTTATTGGCATTATTATGGAAGAAAAGAGTATTTCTCTTTGCAATGACCTTAAATACGTTATCTTATGAAAAAGCAATTTAACAAGTAGAAAGAATTTAAATTGAGTTTTGGTGATTTGCATATGAAACTAAACTTAAGTGCCGTCTAAATCTAAAGCGAGAGATCATACAAACCATATAAAAAATCTTTTTAGAAAACCATATTCTCTGAATAGAAACATAAATCTCGTACGTCTTTATCAAAAACCTAAGCAG